>QUSF01000105.1:38152-56193 GCA_003676055.1 Chloebia gouldiae | reverse complement strand
AGCAGGGAATGCTCTCCCGGGGCAGGGAATGATGTCCTGGATCAGGGAATGCTGTCCCGGAGCAAGGGATGCTCTCCCGGAGCAGGGAATGCTCTCCCGGAGCAGGGAATGCTCTCCCGAGCGGCCCGGGGATGCTGTAGGACCCGCGGGATGCTCCGCTCGCCTCCTCCCTCCAGGCAGGAGCCCCGGGCACTCCGGGTCCCGTGCCCAAGCTGGGCATGGCCAGGGAGGCAGGTTTTGCCACCCAAACTGAAATTGTTTTAGCTCGGACACCCGGGGGATTTTCTTTAAGCTGTGTACAAGTCGCCCTAAAAGCAGCGGAGCAACAGGAGTAGATTTCCATCCGTAGCCCGAAGTGCTTCGGTTTTCTTGCCCAATTCACGCCCTGGTGTAACCTCCCTGTGTGTGCTTATGCTTTCAATTAATCAGGCAGCAAACTAATGATAACTTAATGAGGGAACTGTGACTCCTGAGGTGGGACTCAGCTTTGGGATGCAAATGAAACCTGTGGGGATCGGGATGGTTCCTTGATCTCCCGAAGTTTTCCGTTTGTTGTTGATACCCATCAGAACTCCGCGGGTTTGCAGCCTGTCTTGTCACAGGTTTTATTATTTTTTTTAATATATAAATATAGACAGGCACATGCAGTTTAAGGGCATATGTTCCTTGTGGATTCGTGGGATTGCATGGATCCACCAGCACATGCAGGAAATCTTATTTTTGTTTTCCACGGTGCTGCTTTGCACTCCTTCTGGCTGTCAGTTATCTACTGAGATCAGCACACAGCTTTTAGACACAGTGAATGCAAATGAAGAGCAGGGCAGAGCGGTGACTTCATGCTTAGCTCTCGGCTGGAAGAAGAAAAGATGTGTATCTTTCAGTGGAGCTGCAATAAAAAAAAAAACAGCTTGATCCTATGAATGAAACCTGCACAACAGTGCCATCAAGGCTGCCAGGCAGCCCTGCTCTTACCTGACTCAGGAACTGTGTCTATGGGTCACATTCCTGCCCAAAAAGCACTGGCATTTGTTAAAATGCACTCAGAGCTTCATCACGCAAAGCAGAGAAGGTTAAACACAGGGAGCAAGCAAAAAAAAATGGACAAAATATCCCTAAATGCAAAAAGTACTTACTGGAAATCCAGCCAATACCCAGGTGGGTAAAGCTGTCTTGATAGTGAGTTCAGGTAACCCTGTGTGAAAATTCAGCAGAGCAGGGAAGGTTAAACACAGGGAGCAAGCCAGAAAAATGGGCAAAATATCCCTAAATGCAAAAAGTGCCAGTTGGAAAAGCAGCCAGGCAGATGGGAAAAGCTGTGTTGAGTTCAGGATAACCCTGTGTGACAGCTCAGCTCTCTGCTGGGACAGGCTCTGCTCACCCCGTCTGAAGGAGCAGTGAATGCCCCTGTTTCACCCTGCTGGAAATGCTACAAATAATTCATCATTAAAATTCACACAAGAAGCAAAACCAAAATAAACTCAGTAAAATCCAAGCGGTGCCGCCAAGGGTAGGGTGTGGATGGAGCAGAGGGTTGGGAGCTTGAGAGAAACGAGTGCATGGCAAAAGGACATTTCCAAAAGGTTCAGAGAATAATTTTAACTCTCAGCATTTCTCTGTAAGTGGGAATGAGAATCCCAAGATGCCAGCGAGATGAAATCATCATCTCCCTCCAGAGATGGTGAGAAGTAACCTTAAAGCCCTTGTGAGTTTTCCCCCAAAACTCTGCCACCTCTGCCTGCTGCCCCAAAGCCACAGCTCCAGCAGGAATTGGGTGAAATGGGATTTCAGCTCTGTGCACACAGCCACGAGCCAGGCTGGTACTTAAAAGTGGTGACCATCTGTTTGGGTGGCTTATGCAAAACAAACCTCCCAAGTTGTCAGACAAGTCTGTCAGGCATGTCACAAAATACCATCGCTGCCTCCTGGCTCCTTGGTACAGCTGGGGGCACTGCCTGGGGACAGCAGGGGACAGGGAGGAGCAGCTCAGGGCCGGGGCACAGGGCTGAGCTGGAATCTGCATTTCCAGGGTGGAACTGAGCAGTGAGAGCCTGGAGAACTCCAGGAGATCTCTGTCCTGGAGAAATCAGGGAGAACCTCACATTGCCTGGCTTTCAGCTTTACCCTGTGTGTGTTAAAATAACCAAAGGTGAAAGGTAAATGTGATTTCCAAGTGCTGCTGGTGGCTCAGTTAAGGGAGAAATTGGGCTGAGGCAGGAAGGAACCAAGAGAGGATGTCAGCAGGTGCAAAACTGCCGTGGATCTTGTGTTTTAATAAAAAAGCCTTTATGTGTCCATCCTACAGGTGATTTATGGGGGACTGGGGATGAAGGATGTGTTCTTCCTCTCTGAACTGAGCTCCTGCTGCAGTTAATGGATCTGCACCAATGGCAGTGTCCCACAGCTCACACAGACCTCTGAGGTTTTCCCTGTTCCCCCCTCTGAAGAATTTTTTTGGCACAGATCCATCTGTTTTCTTTCTGTTTTCTTTCTGTTTTCCTTCTTCCCAGCATCAGCTGCAATTCAGGGCTCCTCTGAATCACAGGGTGAAGTTCAAACCACTTCTGGAAGGTTCTACCTGAGCATGGCACTGCATGTGTCATCCCTTTGAGCCGTCACCACGAGCTGCTGTTCTGCCCTGCTGGCTCTTGCCAGGACACAACCATTATTATTATTATTTTATTTTGCAATTAGCCCATTAGATTACACACTGTCTGCTCCCACAGGCTGTCTCTATCCCCAGGAGTTTCTGATTGAAGCAAGCAAGGAAGGCAAAGGTGAGGTTAGAATTCCCGTTTTGCAATTTGGGCACCAAGAAAAGCATTTTTCCCTTGTTCACAGCAAACCCGCAGTGCTTCAATGCCCTGAACACAACAGGAGGATTCCTCCAGAAAAAGATTTCATACAAATATTATTTCCCAGTTGCCCCAAAATATTATTTATCATCTTGTTATGAATCTCCCATCAGTGGTTCCACCTAATTGTCAATCCAAGCTGCCTGCTAGCACCTCTCACTATTGTTTATAATCCCTGTATATCCCTGAGAGGAGAGAGAAGAAAAGCACAAAGTAATTTACAGGCCATCAAAACCACAGGGGATCACTTACAACTCTTATGCATGTAGAAGCAATTTTTAAAAAATCCATAATGTGTCTATAAAAGGCTAAAATTGAAAAAAAAAAATAGTGATGGACTGCAGTTTCATTCAGGATGGAGGAAGACCTTTGACCAAACTTGAATTATTGAAACTTATTTATCCTGCATGGTGCAGAAATCAATGTGGCTTCAAAATCTGCAAGTTTCAAAAGTTTCATGTCAGCCTTTAAACTCCTCCAAAATATCCTCAAAACCAGACAGTTAAAATTCTAGCATGAGGAAAACCAATTAATCCTGCTTTCTTTGTTTTACTTCTGGGTTCACAGAATGGATAGATAAAAGGGCATAATGCATGGATATAAATGAATAAAATTTAAGATGTTCCAGCTGCTGCATACAGCTCTGAACTCAAGGCCCAGCTCTGAGATGCTGTTGCAGAAGAGATCCAGGCCTAAGAAAATGAAGATAATTTGCTGGTCCCTGCCATTACTCAGGCTGGGTAAATCACTGCCCACAACCAGAACACTTAAATTAGAGATATTGTGCTTTTGCTGTCACGGTGCTGTCTCTGATAAGCAGAAGAGATGACCCAGGTGGCAAAGCTTTCCAAAACGAAATGGATGTTCCTTGCCCTCAGCTGGAAAAGGGTTTAACTCTGTGTCCTTGGCCTGAGGAGGACTTAATTCCCCTGGACCTGGGTAAAACCAGTCTGACTTGGATTTGCCTTCTCAGAAAGGATGAGAATTTGCAAGCATTAGAGGTTTCATTATTGTGGAAGAAATGAAGCTCAGATCCAGTTTACAAACAGCAAAAGCTTCTCTGGCGTTTTGAAAGGGATTTTAGCCTGCTAAGACATGTTTTGCTTAGTAACAGACGTAGCAACCTCGCAGGATTTCAGCACAGCAAGGCTGGGAGTCGCTCCTTCCTCCCAGCTTGGAGCTGGAGTTGGGAAAAGACTGCGTGGAAGCAAAGGGCTGCTCCTAATTTTCAATTTTCGAGTGGTTTTCCCAGCTTTGCCTTCGGGGTGTTTGTTTTCTGCAAATACTCCTGGCTGAAATTCATCCTGCTGCAAAGACCCAGCCTAAAACCAGCCCCAAGTGCCACTCGAGCCCAAGCATTTGGAGGATTTTCCTGATTCCAGTGACTGGTGCTGGCCCAGGGCGTGGGGGGAAATCTCATCCCGAGGGAAGAAGCTGCTGGACAGAAATGTTGCTGGAAGCAGCAGCTTGGGAGGCTCCTTTGAAAGGGATTTCCAGGTTTATCAGCACTGGAGGGAATCTTGAATGGAAAATCCAGGTGTTGTAGCTGCAAGGGCTTGAGGAAAAGCTTCCCCTAAAGCTCTGTCTCCAGGCAGGGAGTCTGGGGCTTGGACAGAGCCGTGGGTTGTGTGGCAGAGAAACCATCTGAGCAAAAGATTTCCATTTCCAGTGCTGCCCAGGTTCCTGGGAAGGTTTGTGGCCTGTTTCCAGGGGGTGACAGGGAGAGGTTCTGGAGGTGCTCCTTTGGGAAGCCACTTGCAGGAGCCCCTGGTTCCCTGCCCTGAGCTCCGTGCCTGGGCAGGGTTTAGGGGGTGAGGCTGGAGCAGTTTTAGCACTGAGCTGCTCTGCTTTGTGGTTTGCAATTCCTGGTCAGCTCCGAGGCCTCGGAACTGTTCTGTCCATCTGTCCTGGAGGGCATCCAACAGGTCTGCAGGACAGGGACGGGGAGATAAGGCAGCAGCTGTCAGGGAGGGGCTCTGGAGAAGAGCTGCAGAAACACCCATGTAGGGCTCAGTCCCGTGGCTGCTCTGCACATGGATCTTAAATTGTTTTTTCCACTGGCTTTACTGCAGATTTCTGCTGCGGGTCTGAGATGATTCCTGCAGGATTCAGGTTGTTCCGTGCCAGTGGCTCCAGTGTGTTTGGGGTGGGGGGATCTCCCTGAGACAGTTCCTTACTTCAGAGATCTAAAGTGGTAAAGCACAGAGGGCTCTTTATTTCCACTGTGTCTTCTGAAACTGAGGCACGGAGAAGCTCAGATATCAAATCTACAGTTAGGCTGAGACTTGCACCTGAATCTGTAGAGTTTCAGTCCATTCATGACAAGACTTAGTAGAACAACTATTTCCATGACATGGTACAACCTTTTCAGAGGGGGGGAGAGCTCTTATCAGAGGGAAGGGAGACATTTCTGTGATAAGATCACGCTGTAAAATGATAATGGCAGCAGGAGGGCTTGGTGTTACCTCCTCAGTGATTCAGGATGCTGGACACAGAACTGCCATTAATCAAATGGACACAGAAGTGCCATTAATCAAATCTGGTGGCTGGGAACCCTGGAACAATCAGATATTCGGGGCTGATATCCACGGAGAAAACGCTTCTGGCACAACCCCTGAGGGGAGAGTTTAAGGACAGAGCTCCCCTGCACACAGACTGCTCAGCCAAGGTCAGGGAGTCCCTGCAGGACTTGCTGGGCCAGAGAAGGAGCTGGTGTGTGCTCAGGGAGGAAAACAAAAAGCAAACTCCTTTCGAGTGCCTGCACAGCCCACACTTCACTGGGATCTGGTATTGGAGTGTTGGAGCACCGTGAGCAGGGAGGTCCTGGGCCAGCCAGCAGCCAGCATTCCCTGCATTGCTGAGATGTGGTTTTCGAGGCCATCCGACTTTGGCAAAGGCTGACAGAGATGTCAGAGAGTTTCCTGCTCTCTTGGTTTGTTTTGGTATTAAAATTACACGGTGACAAGAAAACATTTCCTTGGGCTTCCGTCCCTCTGATGATTTCCTTGTCTCGGAGCCAAGGTCCTGAACTCGATCCTACCCGCGGCTCCAGGAAGGAGAGGAGCCCAGAAAGTGCAGCCCAGACCTCACATGTCACTGAGGGAGCCAGGAAAATTGCTCTGTGCCTGCTGTGTCTGAGCCCCCAGCAGTTAAAATCTTGATCCTTAGGATGCAATTCCCTTTCAAGCTTCCTATCAGCCTGGAGGGATGCAGATACCAGTGTTATCTTTTCTGTCCCTTTTTCCTTCTCTTTGTGACCTACCTCCAGACCTGATACCACTGTCAGGAGCCAGCTTAAATGTACTGATGAGATTCTCAAGACAAAGAGTGACAGGGAGAAATCCTGGATTTCAGGTCAAGGATTTCAGATATCCAGCGTGTTTGAATGGAGCCTTGTTGGCATTAAATGCTGATTCTCCTTCCCCCTCGGGCAGTGGCAGCGTGTTGGGCTGTTTCCTGCAGAATTCTGCCTCTTGTAAAGCCCTCTGGAAGTTCATCCCTGGATTATTGCTGCCACTTTCCTATGGAGCAGCCTGTGCTCAGAGGATGCTGCCAGCCCCTGAGACTGGCAGAAGTCAGGGGGGAATTCCATTCTTTGAAAGATCATGAGAAAAAAAAAATAAATAAAAAAAAAAACTAAAAACGTGGTGCTTTTAAATATCAACTGCTAACCCTGCTGGCTCCTGAGAACACTTCAATGTTTTTAAGTCACTTTTGCAAGTGAATTTGGACTCCCAAATTTTGCTCAGAGTGGAAAACACTGCCCTGGGTTTTAACTGCGAGCTCATCGTGGATTCACAGCATGTGCTGTGCAATTGCAGAAAGAATAGAGACATCCGTGTGTGTGTCTGTGCTGCACCAGTCTAATTATCCTCAACAAGCAGAGTCATCAAAGGAGCTGTGCCTCAGCAGCTGACAGAGATTTGGATCCCAGCACCAACTGGGGCTCTCTGCAGTCTTTGTGCTCCACAATGGGCAGCACTGCCACGCCAGGGCTCGCTCAGCCTGGTGCCTCAGGTTTTGGCTTTTCTATTTTTCACATTCTGGGCTGCTTTAGTTTGCAAATCTGAGCTTCACACGAGGGGATGCTGAGCTCTGTGCACAGAGCAGGGAGACAAAACAATTCCTGCTCCAGCTGGGACCAAGGACAAATGATCCAAATCTCAGCCCAGCAGCACAAACCCCGTGGGCTGGAGAGAGAAAAACAAGCAGGGTGGGACTGCCTGGGCTGGAGCTGGACTGGGACAATGAACTCCAAGGTGCCAATGGAGCAGAGCTGATCCCAGGGAGAGCCCCCGGGAGCGCTCGTGCGTTTTGGGGCCATTTTGGGTCATTTTGGGACCATTTGGGTTCATTTTGGGACCATTCTGGTTCATCTTGGGTGCAGCCCTGGCTGGGCTCTTGTGCTGCCCAAGGTGGATCTTTTGAATAAATCCCTGTTTTATTCTTTAGCTCTGTTTAGCTTCTGTTCCAGGCCAGCCTGCACAAGGCATCAAGCCCCTTTAGAAAAAGAGAAGAGTCCTGGGTGTTTTTCTGTCCCCACCCACTCTGTGGTGCACAAAGGTTGAGGTTGGACAGCAAAAAAATGGAGGGAAAAAAAAGAACAGTGAGAAATTGAGGGAATTGCTGAAATTGCCATAACAAAGCAGCTGGCACCCTGCAGAAACAGTGTTTGAAACACCTTGGACCTCTTGTCCATGTTCATAAGGTGCTGTCCCTTCAAACCCACTGTTAACATTTCTCCTGAAGTTTAGCAAGTCCCAGCAGCCAAAGGTGGGGCTTGGGGTGCTCCTGCACACCCACAGCTCATGGCACAGAGCTTAGAGACACCAGCCTCACACACCCGGGGAGCAGGAGTGCTCCTCCCTTCCCTGGGAAGCCTCAGAATTCCCATTTCCCACAAAGATTCCCAAAAGAACACAGTGGCACGTGCAGGTATGATGACACTCTGCCAGGTGTGGTCAGGATCAGAATAAAATTTAAACCAGTAACTATAAATTGATCCTGGAATGAGGGAGGGGAGACGTGTTTGATGTCTCTGCTTTCCCCAGACACCAAATCTGTGCCCTTGAGGCTGAGTTCTGCCATTGGCAGCACCTTGCAGGCCGGTCCCTGTCAGCAGAACCCCTTGGGAATGCTGCTGGAAGGCTGGGGCTGAGCAAAGCTCGGGATATCTGCCCTCTGTGCTGAACCCAGAGATTGGGAACTCTGACAGACACCACAGCCTGGCATGGAGAGAGGTTCTACGTGTGCTTCACGCCCACCCATCAGCCATGGCACTGCCAAACACAGGGCAAGTGCCACTTTTCACCCTTCCATGAATTATTGGTGGTGCTCTGCTCTCCATGGCTGTGCAGAATTACTCACTTGGAGCTGCTGACTGTGACATCGCTTGCCAGGGTAGAGCTGGGGGTGGTTTAGGGAGACTTCTCATCTCCTGATGTGTAAAAATGACTCTTTTCTTTCCCCTGTGCTCAATGAAACCCAGCGAGTTCTTCCACGACTCATCCATGAATGGATGAGTGCACGCTGGAATGGCTGAGACCAAAATGTCCCAAATTTCCAGGCATTAAATGGCACTGGGAAGGCCTGAAATAGATGAGGTGGTGCCCTTTTCCTTCTGAGCTCTTCCCCATTTTACCCCATTTTTTGCAATTTCATGATGCAAATTTCAAGCCCTGATTTGGTGCTGAGGTGAAACCCCTGCGATCATTTTCCCCCCCGTGAGCAGAAATGTGATTTTTATGTACCACAGCCCTGTTGTGCAAGGAGGAAAGGTAAACATCTCCCTGCTGCAGGAGCTGGCACTAAAGAGGAGCCAGAAAGAGCCTCTAGAGGGGAGGATGAGGAGGAGGAAGGAAGAAGCCAGGCCCTGATCCCAGCACTGCCTCTGTGACATTCACATTCTCTGGGCAGACAGACACAATTCTGTGTCAGGAGAAGCACAGGGAGAAGGAGAGGAAACAATCTTTGTCTCTGCTCCTTGGTTTTCCCCATGTGGAATGTGGTGTGGAGATTGTTCACCTGGGTTGGATTCTGGGGAAGGTTGTTTGGGATCCAGCTGTGGCTCGGGCTCTCAGCAGAGTCAAGAGTTTGTAGTTAGGTAAGTAAGAAATAAATATATAGAATAAAATAGTATCACTCTAAATAGTATATTAATGTAATATAGTGTAGTTTTAATAAAGCTATCCTTCAGCCTTGATCTAAAACCAAACATCACCATTTCTTCTCATCAGGGGTTGCCTGATTTACTGTACTGCCTCCAAAATCCCTTTTTTCCCAGTGAGTTAGATTGCTGGGTAAATCCACAGCTGCATGAGGAACAGCTACTCCCAGATAAGCACCACTCCCATTTTACAGACTGAAAAATGCAGCTCGAGACAATAGATGGAGGCTCCTAATGCTAGAGAGAGCACCTTAATTAACATTTGCCATCCACTGGAGACAAAGGGCTCTCCAGAACTGCAGCCTCTAAGTGGTGTCAATGGTCTCCTGCTCCCTTGTTCTACAATTATATTGGATTTTTGCCTCTCAATCGATAGTTCCTTCTGAGAGAGAGCAGCTGCCAAGCCCAGTAAGTGTCAGATCACAATATATTAGCCAGGGATAAGCCATTTCTCCCAGGCTCCATTCAAAGAAATCTCCAACTAACCCAAATTTGGAGCTGGTTCTTACTCAGCCCAGTCCACAGGCAACAGGAGCAAACCTGGGGGGAAATGGAGTTTACAGCTGCACCTTACAAATCACATTTCTGTTCCTTTTACAGTTTCTTCATAGCTGTACCAGAAATGCATTCATGTTCTGAGGGGCAAAGCCTTCCAGGAGTGTAAATCAGCCCAGCACCTTTTCCTTTGTTGGAGCAATAATAACACACAGCAGCTGAGAATCTTGCCCAGAAATAACCCAACTTTCATTCCTAGTAAAGTTTCCTTTACAGAAATGGGTATTTTATACCATTCAGAGAATGCAAAAAAAAAAAACTGGGCATAAATAAGAGTCAGCACCAAAGCCTCTGGGAGGGAAAATACAAACCTCAGGTGTTTCACAGCACATTTACGTGTTGGGGCAGTGGGGTGTTTTATAAATGATGACTCCAGCTTCCTGCCTGGAGGAGCACACAATCCTGCTTTTCCAGGGCCGTAATCCTGCTTTTTCCAGGCAGCTGGATCCATGGGAACCCTGATTATTTGTGTCTCAGACACATCAGCCAAGCACAGCAGAGGATGAGTCAGGAAGGGCCCCAGAGTGTGTGTGATGGCACAGGAGAGCTGCTGCTCCTTCCAGAGCCACGGCGAACACAGGGGATCCATCCTCTGTCCTCTTCAGCCTCAGTTAATCTCTGATGAGGTCTGTGTGGGGCTCTGCACAATCACACCCCTCACACCCAGCTGCAGGGGTAGATTTTAGAGTGTTGCTTGGATTTGGTGAAAAGAGTGTGATTTGCAGGGGGAAAACAACAAAACCACCTGCTCCCCGCTGGTATTTTCTGTTTTCACCTTGAGGTAAAATTTTCTATTTGCATGGGAGGCTCAGGCTTTATGAGGATTCTTGATTCCATCACCCAGCTTCCCAAAGAAGCCCATCAGGTGCTGCCACAGAGAGGATTTAGCTCCCCACAAACACCCTGACTTTGGGGATCGACGCATCTTTCCCCTCTTCCTGCCCCAAAGCTGCTCATCCTCACAGAGATCAAAAGGCTTCGAGCCCCTGGGAGTTCCAGGGGGAAGGATGTCGTGCTGGAAGTGTGGCCTGAGATTCAGCTGGGCTCACCTGCTCCTGCTAAAATCTGCCAGCTTTTATTGGCACGGCCTGGAAGTCCTCTGGAAGTGCATCCCACGTGGAGGAAGGTGGGGTTCACATTTGTGCTCCTCACCCTGGCCGTGTCCTGCCGGGTTTGTGCTGTGACTCAGCCTGAGCAGGGGCACGGGGCCTGCTGAGATCCTTTTTCATCTCCTCCAGCAGCTGCTGATTCCTGTGCTCCTTCTGCGTGTTCAGAGAGCCCCATCTGCTGCAGAGGGAACGTCCAGAGGGCAGGGCCAGGGCTGCCCAGAGAAAATGTGACAACAGGAGGGGGGAAAATGAAGAATCTTTCACAGAAATGCGTCGTCCCCAAAGAGCCTGAGGCCAGGCTGGCAGGGCTGGGTTTGGGAGTAAATTTTGGGATCACAAAGCATGGGAACAGGATTGCTCTGTCTTAATATTTCCTCCCTCTGCTCACCCCCCACCAATCTCCATGACAAATGCAGATAAAACTCTCCTGGAGCTGCTGCCACTGCTGCTTTTCCAAGCAGAGGAGCGGGAGCTTGCTGAGGTGCCGTGGGACTTCCCTGGATGGCAGCTCAGGAATTTTACAGATCTGCTGTCAGCAGCTTGATCTGGGGGAGAAGGATGGCAGAGATGTCACCTCACAGCCAGGGGGGCTGTGCAGGCACGGGGAGGGATGAGAGCAGCGAGTGCCAGAGCACCCAACCCAAACCCAGCACCCAAAACCCTCTCGTAATTCTGTGGGAGTGGGGAGGACGCTCACAGGGCTGTTTAGTCCTTTCTGACAGCCAAAAGTCACTTGGAAACCTTCTCAGATCTCACAGGAAGCTGAAATGAGTGACACAACTGAGCCACCAGTGCAGAAAAAACATCTCCCCTGGTTCCTGGAGGCACAGCCAGCTCCAGGTGAAGGGTGTTGCCTTCTTTTGGCTTCAGGAGTGCAGTAACTCCTTGTCTCACAGGTGTTCTGGAGGATAAATCCATCAAAGATGCAAGCTGTGACCATGATAGGGCACAGGAGTTGAGTCTGGACCACAAAAAGGGCAGGATTCCCCCTTGGATCACCAAAAGCCAAAAAAAAATCCCCTAAAAATCTAACTTAGCAGCACTTGGGAGGAAGTTGTGTTGCTGGGGTTAGGGTTTATTCGCTGAAAGGAACTAATTCTGAAACCTGAGGGCCTTGCTGTGTCTGGAAGCCAGGGCCTCTCTGGCAGTCCAGCAGGGACGAGCTGAAGCCAGCAGCCACTCTGGAAAGTCTTGGCCAAGGGAGGCTCAGTGTCTCTGCAAATGAAGCACCTCCCTGAGCATGAAAGCATTTTTAAGTTTTTTGCCCGAGGACACAAAGAGAGGCTCTGGCAGCCCTGGGTTTGGAGCTGGGTGATTTGGATTTACCATAATCCCAAAAATGTGCTCTTAGGTGGAAATTAGCTGCTGTTCCAGGCATCCACCTCAACCTTCCACCCACTGGATATGATTTCAGTTTTGCTGCAGCACATCCCCAAACCTTGCAGGACCTTTGATGTGACTTTCATTTCAGTAATAGACGTGACATTTTGTGGTTTCTTAGGCTGCATGTAAGTGTTGGTGAGGAAGCAATCCTTTTTCCATGCTGCTTTTTCTTCCCCTTGCTCGCAGCACATTGGTTCTGAGTGTCAGAGAGTTTATTTGTGGAATATCTCTCTAATCACTGAAGTATCTGAAGCAGTGGAACAGTTTAGATGAGCTTACGAAAATGGGATTGAGTGTTGTGATTAGATAATTGTCCCTTTGCTTCAAGGTGTGAGTCAAAGCAGAGACAAGCTTTTGGTTGCAATGAAAATTCCTCAAAACTGTGGCTTTTGTGGTGGTGGTGGTGGTAAAACAAGCAGAGAGTATCAGCAGCATCCCAGCCAGGTTTGGGAGCTGCTGAGGGATGTTTAAGGGATAAATATTCCTGTGATTTTTGAAGTTTAGGATGAAGTTGGGCAGAGGGAATGCTCCCAGCAGCCACACAGGTGATCCCACCTCAGGGGAGGAACCCAGGATGGATTTTGGTGCCAAAGGACTCAGAGGTGCTGCTCAAGCTCAAACACAGGAGCAGCTCCAGGATTACTCCGCACAGCTTTGGAACAATTTTGGTTTTCAGTGCAGGGTGGGCTTTGCTGGGAGCTTGGTGCTGGTGTTGCCATGGCCCAGAGCTGCTGGATTGGCTTATCTGGATTAGCGGCTCTAATTTCATTTCCTCCGGGGTGTTGATCGGGGAGGGTTTTTTCTCTCATCCTGTTTGGGCTGAAAAGTGCAATCCCATGCCCTGGCTCTGCTCTGCTGTGCCCTCATCTCCGGGTGAAGGAGAGGGGTTTTGAGCACAGGCATTGCCCCGGAGGAGCTGTGACTGTTCTGCCTCCCACTGCGGGGTGAGGAAGGCTGAGGAATTTCCAGTAGCTTTTCTGCCATCAGCAGGGTCAGAAGGGTTATCTCCATCCCCCTCCTCAGTGCAAGGACAGAAGGATGAAGCTTCTGTTTTCCAAACTGGCTGTCAATTTTTCGGGTTGCAAAGCAGGCGTGTGTGAGCTCTGCCAGGTGCGTCCTGCCCTCCTCCAAAACCCTTCCACGGCTGAAATGGGAGCATCCAAAACCTGCACCTGCTCGTGGCTCCTGAGCCTGTCCCTTGTCCAGAGCCAAATCACCGGTCCCATTTGAGCACCCCAGCTGGGCTGGGATGTCTGACATGATCTGGGAATTCAGGAGTTGTTTTTAGTGGTAATCTGGGGCTAGATTTTAAAATGTATTCAGGCATCCAGACAGTAATTCCATCCCCTCCTTGGTGATTCTCTCAGCACTGTCTGGGCTGCTCCCACAGCCGGGCTCTGCACTTTCCTACCTGCCAGACTTGGCTGCATATCTGAACTGGCTCCTTCTGTACCTGTGGTATTACGTTGCATAATTCAGGAAAATAAAAAATAAAGGTTTTATTCTACCTCGTTCAGGTTAACCTTTCTCTTTCACTGCTGCTGCTTAAGATCTTCTAACCACGTGGAGGAGGCCAGGGGATCTAACATCGAACACAAGAGCTTTCTTTCAGGATGTAGATTGCATTATAGGAAATGAGAGGCAATGATCAAAGGAACTTCTTCATTCTCGTTATCAGCTCTCCCCGTCTCGTTGCTCAGGCAGAGCACTTCTGTGTCTGCAGCACAGCCCCTCTCAATTCTGCTCATTAGAGCTGGAGCCCCATCCCTGCACTCTGCACAGCCTCAAGCACCTTCCCTGAGCCAGCATGGATTTTTTTTTTTTTTTTTTTTTTGCCTTTACCTTTAAACAACTCATTTTCAAGCCTGGCCAAAGAGGCAGCTCCTCTCCCTCAAAAATCAATCGTTATCAGAGCTTCCCTTTGCCCGGCCTCATTCAGAGCACGCTGCCTTGAGAGGAGTCATTCCCTTGGATTCAGCAGCCGTTGGGAGCATTGATTTTCCTGCCTGGCTTGTGTGCTGCTGATATCCCAGGCAGCTCTGGAAATGTGATAAGCCTGGCCAGGGGATTGGCAGCTGGTCAGAAGGCCAGGCTGGGAAGGGAAGGTGGAAATGTTTGCAGCAATTGCTGACAATGAATCTCCCGTGCTGGTGGCTGAATGGGATCTGTTGGGGCATGCAGAGAAGGACTTGTAGGTTCTCATTTAAGAAACCCTAAAGATATATTTACATGGCATTGATCTCACCGAATGGCACGGAGTGAGGTAAAGGAGTATTTTGTTTCTGCCTCCCTGAGCAAGCTGAGCACAGCCTGGTTAAGAACAGAGTCATTTCCCCACTCTGCACGTGTCCACAGAGCAAACACCCAACAAACCCAGTCCTCCGGGCCTCCGAGGGGGCTGAGCTTTGCTGCTCAAAGTTGGCAGGGAGCACTGAATTAACTTTGGGGTTGACTTTTAGGAGGCTCCTGAATCCCTGTGAGCGCCCAGGGTGAGCCCAGCAGGGCCCCCGTGCCAGGGGACCCCTGTGCAGGGTTTGGGGAAGCACCAGGAGCAGAGGTGGAGGTGGGTGCTGTGAGCTCCCAGCCAGGTGCAGAGCACAGCCCTCCCCAGGGGGGTTCAGCAGCGCTGGCAACACGTGGCCCCTTTCCTCCCCACCACCTTAACGCTTCCCAGCCCTGCTCCTCGCCTCTGCCAGGGTTTTGTGCAGGTATTTTCCCTTTTCAGGGTCTCAGCCTTTGCAGAATCTCCTGTTCTCCTGGAGTGGTGGCTCAGGGCACTGAACACATCCCAGAAACTCTCCCTGGCTCGCTTTCCATCCCTTCCCTCTCCCAGGAGCGTCGGAGGGAGCAGAGCAGGAAACTGTTCCTGCTCGGGGCAGGAAGCAAAGGTCAGGAATGTGGAGCTGTAAATCTGCCAGCAGTGGTTATTTCTGGGGTCAGCACTGCTCTGGTGACAGGTGATTTGGCTGCTGGCCCACCTGAGGTGAAAAAGGCTGTTGAAATACAGGATTTCTGTGTCTTCCTCTGCCCCGCTCTTTATGACACACTCAGAGGAGAGGAACAAAAATTCTCCTTCTCCTGAAGTGTGCAAGTTTTAGAAATGCTCTGACCTTTTGTAAGTCGTGTTCTTCCGGTTTCTTGGATCACTTCTGATTTTTAAGTATCTCCATAATCTTTACAAGCTATAAGAGAGGGGTAGAAGATGGTGGAGGTCCCTCCTTCCAGCCAAGCACTGATATTTGGGTTTTCTCCCTGCTCTGCCTCCTCCCAGTCCCAGGGAAGCTGTCGGGACCCAGCACAGGGGCAGTTTGTCCCCTCTGCACTCCTGAACCTGGGGAGGGAAAGGAATCGTCTGCTTCCAACCCTGCAGCACTTCTGCAACTCTCCAGCTGCCCCAAAACATCCTGAGGCAGTGGAAAATCTACCCCAACACCACAGATCTGTAATGCTGAACATCCCTGAGGGTCCTTAGGGCTGGTAGCTGTGAAAATACACAGAAATACCTATTTTTTATCTATATCAAGGCACATGCAGACATTTATCCACACAGACACAATGTTCCTACAACAGATATTTAAAGTTAAGCAGCCATTTGTGGCCAGTGTGTGGTTTGCTCTCTTCTGTATTTTTTCCCCTCCTCTCTACAGCACAAACCATCAGAATTAGAAGTAGAAACCATGAGAGCTTGTTGGTTTGGAAAAGAACATGAACCGTGACAACAAAGAGCACGTAATAAAACTGAAAAATGTATCTCAATCACCCAGTAAATTATCATGGAGGGTCTGTGGGGTGAAATGATTCAGCCACCAGGAAATTGTGTGCAAAAGCTGCCACTGGTAACACAAACCTGTCCTGCAAAGTATTTGTAGGTCTTGCTGACCACACTCATAGGAGTTTGATGAGTAAAATCACACCTTTGCACGTTTATTAACATTTCTGTTAGCCAATCCCCATTTTAATTTCCCTCTCTTAATGCATTTGTACTTCAGCCACGATGAGTGCCAGTAAGTGCCACCTCTCAGAGCCCCATCTTCAAAGCACTCCGGAGTGTTTGCTTCTGCTTTTAAGCACAGAAACCCTCGAGCTCAGATCTCAGGTTGTCTGAATAAAGACCTGCATCAACTCCAGAGGATGCCCAAGGCTCCTGAGCTTTTATTTTAGGTGGCTTAAGCCATATCTAGAATCTTTCAAACCTGAGTTCTGGTTCAGCAGAGAGGACTGAGTTTTACTGATGAAATAAAGTCAAGCTTCTGCTTTGCCTCTCTCCCCAGAAATATCCAAGCCCTCTGTTCCTCAAACACTCTTGTAGGTTTTGCTCTTATTTTGATTGAGAGACCTTGGAGAAAGCATGGACATGGCCTTAACTCTCTCAAATGCATTTGGAAGAGTTTGGTAATTAATCTTAGTGTAGTGTTTGACAGCTGGGTCAGATAGATTTAAACCCGGGCCTTCAGGAGGGATTAACAGAGCTGTGGTTCATTTGGGCTGGGCATTTCCTTGCTGTGAGCCCGTCAGGTACCAGGCTGAGGGCAGGAGTGTAATGGAGATTTCAAAGATAATATTGCAAAGACACGTGAAATCATTGGGAGCAGAGATCTGGCTTGTAATTAAATCATAGCAAGTATGGTTTAAAATCTAGGGTTCAGTCTTACTGATGTTTGAAGGAAAAGGAGAGGTCTGAGGACACAAGTTACTGCAAGCAAGATGTTGGTGGGTATTATTGAGCTTAATTCCCTCTTGATGGCAAGCCAAAAGGCATTTAGCAGAAGTTGGAAATCCCCCTTCTCCATTTTAGATAAAAAAATATCTGAACATTTCACTGTGAGTCTTATCTGCCCGGTTTTCCCCTGTTCTCCTGTAACTCCACTGTCAAATACTCGGAGCTCAGCCTTGCTGGAGCACCCCAGAAATGATTCAGCAGGAGCAGGAGGGAGCCATTCCCAGGCAGAGCAGGCGTGTGGCTCTGCCCTGAGCCATGAGCAGAGCTAGAAGGCAGTTCCTGAGTGCTGGTGCCGTGTGATAGGAGCAGATCCCAGCGCCCGGTTCCTTGGATTCTGAGCTGAGTTCCTTCTTGGATGGGTGACAGCAGAGAATTGGGAGTGCAGGGATGGCTGTATGTCAGATGGTGATTTTGGATGCAGTGGGTTGTGCCCCAAAAGTTTGTATTGCTGTCCATGGACTATGAGAAGAGCCCAGACAAATAACCAGAGCAGGTATCTCCAGTTACAGAACCACAGAACATCCAATTACAGAGTCACAGAATATTTTGGAAGGGACCCACCAGGATCACCGGGCCCAGCTCTTCATGAGTGTTCCAGGGAGGGATCAAAGCCCCAGCGTTGGCATTTTCAGCAGCACACTCTGGGCACCTGAGCTGATCCCAGGCTCAGACTGATCCCACCTGTGCCATTCCCATTCCCTCTGAGCAGAGAGACTCGACTTCCTCAGGATTTCTCCTGGGAGAAGAGAATCAAACCAATTCCTGCCTCATTCACTGCTCCTGTGCTTGTGCCCAGTGTGGAATGCAGTATGGAGATTGTTTACCCTGAGTGATTGTTTGATTAAATTCTAATTATAGTTGTTTAGATTCATTAAGCACTTAGATCCACGTGTGTGTCAAGAGTCTCAAGAGAAAGTCACAAGTTTTCTAGTTAGTTAGTTAGAGTTCTTGTTAGTGTAATATAATATAATATAGTTATAGTATATATATGTATAATAGATAAATATATAAAGTATAAAATAGTATAATAAAGTGTAATAATATAGTATAATATAATGTAATATAATGTAATATAATATAATATAATGCAATATAATATAATGTAATGTAATGCAATGTAATATAATATAATGTAATATGATATAATACAATATGATACAATGTGATACAATGCAATACAATATAATATAAAAATATATAATAAATTAATATAATATAATATAATATAATATAATATAATATAATATAATATAATA
>QUSF01000105.1:25776-38052 GCA_003676055.1 Chloebia gouldiae | reverse complement strand
CAATGCAATGCAATACAATAATATTTAACCTTCTGAAATCATTAGAGTCCTACACATCACCCTTCCCAAGTCAGAGATCCCAGCACTACTCTGCTCTAGCCCAGCAACTTGGAGGCACAATTCTCCCAGCAATGAGGGCCAACATTTTCAGGGATAAGCACAGAACTTCTTGCCCACTCGTACTGCCCCCAAGGCAACAGGAATTCAGGAATATGGGAGGAAATTGTGCCCCGTTCTCCAGAAGGAAGGAGTGAAAGGTAAAAGGAGCAGTAAACGGAGCCGAGGGCTGGAGCAGAGCCAGGCTGGGATCCCTGCATTTCCTGCGACCTGCAAGGGAAGGTGACAGCTGCAGAGGTGACTGCGAGCAGCCAGCAGCTGGGTGGCCCTTGGAGGCAGAGCGAGGTGTTGGAGCTGCCACGCGGCTGGGAAAGCTCCTTCCATGCTTGGTGCCACTTCTGTGGCTCCTTCCTGCCAAGAGCTTGCCCCAGAGCTCAGCTCCCCGCTTCCTGCAAGAGGATTTCCCTCAGCACTGCTTGTAGGAAAATCACAAGATTTAGATTAATTTATATTTCAACATTTCTATTTCAGATTTATTTTACAATTTATATTTCTATTTTATGTTTCTACTTTATATCTGATTTTATATTTCTATTTTTTATTTCTATTTTCTATTTCTATTTTGTATTTCTATTTACTATTTCTATTTTATATTTCTATTTTATGTTTCTATTTTATGTTTCTATTTTCTATTTCTATTTTATATTTCTATATTATATTTCTATTTTATATTTCTATTTTATATTTCTATTTTCTATTTCTATATTATATTTCTATATTATATTTCTATTTTAATCCACGTTTATTTATAATATTGGTGCAATATTTGCCCCAGAAAGCCCCTCTACTTATTTTCTTATTTTTAACAACAATTCCACTGAAAAAAAAGAGCGTTTTATGCAAAAACCTCAGGGCATTTCACAGCCCTGCATGATAAGGGTGTCGGGGGGACACCCTGGGGGTGCAGGGTGGGGTGTCCTGGGTGAAAGCTGCTCTCCACATCCCCATCCCCCTGTCCCTCCGAGTGCTGCAAGCTCCTGGCTCCAGCTTGAAATTCAATCCCGTGCTGGATTTTTCCTCCTCTGGACCCTCCCAGACACAGCCACGCTTTCGGCAGAGGGGAAATCCCAAAATGTTGGTGCTGCTGCAGAGCCACCCTGCTTTGGGAGCAGAAAATTCCATGAAACAACACCTGAGACCTGCACAGCACATCTGACCCGCTTGGTTAAGAGCTTAAAGGTGGTTGAGAGGTCCCAAAGATGGTTATGAGGTCCCAAAGTTGGTTAAGAGGTCCCAAAGATGGTTGAGAGGTCCCCAAGGATGGTTAAGTGGTCCCAAAGTTGTTTAAGAGATTCCAAAGATGGTTATGAGGCTCCAAAGATGGTTGAGAGGTCCCAAAGCTGGTTAAGAGGTCCCAAAGATGGTTGAGAGGTCCCAAAGTTGGTTGAGAGGTCCCAAAGCTGGTTGAGAGGTCCCAAAGTTGGTTAAGAGGTCCCAAAGATGGTTATGAGGTCCCAAAGATGGTTGAGAGGTCCCAAAGTTGGTTAAGAGGTCCCAAAGATGGTTGAGAGGTCCCAAAGATGGTTAAGAGGTCCCAAAGTTGGTTGAGAGATTCCAAAGATGGTTAAGAGGTCCCAAAGATGGTTGAGAAGTCTCAAAGATGGTTGAGAGGTCCCAAAGTTGGTTAAGAGGTCCCAAAGATGGTTATGAGGTCCCAAAGATGTTTGAGAGGTCCCAAAGAATGGTTATGAGGTCCCAAAGTTGGTTAAGAGATTCCAAAGATGGTTGAGAGGTCCCAAAGATGGTTGAGAGGTTCCAAAGATGTTTGAGAGGTCCCAAAGATGGTTGAGAGGTCCCAAAGATGGTTGAGAGGTTCCAAAGATGTTTGAGAGGTCCCAAAGATGGTTAAGAGGTCCCAGAGATGGTTGAGAGGTCCCAAAGATGGTTGAGAGGTCCCAAAGATGGTTGAGAAGTCTCAAAGATGGTTTATTCCATCCTCTGTGCCATGGACTGTTTGTTCCTTGCTCTGTTTGAGCTCTGAGCAGTTCAGGGCGGGGATTGTGCCCCATCCTCTGAACCAACAGCAGCTCCAGGGCTGAGGGACATCTCAGGGCATCTCACCCACCCTGCATATTCCAGCATTCCTGTGAGCAGCACACAGGCTTCAGCTCTTAAACTGACAAAAGACACGAGAAAACATAATAAACAACCCTGTTTATTTGAGAGGGGGCTGGGCCATGTAGGTGGTGTCGTTTTTAATGTTTTTTTTTTTTTTACCCCAGTCAAAATTTAGTCTCTTGGCTCTCTTGACTGTTGGGTTGTAGTGAGGAGGGATGGTTTGCTCCTGTGGAGAAGGATGGAGCAGCCGAAGAAGCAGCACCCCGTTGGTTCTGAGCAGATTTAACACCCCTGCAAAGCTGCCATCTGCCACCAAGGGAGGGGAGTGAGGCTCCGAGGCTGCCAGGGCTCCGCTGCCTCCTTGCTTGGTTCCAGGCAAGCTGAAGTGTGAGCTGACACCCCGCTCAGGTGTTGTGCCTTCAAAAGAGCATTTCATGACGTCTCAGAAATGAGAAGCTCTGGGGTTTGTCTAGGGGGGTGTCTTGTTGGGAGTTGTCAGCCTGGGGGCTGGAATTGCATTTTTTTTTTCTTTTTTTTTGCACTGTAAACAGGGGGAAATGGTGCTGTGAAGATGAGGAGATTCCCTCTGGTACCGCAGCGGGAGTGCCACGTGCTGTTTGCTCTCTGCTGAGGCTTTCAGGGCTCAGGGAAATGCAAAACTCACAGCAGCTTTCATCCTGCCCCACTGGCAGCACAGGAAGTGGTTCTTTGAGTGTTTCCTACTCAGCTGCAAGGAGGAAACACTCCCAGGGCAGGACTCCCCAAATGTCACATCTCAGGTGCAGACCACAGGGCTGAGGGGAATTATGTTCACAGGGGACACCCCCAGAGCATCCCAGACTTCTGCCTGCCCCAGAATCACAGAATCATGGAATGGTTTGGGTCGGGAGGGACCTTAAAGATGATTTATTCCAAGCCCTGGATGGATGGCAGGCACGAAATCATGGATTTATTCCACTCGTGGGGGCAGAAGAAAGAAGCAGGTGGAATTTTAAAAGTCACTGTGACTGTAAATGCAGGTGAAGCTGGTGGGAAGAAATGCTGATGTCTGACTCCAGCTCAGAGGCTGAATGATTTCTTTATCAGAACTACACTATAATACATTAATATACTATTTAAAGGAGATACTAAAACTACGAACCAACCTGCTTTTTCTACCTCACAATTCGTGCCCCTCTCTGAGAGCCCAGCCCCAGATGGGTTGGATTGGCCACCAGGCTCAAACAATCCTCACCAGAATCCAACCAAGCCATCACCCCAGGGAAACAATTCCCCACACACATTCCATGTGGGAAAAACAAGGAGCAGAAATAGAAATTGTTTTCTCTTTCTTTCCTCTGTGCTGCTCTATGAAAAAATCCTGAAAGAGAGAAGAATGTGGCTACCACAGTTGTGGATGTGGCCCTTGGGGACAGGGTCAGTGGTGGCCTGGCAGGGCAGGGGGAAGGATTTGCTCACTGATCTCACAGGTCCTCGCCAACCTAAATGATTCAGGGGGATGGAGAAAATGATGCCAAAAGTATGAGCTGAAATCCTCTCTGTTTTTTGGGGTGTCCTGTCCCTACCAAGCTGTGAGCACAGAAACCACCACAGAAGTTTGTTAGGTGTTGCAGCTCGTTTTCTCTCTCACAGTTCAGTCATGATGGGGTGGTAGAAACAGCAGAAACTCGGTTTCATCAGCTCTCCTGCAAGGTCAAAATGAGTGGAGCCCATTAAAACAAAAGCAAAACACATTCAATGATATTCCTCTGCTGATAAAACCCAAATTAATGCTACAAAGGTACTGATATGCAAAACACATGAAAATCTGAATTTCCTGGGAGCAGCTGCACCAGAGTGTGGCTGCTGTCACTGCAAAAGTCTTTGGAGGAAAGGAGAGACAATTCCAGGGATTTGAACTCTTCACCACGTTAACAGCATTCATAATGTGACTCAGTCAGATGCTCCCATCCCCTGGATAATTCCAACATGAAATTTTCCTGTATGTGCTTCCTCCTACTCTCCTCTTCCTGAACGATGTCCCCAGCATTCTGCCACCAACATTTCTGCTTAACTCTTTGCCCTGAATGTATTATTATCCCCAAAAAGACAATGCCTGAGGCAACAATCAACAGCAGCAGAAGCAGGATGAGATGCATTTTTATTTCTTCTAATATTCAGCAAGCAGGATGGGAGAATTATCTCATTCCTTGTTCTCTCACTGAATTACTGTGTGCTAAGTTTAGCTGCTGAACCCATTTGTGCTGTGGTTTTCTCTCTCTTAATGAGGGTAATGACTACCTGAGACAGCAGCCTGGAGTTCAATCCCCTGAGAGCTGCAGAGCATTCAGAAAAACTCAGGAAATTGGGTGCAGGAGCGCTGCTTCCCCTCAAACGGTGGAAAATCCACCTTTATTCCAAAGTGAGATGCCGTCCCTTTAAGTCATTAAATACGTAACTGCCACACAGACACACTTAAATAAATTATTTCAAGTTATTTCCAGTTGTGTGTGGGAGGCGGGCGGGGGATGAAGTTGATACTTGGTGGTTAGAGCAGCCCTTAGCCTCTGCACCTCCCCCTGCTCTGCACAGGCACTTTGGGGTCTGTTCAGCCCCTCTTGTCTGTGCACAGGCACTTTTTTGGGGTCTTTTCACCCCTCTTTTCTGTGCACAGGAACTTTTTGGGTCTTTTCACCCCTCTTTTCTGTGCACAGGAACTTTTTGGGTATTTCCATCCCCTCTGTCTGTGCACAGGAACTTCTGGGATCTTTTCATCCCCTCTTGTCTGTGCACAGGCACTTCTTTGGGGTCTTTTCACCCCTCTGCCTGTGCACAGCAACTTTCTGGGTCTTTTCATCCCCTCTGCCTGTGCACAGGGACTTTCTTGGTTTTTTCCTTCTCCTCTGCCTGTGCACAGAACTTTTGGGATCTTCTCATCCCCTCTTGTCTGTGCACAGGAAGTTTTTGGGATCTTTTCATCCCCTCTTGCCTGTGCACAGAACTTTTGGGATCTTTTCATCCCCTCTTGTCTGTGCACAGAAACTGGGTATTTTCATCCCCTCTTTTCTGTGCACAGGCACTTTTTTGGGGTTTTTTCAGCCCCTCTGCCTGTGCACAGGAACTTTTTTGGTTTTTTTTCTGCTCCTCTGCCTGTGCACAGAACTTCTGGGGTAATTTCATCCCCTCTGTCTGTGCACATGCACTTTTTTGGGGTCTTTTCACCCCTCTGTGCACAGGAACTTTTTGGGTCTTTTCAGCCCCTCTTGTCTGTGCACAGGAACTTTTTGGGTCTTTTCATCCCATCTGCCTGTGCACAGACACTTTTTTGGGGTCTTTTCACCCCTCTGCCTCTGCACAGGAACTTTTTTTGGTCTTTTGTGGACTTTCTGTGGACACACCACCCTGGTTATTTCCCTCTGGGAGTTCCTGAGCTCCATTCCAGCACGGATGTTACAGACGAGCTTTTGACTCAGGATTTCTCTCAGGGATGGGGTTTTCAGAGGAGGCTGAAGGAGCTGAGGAAGGCAGAGCTTGGCAAAGCCAGGTGGGTGGGATTCGGGAAGCTCCCACCTCAGGGTGCTGTGAAAATCCCAGTTGAGGTGCTCAGGAAGAAAAGAACCACGAAGACTTCACTGAGGCACCTCCAGGAAGGAGCTGTGGGCACAGCAGGGAAATCCAGAGCTGCCCTGAGGGAATGAAAGGAATAAAATGGGAATTGGGAGTGGGAAAAGTGGCTGGGAGCTGGGACTGGCACCCAGTGCTGTTCCCCACATGATGGGGATGATGATGATGATGATGATCCCTGCCAGAGCTCCCTGCTCCCAGGCTGCAAACCCTGCTTTCAATCCACGCTACAAACCACACAAAAAAAAAAAAAAAAAAAAGATTAAAAACCCTTTCCCCGAGCAGCCAGAAGGGAATGCAATTAAGGTGGCCTCGTGAAGCTCATAAAGGCTAATGCATGAAAATAAGCAGACAAATTACAAGGGAGCATTAGGAGGAACATTTCTAATTGTGAGGTCGGCTGGCCCCGTTCCTTTAGCCGGGCTGGGGAGGGAAATAAAAGGATCCTACTGGGAACAATTCTGGGCTGTGGGGAGCTGGGCAGGATGAGTAAGATGGAAACTCCTTCTCTGCAATATAATGCACTTTTTGAGCCTTTCTCCAGAAATCCAGCCACGGTTTCTGGCTCTTATTTGTGAACCTGTGTCCTTCAGGAATTAAAATCATCTTTTGTTTTGGCCAAGCTGTTTCCTCTCTCCCCTCTGGATGTTTCCTTAGCAGATGGCTTTGTGCAGGTTTGTGATTCAGGAGAAAATAGGAATATCTCCCATCCTTGGACTCTCAGGCACTGCTGGGATTGCTCTCCAGCTCCTACTGACATATTTGGCTCTTCTTTTGGGTTTGTTTTCAGAGCTCGGCTGCTGCTGGAGCTTGAATTACAGAAATACCACATGCACAGAGGAAAAAAAAACCCCAGCACCTTGTTCTCAGTGTTTCCTGCCACAAGTCAGATCTCCTGCCTGTGCTGGCCTTCTTTCCAAGCAGCTCTTGTGTGGTTCTTGGAGTGAAATTTGGGAAACCATCCCTTGGAATCCAAGCCCAGTTTTTGGGTTCTAGGATCACCCAATAGGTGCCTCTTTTCCAGACTGTAAATCAGGAATATGCCATTTTCCAGCAAGCTTTCCCATGGGGAAAAAGAGTGGGGATTGGGTGTTTGTCATAAATGTTCCAGTGATTAAATCTGGTCCAGGGTTTTCGTGCCTCGGTGGGGAATGTGAGATGGAGATGAAAATATGAATATGGATGCGACTGTTCATTTTTATTCTGGATCTCATCTCTTCCAAGGCAGCTGCAGGGCAGAGGGGTGGACAAATAGTAGCATTATTCTGGAGCGTGTGTGTGTGAGTACATCTCACACGCTCCGGCACAGCGAAGGAATCATGAGATGCTGCTTAAATAAGCCTTTGTGCAATTTTTATCGACGATTTTCCACTATGACTCACCGTCATTTACATGTTATCTAACACCGAGAGTCGCAGGTTTAGGTGCCTTTCTGTTCCTCGTGTTGGGGGGGGGGGGGGGGAAAAAAAAAAAAAAAAAAGAAAAAAATCCGAAAAAAAAACCTTTTTGGGAGAGTCTGGAAGGAGTTAAAGCTCCGCTGGAATTACTGTCAGCATGCAATTGTGTTGGGAAGAGCAGCAGTTACCAAAATACATCAAAATCCATTTTAGCCTGCGGGCTGCAAGAACAATGCGTGCATTGTAGTGCAGGCACAGCACTTGGCACCCAGATAAGCCGGAGAGAAAATCAGGTTTTGTTGCTGACGGAAGTGATGGAATCCATGGAAAGGTTAATTGTGAAGCCAATTCCAGCCCTTCTGTGCGGGGTTTTGGTGTTACCTTTCCTCCCCTGCGGGGGGACAAAGCCAGCCTTGCCTCCAGGTGACCTCGTGTGAAAAACGCGGCTGGCTCTGCTGGGAAAATTAAAAAATTTAATGAAGGACACCAGGAGACAGAGAGAGTAAAACAGAGATTACAGTCAGGCGTGTCTTGGCACTCAGCTAAGGGCTCACCATTACCTTTAAACACTCCGCTCCTTAAATACTTTTGTATTACATGCCTTTGTTGTATATTCATATATTCATATATTCATATACTTATGTATATTCATATTTTTCTACAAACTAATTTACATCTTTTTAGGAGCTCTTTGGCACGGCCCCTCTTGGGGTCTGCTTTTTTAGAGGATCTGTGTTTCTTGGCTGTGGTTTTAGCTTTTTTTTTTTTTTTTTTAAATCACTTTTAGTCTGGCCCTTGGTCTGTGCTTTTTTTTAGATGGCAGATGTTGATAGTTGGGTCTATTAATTAGTAGTAGATATTGATATATTATAATAATTATAAATAAATTATATATTAATTATATTAATAATTAATAGCAGGGTTCTCTTTATATGTTCACTGGATGCTATCTCGACTAAACAGATAGGTCACTTATAACTACATAATAGTTATATATATATAATATATAGTTAAATATATAGTTAAATATACAGTTAAATATATAGTTAAATAGTTAAATATATATTATAGTTATAATAGTTATATATTACTACTATATCATTATAATACTTTAAAACTAAAAATAAAGTTTTAACTTTATAAAGTTAAAATACTTTATAAACTATTATGCAGTTAGTAATATAATAGCTAAGTACTACTACTACTACTAAGTCTTAAATTTTTTGTTAATAGCAGAAAAAAAAGCAAAGTTATTTTAACATTATAGATATAGCGTTCATCTTAATATTTGTGAGAAGCCAACAATATTTGTAACACCCTGCAAGCCCAAATTTCCATCACAGAGGTGAGGCCAAGCTGAAATGTTGGGCAGGAGGCTGGAGCAGAACTCGTTGTTATTATTAAAACACCCCGCTCCCTAAAAATAAATCCCAGTTGGAAAAGAAATTTAAAAAAAAATCCCAGTTGGAAAAAAAAAATTTTAAAAAACCAACAAAAAAAACCAAAAAAATCCAGTTGGAAAATAATAAAACAAAAAATAAATCCCACTTAGAAAATTTCAGCTCTTCTCGATGCTGACAATAATTGAGGGTTGGGTTTGGAATTGTGGAGCTCTCAGACAGGAAAAAAGTTGATTTTTTTCACATAAAGTGCTTGATCCTTGTGAATTTTCTTTTATTCCTGGTTTTAGCAAAGGTCCTACAGCTGCTGCAGGAGGCCAGGGGCTTTAAAAACCTCAAGGAAGATTTTTCTGTTTGGGAAATGGTTAAAATAATTCAATTCATGTTGATTTGAGAGGAGGAGAATGATGGGATCTTCAATGAGGAGGTTTTTATATGTGGTGCCATGTAAAAATGCCCTTGGAGCTCTCCCTATTAATGGCATAGAGTGACACAGAAAATCAGCCAGACCCAAAAAAACTTTTTTTTTTTAATAAATATTTTAAATAATCAATTTTTAATAATTCTGGGGAGCTGCCACAAAGTTGGAGTTGGAGTTTCTGAGCTTTTTTTTTTTAATCTCCATCCTGCACCTACTCCAACAGAAATCTGCAAAACTCAGGGTTTGATTAAGGACACAAACTCTTGGGTTTGGCTTAAAGACTGAGATTTGATTATTAGAACATTAAAAGTTGGGATTTGGTTGTGTTCCTGTGAGGATTTAGGACACACTGAAGTTGTTTTCTTCAGCTTTCCTTGCCAGACAGGAAGGACATGGATTGACTTTGCCTTTTCTAATGGAACTCGTTGATTCTGCAATAATCACTTGCTAATGGGAGCTGTGCCATGAAAATATCAACAACAGCAAAAAAAGAGGGAAAATTACAGGAGTGAGGAACTCGAATAATACAAATGTGAAAAGGCTTTTCAAATTCTTTAAAGGTTATTATGTCCTCCACACTTTGCTGATTTTTTAAAGTGCCTACTTTCATTTGAATCGCTTCCCTTATAAATTACACTTAAAAACTTGGTGGTGTTGCCAGCAATACTTAGAAAAACATCCAATTTTTGGTTTTTTTTTCCCCCATCCCTCATTTTATCTCAGTTTTCCTTGGACAGATAATTTCAGGTAATAATTTCTTCTTTTTAACCTCAGGAGCAGCAGGCGAAGTCAGTTACTGTTACTGGGGTACAATGCAGAGCCTGCAGAAATCTTCCATTTGTTCTGCAGCAGAAAGTTTATTTTCCCTGATTTTCACTAACTTCACACCTGGCATTATTAATTTGAAGCCGGGTTCAGTAGGGAGCTGTGGCATTTTATACACTTGCCCAAAATTCCCACTCCTGTAAATAGAAATGTCAAGGCCAGAGCCATTTGGAGGCCACTGGGAATTTTTTTCAGCAGCTTTTGGAAGAAATTCTGTGGTAACCTAAAGGAAAGCAGCAACAGGCAGAGACCTCCCTGCCTCTATTTTCAGCAGAGGATAAAATGCACCCAAAAATAAATAGATTTGTCAACATCAAGCAGCAGAATAGAACCAAAAGCAGCACGAGATTGAGTTACTGCAGCCCCCTCACCACTTTATTAATCCTGTTTTTCCTGCAGATTTCCTGCCTGGCCTCGCTGCTGGGCGAGGAAGAAACTTCTCCATTAGAAAAAGCAAATTGATTTCAGTTCTTTCCCACCCCATCCGTCCACCTGGGCACCACGCAGAGCTGGGGTTTCATGGTGGAGAGGATGGGAGAAATTTTGGTGAATCACTCAGCCCTTATAGAGGTTCTGGGTTTGTGTCAACATCCCCGAGACAAAAATAGGGGAAAACTCAGAGAAACATAAATGTGTTCACATCCAGAGCAGTCTCCACAAAGAATCCTTTGTACAGCCTTATTGTTGTCATTGGAGTCTTTTTTTCTCTTTCCCAGAAGCATCAGCAGTTCCTTAGGCATGTAATTTATGAGAGGCTAAAATCTAAATTATGCATCAAAAAGGGAGAGATGCAACTTCAGGGTAATAACACATTTCAAAAATAACTTCAAATGCGTAGTTCAGAGCAGCCTATAGCAGTGCCCAGTCAGCAAAGGCAGCACAGAAGTAAAAATTACTCCTCCTTACCCCAAAAAAACTCTTTATTTTTAAATCTGACAGCAGCAGAGCTGGATCCCAGAGCCCTGAATCTATTGGGATGGGCGATCCTTAGAAATGCGCTGAGCAGAATATTAAATAATGCAGGAAATCATGTGTCAAACTGAAAAGAAAAGTTGTTTTTTTTTTTCTGTTTAACAGACAGAAAAACTCTTAACACCACCCAGGGCTGATGTTTGTACAAATAAAAGTCCCTTGAGAGCACTGAGATTTCTTTTTGTCCTCCTTGAGCTGCTCTACACCAACCTACAGCAGGGATAGACCTTCCCCTGAATTTCACTGCACTTAGGAGTGGCTGATCTTTCCTTAAATATTTTTTATCTAAAAATTTTAAGTAAAAATTTTAATATAAAAATTTTTATTTTAAATTTTAAAACTTATTATTAATACCTTTACATGTTAAACATTGTTTTATCAAAAACTTTTTGATGGTGGTGATGCCACCAGCACAGGGCTCCTGCACCTCACAGTGAACAATCCCTGCCTCCACTGCTGGGCTCTGCAGTGATTTCCCCCAAAATTCCCTCCAGGCAAACGTCTCTCCTTGCTGGGGCAGGAGGATTTTGGACTGTGCCACAAAAGGATCCAGCCTGAAATGGCACCAGGAAAGGGGAAAATGGGGAAATCTGGGCACAACCCAGCCAGAAAAGGAGAGATCCAGCCTGAAATGGCACCAGGAAAAGAAAATGGGGAAATGTGGGCACAACCCAGATAAAAAGGAAGGGATTCAGCCTGAAAATCCACCAAAAAGGGAAAAGTTGGGAAATCTGGGCACAACCCAGATAAAAAGGAGGGATTCAACCTGAAGTGCCTCCAGAAAAATGGAAAATCTGGATACAACCCAGCCACAAAGGAAAGGATCTAGCCTGAAATGGCACCAGGAAAGGGAAAAACAGGGAAATCTGGGCATATCCCACCCACAAAGGAAGGGATCCAGCCTGAAATGGCACCAGGAAAGGGAAAAATGGGGAAATCTGGACACAGCTCAGATAAATGGAGAGAATCAACCTGAAATGCCTCCAGAAAAAGAAAAATGGGAAATCTGGATACAACTCAGCCACAAAGGAAGGGATCCAGCAACAAAATCCACCAAAAAGGGAAAATGAGGAAATGTGGGCACAACCCAGCTAAAAAGGAAGGGATCCAGCCTGAAATGGCACCAGGAAAAGGAACAGGAGGAAATCTGGGCACAACCCAGAAAAAAAGGAAGGATTCAACCTTAAATGCCTCCAGAAAAAGAAAAATGGAAAATCTGGGTACAACCCAGCCACAAAGGAAGGGATCCAGCCTGAAATGGCACCAGGAAAAGGAAAAACAGGGAAATGTGGGCATATCCTACCCACAAAGGAAAGGAAAACGGGGAAATGTGTGCCAGTTAAAAAGGAAGGGATCCAGCCTGAAATGGCATGAGGAAAGGGAAAAATGGGGAAATCTGGGCACAATTCAGATAAAAATGAGATCCAGCCTGAAATGGCACCAGGAAAGGGAAAATGAGGGAATCTGGGCACAACCCAGCTAA
>QUSF01000105.1:12617-25766 GCA_003676055.1 Chloebia gouldiae | reverse complement strand
GATCCAGCCTGAAGTGGCACCAGGAAAAGGAAAATGAGGGAATCTGGGCACAACCCAGCTAAAAAGGAGAGATCCAGCCTGAAGGAGCACCAGGAAAGGGAAAATGAGGAAATTTTGGCACAGCCCAGCCACAAAGGAAGGGATCCAGCCTGAAGTGGCACCAGGAGAGGGAAAATGAGGGAATCTGGGCACAAGCCAGGGAAGAGGCTCCGGGAAGGGCTGACACAAAGCCGCCCTCGCTGTTGTCCCACTGTGAGCAGCTGGCACCCAAAATAAAAGCAGACTCTGCTCGGGGGGCCCAGATGGAGCCACTGCAGCTCGTGTGGATCCAGCAGGGCTCCTGGGGACTGCTGCCAGCACAAGTGCAGGAGCTCATCCTCCACAGCTCCCCTCGGCTGCAGGGGGACGGGGCAAGTGGGAAACCCTTGGCTGGGAGGGGACAAAGCCTTATGCTGGCCTGGTAGACAAAAAAAAAAAAAAACTTTTTGTTTTTGGGAGAGCTGGATATGGAAAAACTGCAGTAAGGAGAGTGATAACTTTGAGAGGTGACCTTGGACGTGCAATTTCTTCTCTCAGCTTTTAGTTTCTTGTCAGGGCTGTGCTGGAAATGAAAGCCTTGACTATGACAGCGAGCAAATTCTTATCCTTCACCAATATCAGGGTTCCAGTTGAATGTCAGGACCAGGGTAATAAATTTTTCCCTCTCTCCTTCTCCTCCTGTGGGTATGTTTACAGCTCCCAGGGAATGCAGTTGTTGAAATAACCACCAGAAAATGTGATCACACTGTCAGGAGATCCAACAATAATCACTGATTAAAAAGGAAGAATGAAGAGAGTAAGAGCTGGTGGCAGCACTGCTAAATGCTGATCAGCGCTGTAAGACAGCCTTTGATTTCTTAAATTAATTATACATTCCCTCATACTCTGTACTGCTGTAGATTTAATTGGACTCCTTATTTTTAGGCAACTCCAGCAAGAGGAAGATAGGAATACAGCTTTCAGCAGCTCAGCTCCAGCCTAATTCTGCCTCATTCAATGCCACTGGGAGCAAAATTAGGCTGATGCTGAGCTCCTGTGAAAGCCTCGTGGTCTCTGTGCAGCTCAGCACGTTCACCTGCCTGGCAGGATGGAGGCATTTCCACACAGGAATCCAGGCAGAGCTGGGCTCAGCATCCAAAAAAATCCCCAAACCCCCAAATGGCACCGAGGTCTGGCTGCTACCTACAGAATTTACCCTGAAAATTCACTTCAGCCTCACTCCACGCGATTTATTTGCTGAAAGCGTGAAATGTTAATCTGCAGAACCAAGAGGATTGCACTGGAAAAAAAGGGTCTGGTTTCAGCTGCAGCCTGAAATCCTGTATTGCCCCAGGGATGTGGGGAGAGACACCTGCACACACACAGAGCAATCCTCTTTTCGTGGAGCCTCCTCATCTGAGCTTGCCAGGGCTGTCCTGTGGGGCTGCTGGGAGCAGTGGGAGAGGAGGATGAGGAGGGGCTGTGCCCTCTGCTCTGCCTCTGCACACCCTGAGCAGCAGCTGCTGGCCCTGGGTCCTGCTCTTCACCTGCACTGTGGGCTGATTGTTCTGGACCTTGTGCAGGCTGGCCTAGAACAGAGCTAAAGAATAAAGCAGGGATTTATTCAAAGCATCTCCTCCATGGATCCACCTTGGGCAGCACCAGAGCCCAGCCAGGGCTGCACCCAAGATGAACCAAAATGGTACCAAAATGAATCCAAGATGACCCAAAATGTTCCCAAAATGAGCCCAAGATGAACAGAAATGTTCCCAAAATGAACCCAAAATGAACCAAAATGGTCCCAAAATGAACCCAAGATGAACAGAAATGGTCCCAAAATGAGCCCAAGATGAACCCAAATGGTCACAAAATGAACCCAAGGTGAACCAAAATGGCCCCAAAATGCACGAGCGCTCCCGGGGGCTCTCCCTGGGATCAGCTCTGCTCCATTGGCACCTTGGAGTTCATTGTCCCATTCCAGCTCCAGCCCAGGCAGTCCCACCCTGCTTGTTTTTCTCTCTCAGCCCACGGTGTTTGTGCTGCTGGGCTGAGATTTGGATCATTTGTCCTTGGTGCCCAGCTGGAGCAGGAATTGTTTTGTCTCCCTGCTCTGTGCAGAGAGCTCAGCATCCCCTCATGTGAACTCAGACCCACACACTGAATCAGCACAGAACCTGAAAAGTATAAAAGGTAAAACCTGAGGCATCAGACACGCTTTTCTTGTTGAAACACACATTCTGCTCCTCTGGCTTTCCCAGGACAGCGTTTCCTACAGCTCTCCCTCTGCAGCTGGGCTGTATCAGTGCTGCTGTGCACTCCCAGGTCTGAGCCCTCTGCAGCCCAGCCCTGCGGACCCACGGCAGGAGATGCAGGTGTGGAGGTGCTGAGGGACCTCTGGGCTGTGCACAGCAGCTCTGGGAATGCCAGGACCTCTCCCAGTCCTTGCTCTGGCTGGGGACTGGTGCTGTTCCCGTGGCTGCAGCCTGTCTGACGGGATGCTGATAACCAGGATCACCTCCCAACCTTTCCCACGTGGGGCACTCCTGCAGCTATCCAAGAACCTATTTTTGTTTCTTTTCTATCACACAGAAGCTGCAAGACATGAAATACCCTTGAGAGCTCTGCATCTCTGGGTTTAAATATCCTGAGCAGCTCAGGAGCTGCTGTGGGAAGTTGGAGAGACCCAAGGACACACACGGGTGCAGCCCGGACCTGCGAGCCTCAGCTCCTTGGAGAACCAAGCCTAAGAGAGGCCTGACTGCACAGAAAAGGTTAAAAGTGTCCAAGGCCAGGCTGGACAGGGCTTGGAGCACCCTGGGATAGTGGAAGGTGTCCCTGCCGTGGCAGGGGATCACTGAAATGATTTTTAAGGTCCCTCCCAACCCAAACCATTCTGTGATTCCATGATTCTGTCACTTACCAGGCATGCCTGGCTGTATCAGCCCCTGAAATTTACTGCAAAGAACTCAACTGATAGATTCTCCTTTCTTGCCCATTTTTCATGAGGCAGCTCTTAAATATTTACCAGAAAGGAAACTCACACGAGTCTGGGTTCTTCACCATGACCACAGGAGCCTGCAGAGCAAACTAATCTTTAAAAACCAAGAGAGCTTCACAACCGACCTTTGTAAGCGCCTGCTATTCATTTTATTTATCCATTTTTCCCTTTCCAGCTCCCAGGAGCCCACTCTGCCAGGTGGAGGGAGGGGTCTTGCTGGAAGCACAGATTTTATTTTGAATTAGCCACACTGCAAGGTGCTCTCCTCCTTCCTGATGCTGCTGTTAGTGCCAGTGCCTGGAATTGTCCTTGGATCAGTGATTCCCTCCCAGGGCAGGCTGAGGATGGAAAGAGAGGCTGCAACAGATGGAAAAAGAGGCTCCTTGTGCGTTTAGGAAAGAAAACCTGCACTCCTCAGGCTGCTTTCTAGATATCAGCCACACACAAAAACCCAGAGAAGATGGGGCTCAGCTCTCAGTTGTAAAAGGAATTTTTTTTTTTAATTTATTTATTTTTTCCCCCCCCCATGAATAATTTTAGCAGCACACCCCCACAGCAGCGCTGCCGAGGTGCGGGGGTGAGCTCTGAGCTCTGGAAATGAGGTGCTGCTCGTGGAGGGGGGGCTGTGTCTGTCTGTCTGTCTGCCTGCCTGTCTGTCTGTCTGTCTGTGTGCCAGGAGCTGCCTGCAGAGCTCAGCCTGCACAAGGAGGGCTCCGAGGCGAGCGTCCATCCCACAGAGCCCTGGAAAAGGCACAGAGGCAGGGGATGTGTCCCCGCTGCTGCTGAGGGGATGGGATGAGCTGTGAGCTGCGAGGGAAAAAAGGGCAAAAAAATCCATGGGGAAAGCTCAGGCAGCAGAGCTCAGCTGGGAGTGCTCGTGGGCAAAGGTCTGAACTGAAGGGAAGCCCCAAATCTGCCACAATTTCAGCACCCAAGCACTCACAGAACATTTTGGCTGAGGATCCGGATAAAGGAGGGAGAGGCCAGGCCAGGCCGTGTCTCTGAGCTCACACCCAACAAGCTTTTCTCAGGAAAAACAAATGAGGACTCTGCCCTTATCTATTCTCACCGCTTTGCTGCTGCCTCTTAGGTGTCAAAAATTAAAATGATAATGGTGAGAGATGGGGGAAAAGGAGATTTCCTTAGACTGTAGTACCCACAGCATGTAATTCTGGATACAAAAGCACAGAACTGGAGTTGAGCACCTTTCTGCTCAGTGCTGCAAAACTGGATTTCAGCAGGGCTTGAGCCCTGGCAATTCCCATCCCCTGTGCTCAGATGTGCTGGGCACTTTTTAAGACTCAACACTGCTGGTGTTTGCCCAGGTGGCTCAGCAGAGGCTGAAATGATGGAGGAGAGACCCTCTGAGCTGGAATTTCATTGTCTGTACCATGGCTGTGTCCTGTTGAGATCTCTGACACAGCTGCACAATTATTTTAGTGTTAAACAGACATTTGGGAGCACAGGAAGGTGACATTTTTCCCCACAAATATGAGAATTAAGCCCTGGAGTAAGCAATTCTTTGTGCCAAGTGCTGGATTGGGCAGTCTGTCATTAAAGGCCATGGAGGGGTCAAGGAAAAACTGCCCTTGGAAAAGAGGGATGTGCACTGGGGAGCTGTGCAGAAGAAAAAAAAATGGGATTACAGTGCTTGACTCTTTCCTGATGTACTTTATTAGGTGTAACCCTGACTGATTTGTGATCCAGGAATCACCAGAATTTCATCCTGTGCTCTTGGTGCCACCACCCAGCATCTCCCATGGGTTGCTGCTGGTTTTCATCGTGGCAATGTGTGTTTTTCATGTTGAGCAAGCAGCACCTGAAAATGAGAAGCCAGAGCTGTTCCTGACTCTCCTGCACCTTAAAGCAATTCGCAGCTCTAGAATTATTTTAGTGTTAAAACAGACACTTGGGAGCACAGGAAGGGGACATTTTCCCCCCACAAACACGAGAATTAAAGTAATTTTTTGTGTCAAGGCCATGAAGAGGGCCAAGGAGGATCCTGTGGAGAGGGGAAGCAGTGGGACCACGCAGGGCTGAGGGTTTTGCCAGACCTTTGCTGCTTGAGGGGATTTTTTGGGAGCAAACACGCCAGCAAAAACCACACCCCTGTGCTCTTGGCAGCACCAAATCCCCAGGTTTTCAGGGAGCTGAGCAAATTTCCTTTCATCACGGCAAACACTTGGTTTAAAATCCTTGGAAATTGTGCTGGAAGGAAGAAAAGCCCCAAAGCCTTGATGATTTTTAATAACCTTGCAGCACCTGCTTTGCATGGGAGCAGGGCTGGAGTCTGTAAGTACACGCTTGGAGTTAAAGAGATGCATAAGTACTCTTTGGTGTAGGGATAATTACTAAATCCAGGTCTCATTAAGGTCTTCCTCTTGCTTTTTTTTTTTTTGTAATTCACTGACAGATTCTGCAGGATCAGATAGAGGAATAAAAAGGCTCTGCACTTCGAACTGACAGGCCAGAACAAAATCAGGAAACTATGCAGGGAAATCTTCCCAGTCTGGGGCAAAGTTTTCTCATTAAATTCTTAGATCCTTTTTTATCTCATTGTTTCTCACTTTATCACGATTCTTAATTTCCTGTTCCCTTTTAGGCTTCAAACATATTTCTTTTTAATGTGGGTTTTTTTTTTTTAACTCTCCCTAGTGAGGATTGAAACTTTTTGGAGTCTCTTAGTTAGACTTCATGTAAAAAAAAATTCAGATTACTGAGCCAGACACTGTATGGACATTTTTAATATTGATTCTGCTATTAGAGTTTAAAGTCTGGCCACGAATTTACAACTTCCCACGATTATAACAGCAAAATAATTGTACATTTTTACAGCTTTTTTATCACCTGAGGACTCCAAAGTGACCTGAAGGAGACCAAATCCAGCTCCCCAGACTGAAATTCAGAGCAGAGCTCGCTGCCTCACTTGTTTTCTCTTTCCCCTGGTGGAAACTTTGACTTGAGCTGCAGCTCACTGCTGTAACCACATTCAAAATCTCTGAGGCAAGAGGCTGAGCCCTGTGTGTGTTTTCTCACCCCCACGTGCAGCTCGCAGCATCAGGGGACTCCCAGCCCCAGTTCTCTTCTGGGGGGTGTTTGGGGTGTTTTAGTCAGTGGCAAACGTCCCTCAGCATCTGCTGCATTTTTCCCCCTTTTCTGACAGCATTTTGGGTTTCCTTGGTGAGATCTGCCATGTGAATATTGATATAATGAATATCGACATCATTGATATTGACATAACGATTATTGACATCATTATTATTGATATAATGAATATTGACATCATTAATATTGATATAATGAATATTGACATCATTAATATTGACACAGTATTGACATCATGAATAGTGACATAGTGAATATTGGTCTTCTCTAGGTGACAAAAAAAAGTGAGGAATACTAATTTGGAATATTGTGGATTTTGGTGTGTTACTGAAAACAACAAGGCTTCAGAAATTTCCTGAACAGAGCTGTCTGGAGGAGGTTATTTTGAGTCTCTCTTTTTGCCTTTGACCCAACTATTTCAGCACCCCACCCTTCTTCTTCCTTCCACCTTCCTTAATTTCTTAGACTTCCTTCTTGCTGCTTTGCCCGAGTCTATTTTAGGTGTGAGAGCAGGCTTAGCTTCATGCCAGGCATCCACTTCCCATTTTCCCTCCCTGGGGTTTGCCTTTTCAGCAGAGCTGGGAGCCCACAAGCACGCAGAACCTCTGAGAGTCCCCAGGACAGGCACACACTGCCCCTAAAGAAGGGAAAATCAGCACTTGAGGGGAAAATACGGGCTCAGAATGAACAAAAAATGATCAGGGCAAAAAAAAAAATTAAAAATCAAATTAGGCTGAGTGCAGGTGTTGGGAGGGGAGTGGCTGAGCTCACCCATTTTTGGCGAGCACAGATACTCCCTTCTCCAGCGGATGGAAAGGGAGGGAAACTGAATGGATTTATGGAATAAATGAGGGTGGTGAGGCTCTGGAAGGGCTTTCCAGAAGCTGTGGCTGCCCCTGCATCCCTGGAAGTGTCCAAGGCCAGGCTGGAGCACCCTGGGGTGGAGGAAGGTGGAACCAGACGATCTCCAAGCCAAACCCACCCCAGGATTTGATCTGGTTATGCAGGACCCGAGCTGGCAAAGTTTTGACCAAAACCTGTTGTTTGCAGCTCAATTCAAATCTGAAGTTCAGAGCGACACCCCGCCTGCCCCTCTGAGGTGTGCAGCACACAAACACCTGCAGTCTCACCTAGGAGGGATTTCACAGTTTCCTCAGGAGATCCAAGGCGAGCAGCTCAGCGCTCTGTTTTGGGGCTTTGGGATGTGTTATCTCTGTGTTATCTCTGCTCAGGTCCTCTCTGAGCCTGGCAAAAGCTCCCCTGAGCGCAGCCTTGCAGCCCAGAGGAGCTCACAGAGGCAGGAGCAGCACATTAAAACCTGCTGAGAACTCGTCCCAGAAAGTCCCATCCTTGGTGGCCATCAGGGCTCGAGTCACCAGCCTCACACAACAGCAGCTTTCTGGCAAATTGTGCAACTGCACCGCCCCCAAACTTCCTGTTTTGAAACCCCAAGAAGCTGGAAAATGTTAACACTGGCACTTTAAAGTGCTACTTGTGGCTTTGCTTTTTTTTTTATTATTATTTTTGTCCCCCTTTTCTTCCTAAAGATCTGCTGAAAAATTTGATGTACAGAGGGGTGAAGCGGGGCTGCTGGAGGAGTGAGAGGATGGTTCCACCTCCCTGAATTCAGGGCGTTTTGGGCTGTGCTGGGCACTGGGGATGTGCAGAAGGGATGTGACAGATGGACAGGCAGGAGCTGCCGAGGTGGCAGCGGGACATTGGTGACGTTGGAGCAGCCACCTGGCCCCGTCTCATTCCCCCACCAGCCCAAACCCCACTCCTGGTGGGAGAAAGAGGCTGTGGCAACGAGGGGAAAAAAAAGAGCTGTGGCAAATCTCATTCCTGGACAGGGAGAGGAGCAATTAGGGAGAAGAAAGCGCCGCTTTTGCCTCAAATGTGGGACTTCATTTCTTCCCAATCAGCGTGACAACTGCTTCCTTTTCTGGCTATCACCGAGCCTCCAGATGGTGCATTGGAGCATCCTTCAACCTCCAGCTTGGCTCCTTGCAAGGACATTGTCTTCCTGGCTAGCTAAAAATGGATTAATGGCTTGGAGATGAAAGCTGCTCTCCCTGTGAGTGGTGAACTCGTGGCCAGTTCTGTTAAAATCAGGTTTGGAAAGGGACGAGCCCCTGCTGGATGTGCTCCGGTTGTGTGTGAATTTATTTGTGTTAATTCTACCTGGCTGCTTTGCTAATGGCCACAAGTCTGCAGAACCTGTAACAGCAGCAGTTATTTCTCACCTTCAGTTCTGCAGGCCCTTTCACAGCAGCAATTATTTCTCACCTTCCTTCACCAAGTCCCCACTGCCCTGCAGCCACAGATTTGAATCTGAACCTGGCAGCTGAGGTGCTGCCAGTTTTTGTGGGTTTATTAGGGAATTGTGAGACATCATTTTCTTCAATTCCCAGCTTCAGGCCTCCTGCTATTTTCAGAGCTTGTTGGAGCAGCGCTTTTAGATTAGCACATGGGGAGAGAAGCTAAAGGAAGTGAACCAGGAAGCCAGACAGCAAATACAATCCAAACCAGAAATCAACAAGAAAAGCAATATCAGGATTATAAGCAAACCTAACGACAGGGCCTTGCAGCTGAAGGGGAGGATGAAAGAGGAATTTTGATGGGGTGTGACCGATTCAAATCAGCCCAAAAACCTGTGCCTTGTTCCTCCTCCATCCTGCAGGGACGTGGAGTGGCTGGCAGGAGCTGGACAGCCAAGGCCACCCTCACCGAGAGCTGCACTGTTGATGTTCTCAGGAAGGGAAAGTCCTGCTTCCTCTTTAAACCCTGTGTCTCTTTGGAAATGGGAAATGGCTGCTACATTCCTGCCTTTATCCCAGCCGATTTTTACAAGCCTGTACTTCCCTCTCCTCGTGCTTTAACAAGCTGGCTGAGCAGGGGATTAAGGAATGACTTGGTGCACATGTGGGGAGAGAAATCCGCCTTCAAAGTCTTACATAACTCCAAAAATCAAGAGACATGTGCCCAGGCCCTCGTTCTTTGCACATAAAAATCATCATTTCATCCTCCTTCTCCTGCTGTGGCCAGGCTGCAGTTTGCTTGTCCTCTGAAAAAAAAAGGAATATTTGAAATTATGGAGACTACAAACACACAGCAGCGTGCACCCCACGTTTATTTCTGCTCACAGTTCCCTTTTCCCTCTCCTCCCTGCTACCAGCCTTGCTGTTCCAGAGCTGGGATAAGCAGCCAGCCCTTGGGACGAGGGAGGAAGGGAATTTCCAGCCCCACCAGGCACCTTCCCTAAACATTGGCGTGACCTCCAGGATGCAGCACCGGGAGCTCGCAGCCCCCACATTCCCAGGAACTTCCCCTCTGGAAGTTGCTGTGTTCCAGGCAGGACCTGGGTGTTCTCCACAGCTGACCTCGGAGGTTGGGAACAGCACGTTCCCAAAGGGGATCTTGGGGTGCAAATCCAGCTGGTGCTCCAGGAGGGGACGTGGCTGCAAATGCAGGCAGCGAATTCAGCGTGAGCAGGGATTTCTCTCAGCCATCAGGCAGGAAAACAGAGAATTTAAGGTAAAACTCGGTGAAGGGAGAAAAATTAACGACCCTGCCACGCTCTCATATCAGAATCGTTCTCCTCGCAAAAACACCGGCGGGGTTTTGTTGTTTTTTCCTTCCCAGGTGCAGAAAAGGAACATCCCCAACCCCCTGCCCTAAACAGGAACTGGATCCCTGGTGAGATCTTCCTGTCCTGGCCCTATTTATAGCAGGAAGGTCACCCAAAAAAGAACAGAAGCAGCATCATATGATTTTTTTGGGGGTTGGCCGAGTGAATTGTGCACGTTGAGGATCCAGAGGAGTGCAGCACATTTAGGAGACACCTCACTGTGGCCAGTTTTTTGTGCAGAATAATTGAGAAATTCATGGCACCCGGGAATTTGGGTGTTTTTCCCCACTTCACATCACCAAGGCATTCAATGCACAGAAATTTTCCTTGCAAAACCATTCCTTAATGTGCAGTTGTTTAGTGAAAGCCTAAAACAGACTCATTGCCCTTGCTGGATTGTTAATAAAGAATTGGTGAAAACTGCAAAAATTCAGGGATCTCTAAAGGTCACTCAATGGGCAATTTGCAAAAAAAAAAAAATTTGGAAAAAAAATACATTATTTTGAAAAAAAAACCACACAAAAATACTGGGAATTTTACTGTTTGTGGAGAATTTTTGACAGCTTTACTGTAGGTTATGGAGCAGAGTTTGAATACAGAACCTCCCACCCCATGACTTAGACACATAAGGCAAGGAGAAATTTAAATATTGCATTCCTGACCTGTACCTGCACTGACAGATCTGCTCCAAACAGCAGCTGCAGACAGAAAATTCCTATTTTTTCCCATTCCCTGGAGCCAGCCAACATTTTGCTTTCTATTCTTTTACCAGAAACCAACAGAGATGGAAGAAGCCAAGCTTTAAATAGATACATAGAGCTAGTTGAATATATGTTTATATAAATATGTTTTATAGGCACAAACAAGCAAAAATGATTCTTATTTTGTATTGCTAAGGAAAAATGCTCTGTTTGACAGCGTCCTTCTTTCAAACTTATTTGGCATAAATTATGGGCTGTAATTCCTATTTTACCCTGTCAGGCAGGCCTGTGAGTGGGACCTGATGAGTAGAGAGAAGTATTTCCATCATATTTTTTAAAAAAATCTGTATTTACACAGCAGAATATTTGATGGGCCAAAGACTCGGGTGATGAATTCACCCCTCAAGAGGGGTTTTGCTCCAGGGGAAGGAGTTTGTGTGGGCTTGAGGGATGGGATGGAAGGGCAGAGTTGGTCATTCCCTCTCTTTCCTCCATCCCTGCAGGGCTCATTCCCAAATTCCCGTGGAGCAGAGGCTGAGGCAGAGGCTGCTGCTGGCATTTTCTGCAGCCTCTACGAGCAGAAATTCCAAATAAAGCCGAGTCCCTCTCGCAGGCAGAGCTCTGCTGAGGGCACAAATAGTGAAATTACAGAAGAGCCAATGGAAATTCCTGCTGGGGCATCAACCCCTGACGTTTGCATTGATTTTTAGTGATGTATTTTTATCTGCATTTATATTTTATCTCAGGATAGTCCCCCCCATGCCTTGCTCTTGCTGTTTGCAGTGGCTTCCCCACTCTCTGTTCACCCTCCTGTTTTAAGCTGGGCTTGGGTAAAGCCAAACTCTTTTTAACTGGACTAGAAGCAGAAGGCTGAGCTCTCAGCAGAGGGAGGATTTTCGTGTGGTGCCTCTGAGGCCAAAGGTTCTCGTTGTGGTTAATGCCTCTTTCCCCATTACAGTCATTTCCTCTGAAGCAAATGGCATTTGGCCATTAAATTTTATATTTATTGATATATATTTCCGAGCTCAATTGGCATTCCCCCCTTTTTTTCTTTTATTTCCCCAGCCAGAAGGGACAGGAAGCCAAAAATCCTCCAGCAGTGAGGAGTGAAGTCCTGCAGCCCTCAGAGCTCTGTGCTCTGCCTTGAAGTGGGCTGGGGTTAAAATGGGCACCATTTACACGCCAGTGCTGAGCCAGGGCAGCAACACCCATTCTGCTGGAATATTTTGGGGTCAGCTCTTTAGCTGGGATGCTTCCTGGCAATATTTCACCCCGTTTAACCACTTTTCCTTGGGCCCTGCCATTGAGGAGTGTCATGGGGAGGGGCTTTGAGGACGGAGAATCAAACCCATTTAATTCTTCCTGGTGAATAAAACACCTGCTGTGCATTTAGGCTTTTCTTTCCCCTTCCCCAAATTCTCCAGAGCTGCAGTTGCACAGAACCTCTGCCTTGCTGTCTGTTCAAAATGATTATTCCATGTTGCTGGGTGCTTTTAAATGATTTCCCTGCACTTCGTCTCAGAAGCCAAGAGATGGAGGAGCTGGGTGCCTCAGGGGACCAGCGGTGCTGCACAAAGCTCCTGAACCCATTTTGCATCCCCAGAAACAGTTACTCAGTGATTCCATCCAGTAAATTCTGAAAAATAAGTCATTTTCTTACTTTTTCCCTCTTTTCTGGTTCATCTGAGTCACTGCTTTTTTTTTTTCTACAACGCTCCAGCCAACACTTGCTACCCAGCATGAGGAAATGCGAGCACCTAAGCCATAATTTGTCACCTAATTAAGTGACCTGATTTTCTCAGGAGCAGGATGTGTTTTCCAGCTCCCACTGCACTCAGCAGTTGTGAAAATCAGGCCACTTTTGCATGGCTGGGACCAGTTTTGAGTGCTCAACTTCTAAAAAACTGATTTTGGCCTGGGAGCTGGAGGATGGGTCCTCTCCAGGTTTTGGCCAGGGTGGGATTTTGGGAGAGAAGCAGAGACTTATCAGTCATCAGCATCATTCCTTGCACTAAATTAAAAAATAAGAGAGAAAAAAAAACTAAAGAAATCTTTCAGTTGCAGGTCCTGGGGTAAAAATATCCTTTGGCTTTGTTTGCTTTAGGCAGCATTATCTCCTCACGCTGAAAATTAAATTGAAAAGGGGGTTGGTTGTCCTTGTGGATGATGGAGGCAGCTCTGGAAATCACAGGTGAACAAAGGCGTGGCTCCATCCTCGTGTTCTCTGCCTCCCTTTGGGACCCCGGGCGCTGTAGGAGCTGCAGGGGATGCCAGCAGAGCTCCTCTGTGTGATTTGCTCCAAGGAATCATCAGGCCATGAAGGAAAAGGGTGCTGGAAGCTGGACTGGGCACAGCTCCTCCAGAGGTCTGTGCTGAGACCCAGGCAGAGGAAATCCCGGAGAAACTGCTCATTCCAGAGCCAGGGCTGTTCTGGGGGGGCAGGTTTCACTGCCAGCCTTCAGAGGAGACTTCTGCAGAGTCACATCTGTCTTTTAAAGAGCAGAAACAACCCAGGCAGGAGGGGAGCTGAGCTGAGCAAGGGCAGCACAGCAAACGATGGAAGCAGGGCAGGAAGAATCCCCAGGCCTTGCTCCCAGAGAGGTGCCCCTTATCTTTTAGAGAGATTCCCCCTTTTATCTTTTAGAGAGATCTCCCTTTTATCTTTTAGAGAGATCCCCCTTTTATCTTTTACAGAGAGC
>QUSF01000104.1:958563-1048469 GCA_003676055.1 Chloebia gouldiae | reverse complement strand
CAGCAGCCCCACAGCTTTCCCCCTGCTGCACTACTCTCCTCCATGCTACAGCCCCTCTAGTAGCTCCATGGTTCCCCCCCCTCCCCCCCCCCTCGCCCCCCCCCCCAAAACCCCCTTGGCCCCCCCCCCCCCCCCATCCCCCCCCCCCCTCCCCCCCCCCCCCCATAGAGCTATGACGCCCCCATCTTCCTCACGGCTCCCCTCACTCGTAGCTCCCCAGTAGCCCCAGTCCCCTTCTCAGGTCCCCAAAATCCCCATTTTCCCCCAAAAAACCCATGAGGGCCCCGCCCACGTGGGCCAAGCCCCGCCCCTTTCCCGCCCTAAAGCCACTCCTACCTCAATACTCTCGTCCCATTGGTTGGCTCCTGCTAAGCCCCGCCCCCGCCACGACCCACGCATTCCTTCTCCATCCCTCAATCCCGCCCCTTTCCTCCGCCCTGGCCAATCGCGTCTCTTCGCCCGCCCCTTCTCCGTTCCCATTGGTCGCTCGCCGGCAGCCCCGCCCAATGGCTGTGGCCGGAGGTGAGGGGCTGGGGGCGTTTAATGGCGGCTGAGGGGGTCCGGGGGGCACAGGGACTTCCAGGGCAGTGGGGACAGGGCCAGGGCCTCGCTCTCGGCATCACCCCCGGGCCGCGGGGGTCTCACCCGCGTCTGGGTGCGTGGGGCCCATTACCGTGATCATGAGGGGTTGGGGTCTGGGCTGGGGCTTTGCGGGGATTGGGAGCTGGGGGTCCTGGAGGGATCTGGGTCATGAGGGCCTGGGGATATGGGCTGGGGTCAGGGGGGGCTTGGGGGCCATGGAGGGCTGGGTTTGGGTGCCCTGTGGCTCTTGGTGGGGGTCTGGGACTTGGGGGACTCGGGAGGCGGGGATGGGTGTCCTGGGGGCATCTAGGAACTGGGAGCTTGGGCTTGGAGCTGTGGCTGGGGTCCTGCGCGTTGGGAGTGGGGGAATTTGAAGGGTCTGGGTTTTGGGAGCTTAGAGGAAGGTGTGGGACCTGGGATCCTGAAGGGCTCAGGGATTTGGGAGCTTCAGGCCAGGGCTTGCCCCTGGGTCAGAAGGGGGCTGGGGGGCTTGGGGCCATGGGGGCCTGGGGCTTCAGAGCTGGGGAGTCTGGGCTTCAGGTGTTTGGGGGGCTGGGGGCTCGGGGGCTGTGCTGGCCTGGGCTCCTGAGCCTGTTTTCCTCCCGTGAGCCCAGCGGTTTCCATGAGAGCCGTTTGTTTCTCGGGCTGTGGAGCCCGCAGCATTGCCAAGGGCTGTGGTGGAGCCCTGAGAGGGGAACCCAGGGCTGCCAGGGGAGAGGGTTTAGGGACGGTGTGGGTAATAAATGTAGAGATAAAGTAATCTGGTCTTTTCCTGGATCAGCACTGCGGCTGGGAGGATGCAGAGGGGAAAAGGTGGGAATGTGCTGCCCCGAGCTGGGAGGGGGGCCCAGCTCTTCCTGTGACCCCTGAGAGGGCACAGACCCTTCTGAAGGAACTCTTGGCAGGGGGAGGATCCCTTGGGAGCTGCTCAGGTGGTTCTTCAGCATCCCAGCCCCATGTGGGATGTGGGGTGAGCTGAACCTCCAGCCTGCACAGATGGGGCCATTCTGGGCCCATGTGATCCTCTGGCAGCCATGGGCTGTGTCCAGTAAAGCAGCCTGGGATGGAGAGCAGGGCTTTTCCCTCCCTTTAGTCCTCTGCTGGAATCCTGGCCCATAAATGTGACAGCAGCACATGGACAGCCGTAGGGTTAGGTGAAAGCAGTGAGGAGCTCTCCTGGAGCCTCTCCAGGGCTGTGCTTGGGTTGTTTGCCGTGTGGCAATTTGGAGGAAGGTGTTTTGTGCTGTTGGGCAGCAGTTCCAGCTCTGAGTGATGGTGTTTTCTGGAGTGCCTGGTTCCCGGCTGGCTGTTCTATGCCTTTCCCTCTCTCTGCTGTGCTTCCAGGGCTCCTTCCTGCTGCTCCAGCATGAAGAGCACACGGAGCTGCTGCTCTGTCCAGAGCCCCGATGCGGCAGACCTGATCCTGATGGGGCTCCCGGCGCCGGTGTCGCGGCGCCCCGGCAGCGCCTCTCCTGCCAAGCTCATGGCGCGCTCCGTGTCCGTGGCTGCTGACAGCAAAGCCAAGCGGAACACCCCGGTGAGCCCCTGTCCTTCCCCGTCCTGTGCCTGGCATGTGGGATGGCTCCAGGCACGGCCCCGTCCCTCTCACCGTGGTTCCCCCAGCACCAGCCCAGCTTTGTTCTGGCAGTGCCCTTAGCAATTGCTGCTCGTGGCTCTCTGCTGGGTGCAGAAGAGCAAGCATCAGGATTCCCTCTTTTCCCTTCCTCACCCTTCACCTCCCTGTGCCAGTTTCCATCTGGAAACTCCTGATTTCCTGGTGTCTCGTGCTGGGTGGTCAGGCCCAGCCTGCCCCTCATGGAGCACCCCCTGTTCTCACCGCACCGGGGGCTCCTGAGTGGGGGTTCCACAGAAGCAGTGAGCCCCAGGTGCTTACTGGGCTCAGTCAGGATCCAGCAGCAGACAGCCTGTGCTCCGTGCTGAGTAATCCCTTGGCAGCATTCCCACGCCCTTGTTCCCGGGAGCTTGTGCTAAGGAACGTGTTCCTTGCTGGCTCAGCAGCACCCAAGCGAGGTGTCATTGCCCGCTGCCTCAAGGAGAGCTTGGCAGCCCTGGTGTAGTGGGAACTCCATGTCCCACTGGCTGAGAGGGTGGGGGAGCCTGCCTGTGCTCCTCCTGAACGGGGCTGCTGGATTTATCCCTGCTCTCCACAGGAAGATGCGGGATCCCGGGCCATGAACAACCTGCGCAGATCCAACAGCACCACCCAGGTGAACCAGCGGGTGAACAGCTCACACAGGTACAGCTCCATGTGTCCCATCTGTCCTGTGGGTGGCACTGGGGGACACCCCATCCATGTGTCCTCCCTCCCTGGTCCTGGGGGGAACAGCAGCCTTTCCAAAATACCCTGAGCTCTGTCATGCACTTCAGGAGTTAAAACCTGGCCCTGAAAAGCCAAAGTCTGACACTTGGGTTATTTTTTTGAAGAGGAGGTCCCTTGTTTAGGGTTCCATAGGATCACACAACAGCCCAGCCTTAAAGTCCCATGCAGGATCACCTCGCATGAGACCAGACTGCTCCAAGCCCCATCCAGTCTGGCCTGGGACACTTCTCTGTCAGAGTATTGCCCAGATTCTGTGGGCAACCTGTGCCAAGGCCTCTCCACCATCACAGGGAAGAATTTCTGTTTGGGGGAATGGAGTGTATTTCTGCGTCGGTGACAAAAAACATTCCATTTGATTCCAACAGCCCTCATGGACCCTCCAAGCCATACCTGGGCTGTGTGAGGAGACAAAGTTCTCTGTTCCCAGTGCCCTCTGAGTTGGGATTTTCCATTTTTCTGTTGGTCTGTGCCCATCCCTATCACCACACACCACCCTGGAACCCAAAGCTCTGTGTAAAAATGAATCATTGGTGGATTTTGTGGCCATGTAACAATTCCTCAGCCACTTTCTCCTGTGTCACACTGAAGTTTCCAAATGCCCTATGTAGTCAGAGTCTGTCCTGTGGCTGTGAGTTATTCCAGAACCTCTATTCTCTCCTCTCTGCCTTCCCTGGGTCTGGATGAAGCTCGGAGCAGACAGACTTCCTGGCCTTCTTTGAGGGCAATCCAGTAGGAAGGAAGAAACTGGCAGCTTTGAGCAAAACCTCCCCGGAAAAGAAAACCACATGGAATATCTTGGTGAGGATGGCAGGCTCTGGCAGTGGGCGGCTCTGTGCTCCTGGTGGTGTTTGAGGCGGTGGGTTTGGTGTCCTTATCCCTGCTGACTCCATGGCAGGATGACCAGCCCCGAGTGTTCCCAGGCCCCTCTGGCTCCCACGGCCTCGAGCCACCTGCAGGCATGAGGAGGAAGGAAGCCACGGTGCTCCTGGCTGCCAACTTCACTGCCAACAACAGGTGGGACAGAGGGTCCTGACAGGGGAGTGCGTGCAACTGCATGGAGAAAACACCTGGAGGGGGGAAGCTGCTGTTTCTGACGCTCCTGGTCTCCCCACACAAGGAGCAACAAGGGCGCAATGGGCAACTGCGTCACCACCATGGTGCACAACAACTACTCCACTGCTGAGAAGGGCCCTGCTCCCAAGAGCTCCAACCAGGCTCCCAGTTCCCTCAAGTGAGTGTGGGGGGTGTCCTGGCTCTGCAGCTGGGCTGGTCCTGGGGTTATGTGTGGTGCAGGACAGGGCTGAGTGGCTTCATCATCTATCCCAGCAATGTTGTCAAAGCGGCCTCAAACGAGGACGGGGAAGGCAGCAGCAGCCTCGTGAAGTCTCAGAAGAATTTCTCCAGCAACAACATCATGACCCACAACAACAACAGCAGCAGCAGCAGCATTCCCCGGAGGACAGAGGTGACCGAGGAGGAGGCTGAGAGGTGAGGGAAGGAGCAGGACAGTGTCAGGAGGTGTGAGGAGCTCCAGGGGAGCTTGTTCTTCTGTGAATCTCACATTGGAGAAAGGCCACTTTTAGTGCCCCTGCAGGTCTTGGTGCTGTGGGGAAGCCATCTGCTGCTCCTGGGGCTGTGCTGACCCTCCCTCCCTGTCGCCACAGGTTCATCCAGCAGGTGAACCTGGCTGCTGTCACCATCCAGCGCTGGTACCGGCGGCATTCGCAGCGGCACAGGATGGCAGCCGCAGCTCTGGGGCGCCTGATGGCTTCCAAGAGAGAGGTTGGTCCTGTCCCCTGCTCTGTAGCCCAGACCACCCAACACCCATGTCCCACTGGCCACCCAGCTGGGCTCCCTTTAGTCTCCCGACCTAGGCTGTGAGAGTCCAAGGGGCTCTGGCTTCACATCCAACCAGCCCCTGCATGGTCCAGAGAGCTGGGGGGGGTCCAGTTCCCTCAGAGCTGTGCTGGCTGTGTCCAGGGATTAGCCTGGGCTGGGTTCCAGCAGGAGCTGAGGCCAAAGGCTCAGCACCACATGGCTCCAGCTCCCCCAGCCCCCTGCCTGGGAGAAGTCAGACCATGGCAGTAGCAGCACAAGTCTCCCTGAATTGCCACACTGGTGGCCAGAGAAGGGATGCCCCATGTTGGCTCATCCTAATGAATCCCTGATGAGATAGCTTGTTAGAGTGACGAGGTTTCGCAGCTATTTGTGTTTCCTTGTGTTCAATTATTTATCCCAGTAATGAAAAGCTCTGTTGCTCTTGCGTGTGAGTCTATTTTTAAGGCTTGTCTCCTTGGTGGTTGCAGACCCAGATGATGATATAATAATAATAGTAATAATAATAATAGTAGTAAAAATTGCATTGAGAATCTGAAGAAAATGAGCTGCTCTGAAGAGGAGCTGTGCCGAGAGCTCCTCACCTGCACAGAGGAGAGGATGGAAAGCCTGAATATGGGGTGACCCAGGTGTGGGTGCCCCTCACACTGCTCAGTGCTGGGTGCTGGAGAGCTCTCAGTAACATTTTTGACCCTCCTCTCTGGAAGGAAAGGCAGCAGCGGATGGAGGAGGGGAATATCCTGGATTTGCAGGAGAGGAAGGATGAGGAGCGACGGAAGATCCGAGAGGAGAAGGCGCGCCTGGCCCGGCACGCTGCCATCCAGGTAGGGCCAGGGCCAAGCCTGTGTGACACCATTTGTTGGCAGCATCCAGTGAGGCAGCGAGAGGCCTGTCTGCATCTCCAGAGCCTTGGCATGGGGCAGGGTCAGAGCCAGCCTTGGAAATGGAGTGCTCCCTCCAGAGATGGAGATGCCACGGAGCAGTTTCCTGCTGTGCTCCTGCCAAGCCTTGGCAGCTCACTCTGAGCTTGTGAAGACAGTGCTGGTTTCTTTGTAGTTCTCAGGAAAATGGTGACCACGTTGAGATAGGGAGACTCCAAGCGCTGTGGAATGGCCAAGGATGTGTGCCCTGGGAATGGAACCCTCTTTAGGAGCAGGGCCCTACTGGAGAGGGCTGAGTACCACTCCATGTCCCTTGGCAGAAAGCAACATGTCAGTGTCACCCTGCTCTTGCAGCTGGTGGTGCAGATGAGGTTGGCACAGGCTGCAGGAGTTGGCAGTAAAGCTGGGGATGTTTTAAACCCCAAATTTTCTTTGCCCTAATTGGAACATTGGAGGACACACATCAGTGAGCAGCTGGAGGCTGCAAAAACACTGCCACAGCCTTGCAAACACATGCTTGTGCCTTTCCAAAGCTTCAGGACATCAATGGCTCCTCTGTCCCCGCAGGAGCTGCAGCAGAAAAGGGCCCAAAAGGCCTCAGAGATGAAGCGCTTGGCAGAAGAGCAGGTGCTGGTGAAGGAGAGCAGGAGGGTGCCCAAGAAGAAGCCTGGTGCCAAACCTGCCTCAGCCAGGAATGCCAGCCCAGCCGGCAGCCTCACCAAAGCCAACAACACCCGTGAGTCCCTCTGGCGTGTCCCCAGAGCTTTGGAAGTGAGGGGTTTGCTCTGAGGAGCTGCTTCCCAGGGGCTGGCTGGGGCAAGCACCTGAGAGCAGTCTGGTTCCTGCAGAGGCCAATTCCCCCTCGGCAGCCTCGGAGACAGAAGGAAGTGGCCTGGGAGTTCTTGGCTCTGTCCCCTTGCAGGACCCCGGGGTAGAGGACAAACTGCAGGTGGGTCTGGCTGTGCCTCCTGGAGGCCTTGGCAGCAGCTGCTCTGCCAGGGCAACATCAGAGCCTTTCCTGACTTCTGGGGAGACCCAGAAAACTCTCTCATTCTCTCATCTCCCTTAGGATGTGAGCTCCAGGGAGACAGGTAACGAGGACCTGGAGACAGCAGTGGCTCCTGGCAGCAGGGCTCCGTCCAAGGTCACGCTCAATGAGCTGCTGGACACGCTCCGGCTGCTGGAGGAGGAGCCGGAGCTGCTGCCTCCGCCCAAGCTCCTCAAGAAGGACAGATATGCCTGGATGGACAGGGTGAGCTGAGGAATGAGACTGCTGTGTCCATCCTTGCACAGTGATGGCTGCCTGGTGCGAAGCAGCCGGGCACTGCTAAGGAAGGTGGTGGAGGAGCTTGGAGTGCACGATGGAGGAATTTAGAGGAGGAGATGGAGGAGTGTGGAGGTGGTAGAGGAATTGTTTGGTGCATTGAGGGCTTGGATGTTTGCAAGGAACAGCAGCCCATGCAAAGGCTGGTGGTGGGACAGGGATCAGGCTGGTTACTGGGGTGCAGTGGGGGGACTGGGCTGCAGTGATGGAGACAAGCCAGCACCTCTTTTCCTGAGCCTTTCCCTGGGTGCTTATTCACCACGGTGAACTCCCAGCAGGAGCCCAGCTCCAACTCCCTGACTACTGATAACTTGGAGAAGTTTGGGAAGCTGAACCACCCTCCAGGGGTCCCAGAGGACGGGGCTCTGCTCTCGGAGGCCAAGCTCCAAAGCATCATCAGTTTCCTGGATGAGATGGAGAAGTCGGAGCAGGAGAGGCCCAGGTCAGCCACCTCAGCTACGCAGCGGGAGGTGAGTCCATCTGTGGTGTGGGAATCCATTCCTGGTGGGAATCGTCCCCCATCTCCCTGCCCTCATTCCAGATGGTTCCACCTCCTTTTCATCATTTTTTTTCTGCTGTGGCAGGGCTTCCTTTTGGAAGAGGAGCTGGCTCACGTGGAGCAGGTGTCAGCGGTTGCTACAGAGGTGACAAGCTCCATGATGAGGCTGAAGCTGGAAGTGGAGGAGAAGAAGAGAGCCATCAGCCTGCTGCAGACTGCTCTGGTGTGTCAGCCTTGCACGTGGTTCTTGGGGTTATGAAGCACATGATCAGGACTATCCCTTGATTTTACAGAATTGTGGAATTGTTTGGGTTGGAAGGGACCTTAAAGATCATCTAGCTGGGACCTGGGCTGAGCTCCCTTCTCCTCTATCCTGAGGGGCTGGGTGTTCCGGCTGCGTGGGAGATGTGAACACCAGGGCTTTGCTTTAGCTCTGTCCCTTGTTTTCCTGGCCTGATGGTGATTTCCATGTCGTGGCTGTTTGACCCCACAGACTCAGCAGCGGGAACTGACCGACCGACACATCAAACAGACCGAGCAGGAGCTTGGCCAGCAGCTCAGGCTGCAGAGGGAGCAGTATGAGGCAGCTATCCAGAGGCACCTGGCCTTCATTGACCAGGTAACCCCTCATCCCAACTCCTGAAGGGAGAGGCTGAGGTGGCTGCACCTGCCTGATGCCAACTCCTGGCTCTGCCCAGCTCCTCGATGACAAGAAGGTGCTGAGTGAGAAGTGTGAGGCCGTGGTGGCAGAGCTGAAACAAGTGGACCACAAGTATGGCCAGAAGATCACCCAGATGCAGGAGCAGCATGAGCTGGTGAGGGGACAGGGAAGATGGGGGGGCACATGCGTGCTGATTTTGCTTATATGGAGCCTCTGCCTGGAGCAATGCAGTGTCTGCCACCTTGGTGGGACCTGGACACTTCCAGGAGCTCTTCCCTGTGCACAGAAAGTCCCTGTCACCACAGAACTTTGTCCTGGCTCCCCAAAAGGCTCCCATCCTTTGCTGCCCAGGGCAGGAGCATGGCACTGACCACGGGACAGTGTAAGCTCCCATGATCTGCTTGGAGAGACCTTTCCCACACACCTGGCACAGGTTGCCCAGGCAAAGTGTGGCTGCCCCATCCCTGGAAGTGTCCAAGGCCAGGTTGGATAGGACTTGGAGCAACCTGGGATAGTGGAAGGTGTCCCTGCCCATGGCTGGGGTTGGAACTAGATGGACTTTAAGGTCCCTTCCAACCCAAACCATTCTGTGATTCCATGATCCCACTGAAGGCAGAGCTCTCCCAGGCTGAGGGTGCCCAGGGTGCAGTGCTGGCACAAACCCAATGCCATGGAGCAATTTTGCTTCTCCTGCCAATGGAGACAGCTCAGCTCGCCCTGTGCCAGGCCTGGCAGGAAGGCAGCACCACTGGGTTCATCTGCCTGTCATCCCAGCTCTGCTGTCCCAGTGCCTGCTTGTCCTTGACCTTGGAGCTGAGCTCAAGCCTGGCCAGACTGTGGGGGTCCCTTGGTCTCTGGAGCAGGCTCCAACCACACAGGCTCCTGGTCAGTCCTTCATCTTGTCCCTGCCCTTGTCCCTGGTGCTGTCTCCCTTCACCCCCATGGACTCCTGCCCTGCCTGTGGCTTCCACAGACATGCCTGTGTGGATTTTCCTCTTGCCCACCATTCCCCTTCTCTCTCCATTCCCTCCTTTCTCTCTCCCCAGGTCTGGCGCACTTTGGGCCCCTTTTGTGAGGTAAATGTGGTCTTTGCTCTCTTTTGTGCCTTGCCCTCTGCTCTCATGCCCTGACCTGCTCTGGCCCTGCTCCACCCCCTGCCAGAGGGTTTTCCATGGCAGAGAGAGGGTAGGCTGGAGAGGAAAGCACCATCACACAGGGACAGATGGGCTGCCCTGCATGCAGAGACCCTCGGCAGCCCCCAGTTCCCCTTCCCTCTTCATCGGTGCTCTCATGTCTTGGCAGCGAGCACTTTCCAAAGGGGATGGAGAAGGCACTGGGGAGAGTGTGTGGCCACTTCTCTGGGCTGGAAGAACACACCTGGCCAGGGCTGTGTGTGTATCCATGTGCAGCTCCACAGCTTCTTTCCCAACAACCTGGCTCCCAGGGCTTTTCTCTCCCAGATTCTCTGAGGTTTTCCCATTTGCTTCCAAACAGGAGATTAAGAAACTGAAGGAACTCATGAGCGCAACTGAGAAAGTCCGGCGGGAGAAGTGGATTGAGGAGAAAACCAAAAAGATCAAAGAAATCACAGTGAAAGGTACGGGCAGGTTCCCTCAGAGGCAGCTGGAGCCAGGGCAATGCCAGGGTGGTCCAAGAGAGATTGGGAAGAGCTCCTTGCTGTGGGCAGTGTTTGCTCCCTGTTTCTGATGGAGCAGATGCCAAAGGGCAAGAAAAACCCCTCTGTGCTCATCCCCCCGTTCCTGCCAGCCCCTTTGAGCCGGCTGACGGCACTGGGTGGGATCCAGGCCGAGCCATGCCCGTCCTTCCTGCTGTCCCAGGGCTGGAGCCAGAGATCCAGAAGCTCATGGCCAAGCACCGCGAGGACATCCGGCAGCTGAAGCTGCTGCACGAGGCCGAGCTGCTGCGGTCGGACGAGCGGGCGGCGCTGCACTACGGGCGGCAGGCGCAGGAGCTGCGGGGGCTGCTGGAGCGGGAGAAGGAGGAGCAGAGCCAGCGGGAGCGGGAGCGGGCCCGGCAGAGGTGCGTCACCCCGGGCTCGCTGCTGCCTTGGGGCTCACAGATCTGGGGTGCTGTCCAGCACCAGTCTGCTGCTGGGATCCCAATATTTGCAGCTCCATGGGGAGCAGCCCCTTTCTCTCCACCAGCCTCAGGTGGGCGATGCTGCTGAGCTGGGAGCATCCTCTGGCATTCGTGAAGGACAGTGTGGAGAAGAGGCCGAGTGCTTGAAGGCACATCCCTGGAGTATCTGTGCCCCACAGGTGTGAGCAGCAGCTGGAGCAGGAGGAGCAGGCGCTGGAGCTGCAGCGGCGCCGGCTCTATGCCGAGGTGGCCGAGGAGAAGGAGCGGCTGAGCCAGCAAGCAGCCAGGTGGGCAGGCTGGGGGCCTGGGGCTGGGGGCAGCCCTGAGCTGTGGGGCTGGGCTCCCTGGGCTAGATTTCCTTGGGAAGAGGGGCTGGTGTGGATGCTGGGAGCTGCGTCTGTGCAGGCAGCGAGCAGAGGCAGAGGAGCTGCGGCAGCAGCTGGAGGCCAACAGCTCGGCCCTCACCCGGGCGCTGCGGGACGAGTATGCCAAGGAGAAGGAGGAGCAGGAGAGGCGGCACCAGGTCTGATTCCCCCTCGCCTCCAGCCCTTTGGGTGCTGGCACCACCAAGGCTTGGACCCCACAGGGGTAGCCCCAGCAGCTGCTCCCAGACAACATGGGAGGGTCCCAGAGCTGAGCTGTTGTTTTCCCTTCTCCTCACAGGCAGAACTGAAGGTGCTGAAGGACCAGCTGGAGCTGGAGAAGCAGACCTGGGAGGCAAACTACATGAAGAAGGAGGTAATGGCAAGAGCTGTCTTACAAAGGTGCCACCCATGGGTGCTAAGAGGAATTTGAGGCCACATTTGCTGTCTCTATTCCAGGAAGCCTGGCTGCTCTCTCGGGAGCGGGAGCTGCGGGAGGAGATGAGGAAGGAGAGGGACAAAGAGATCGAGCTGGTGATCCAGCGCCTGGAGGCTGACACGTCCTTGGCCAAGGAGGAGTGTGAGAGGGCAGCAGAGAACAGGTGAGGAGCAAAGGGAGGAGGGAGGTCCTCCAGAGCTCCAGAGGCTGGTCTGTTTTCCCTGTCCCCTGGGCATCTTTCCAGTGGGCGCTGGAGCAGTGTTAGTGCAGGAAGGAGCAGCTCACAGGGACAATGTTTACATCTCACCTGAGGAAACAGCCCCGGATCTCTTTTGGGGCAGCGCTGCCCTTGCTGCTGTGTCCTGACCCCTCCTGCAGCAGGAGTGGGGCTGAGATGAGCCAGGCTGCCTGTCCTTCCTGCCCATAGGATCAAGAGGATCCGAGACAAGTACGAGGTGGAGCTGCAGGAGCTGGAGCGGTCGGAGCGGAAGCTGCAGGAGCGCTGCAATGAGCTGAAGGGGCGGCTGGCCGAGCTGGAAGGGGACAGCATCCGGCTGCAGGGCCTGCTGAAGCACAAGGAGCAGGAGCTGGAGGAGATCCGGAAGGTGAGCGAGGAGCAGAGCCAGGGCCCTGCCTGGCCCATGCCTGGATGTGTGGGACCAGCTGTCCCAGGGCCACAGAGGCCTGACTGAGGTGATCTGGCAGGAGTTTGCGGACAGGCTGGTGGGGATGGAGGAGGAGAACACGCGACTGAAGGCAGAGATGGCGGAGCTGAGGGCCCAGCAGCAGCTGGAGCTGGACAGGCTGGTGCGGGAGAAGGACCAGGAGCTGGAGGAGGTTCACAGGAGGTGAGGAGCCCAGGCAGGGTGCAGGAGCTCAGTGCTGCATCCTTGGGAATGGCTTCCAGTCGTGTCCAGGCAAACCAGGCAGTGGAGTCTTGTCTGAACTGACTGCTGCTTGGCCACCCTGAATCCTCTGTCTCTTGTCACTGCTGGCCTGCTCTGTGCCATCGTGTCCCCAGGGCTGTTCCTCTGCCTGCATGGAGGACATGAGTTCCAGGAGAGGCCAGTGGAGCACAGCTCTGTTTGTATTCCTCCCTGGCAGGAGCCCTGGCCAGGACCACTGTTACCTCCTGGGGGCTCTCTGTGGCTCACACATGATACTTGTGAGTGCAGCCATGTGATCTTCTCCAGAGGGGCAGGGCCCAGGGTCAGGGCACAGCCACAGAGGCTGAGGGCAGCTGGGACATCCCCAGAATGCTACCATAATTAAACCTTAGGAAGCTAATGTACCTTTCTTGCTGTAGACAAGTCAGTCGATACTACACAGCAACCCCCCATTAGACTAAAGCTGCTGCCAGTGTGTGATGGCACCTGGAGCCCTGCTGTGGCTGGGGAGAGGGGCTGAGCTCCCCCCCTGCGGCAGGGCGCAGCCCCATGTTCGGCACTGGGGTGCTCAGCCCCCCATGTCCATGTCCAGGGTGAAGGCAGCTGTGCTGAGGAAGGAGGAGAGCATGAGCAGCCTGCGGAAGCAGTACGAGGTGAGTGAGGGCTCCTGGCCTGCCCTGGCTGTGGCTGGGCGGGCACTGCGAGCTCCCTGTCCCCTGTGCTCCGTGACAGGCGGCCGTGCAGAGAGCCAGCCTGCTGGAATCGCTGCTGCAGCGGCAGCGGCAGCTGGCCGCCGAGTGAGCGAGTGAGCGTCCTGCCGGGCAGGGAGCGGGGCTGGTGCCGGGCTCGGCCCCTCCCCTCCCTCCTCCCTTCTTCTTCCACAGCCCGGGCCCAATGCCCTGGCCCTGCTAGGACACTTGGTGGCCTTTAGATGATTGGGAGTTTTGTTCTGATAATAAATCTCTGCTGGTTTCTACAGCTGTTTCTGTACTTGTGCATGTCAGTGTCAGGGCACAAGTGGCTCTTCCATGAGGCCTGTGTCCACTCCCACCTTCCCAACCCCATTCCTGCATCCCAAGACCCTCCCTTTGCTCTGAGGGTACCCAGCACCCCAATCTATGCCTTGCTTCCCGTTCTAAACTGAAACATCCTGTAGGATGCAGGGAAGTAGAGCCACGGCAAGATGTGATCCCACAGCCTCTGCTACCTGCAGATTCCTCAACACCCCCTGGCAGGGCCGGGAAATGCCTGGGCTGGGCCGGTGGCATCTGTTTCCTCTCGGCCGGGGTGTGCAGCCGTTCTGGTCCCTCCCCCGGGCCGGGGTTCGGAGCAGGGGCTGGCAGATGTTTTCTCGCCAGAGTTCCTGGTCTTTCCTATCCGTCCTGCTGGTCCCTGTGCCGGGGCAGGGACACAGAGGGTGGCTGGGCTCTGCACAGCGGAGCCGTGGCCATGCTGGTCTCTGTTCCCCTCTCCCCGCTGTGCTAGGCTGGAGAGCTCATCCCAGTGTGCCGGGAAAGGCCGGACACGGCGTTTGTTCCGCTGTTGTTTCTTTTCCGAGGAGTTTCCTGAGCGCCGCTTCCGACCCCGGCCCTGCCCAGCCTCCGCGTGGGCCACCCCGAGCCAGCGGCTCTGGGGAATCTGCCGTGGGAGAAGGGGGCTCAGCCCTCTCGCTGCCTGGCCAGGGGGTCCTGTGCCTGTGCCCGGCCCTGTGGCTCCGGTGTGGGACCCCGAGCCCCGAGCATCGCCGCTGTGGGGTGGGCACCCACCCACGGTCCGCGGGGTGTGCCCAGCCCTGCTCCCGCCGTTCCCCGGGGCGCCCGGCATCTTCCCGGCCCCTCCCCGGCATCGCCCGGGCTAATTTCTAGGCCAGTGCCCGGTTCAGGCATGAATAAATCAGCGCCGTTGCATAACGGGGATGCGGATTTTCACCGGCTGGCTGCCCGTGCCTGCCCCGGCGCCCCCGCCCGCAGCCCGGGGGTCCCGCGGGACCGGCGGCCGCGTGGCACGAGCAAGTCCCTGTCGCTGTCCCCGTCCCTGCCGAGCCGCGGCACGGCGGCGCTGCGGGCTGTGCCTGAGATCCCCGGTTCAGGAGCCCCGTCCCCCCGGCTGCCTCGGGATTAGGCCGGCGAGCGGAGCCGCTGCCGCCGCGGGGCCGGGAAGGAGGTCAGGAGCACAGGGGGCTTTTGGCAGCCGCCGCGCGGGAATCGCGGCTCAATCTGGTGTCTGCCCTGGAGGGGATTAGCTGCAGCCCCAGACAAATCAGCCGAGAAGCCGGACCAAGTGGCAGGATCCGAGCAGGGTAATCTCCCCTTGGGAAAAGGTCTGTAATCTCCCCTGCTAATTGGGGCGGCGGCAGCGGCGCCGCCCCGACCGAGAGGGGATTGCAGGGGACCGGTGCCACCCTGCGCCTCTGCCGGGCTTGGACCAGCGCTGCCACAAGCCCCGACCTTAGGGCTGCACCTGAGAGGCTCCCTGGGGCTTTGGCTCTCGATTCTCCTTTGGGTTTTCCCGTTTTACAACCACGTTGGAAATCTGTGGGAAGCGAGACAAGCGGCAGGAGGCACAGGGCAGGTGGTGGGTTTGGGTGACCATGACAGAGCTGAGCCCACCTCCTGGATGTGTCCAATGGGGCTGCTGGGGGTGTCACCTGGACACGGAGGGTGCTGGGACATGGGACTGCTGTGCTTGGTGTCTCAGCTGAGCTGGGGATTCCGGGGCTTCCCAAGGTGGGCAGGGTGGTACAGCAGGGCTGGGTAGGCACACACTCCTTTCTCATGCCTCTAACCCATCCCTATCCCAGTGTCTTCCCCAGTCCATCTCTGTCCTTGTCTTCTTTCCTATCTCATTCTCAGTTCCATCCCCCCCCCCCCCGCCCCCAAGTCCTAATTCTCATCCCCATCCCATCCATCCTCATCCTCATTTTCCTCCCTATTCCACCCTCTCCCAGACACAGGAGGGAAGGGACACTGGGTACTGGGGCTGCCACCCCCAACACAATATCGGGTGATTTTATCCCCTCCCACTCACCAAAGCCCCCCTGCCTCTTCCCAGTGCCAGGAAGGCCTCAGCTCATCCTTGTCCCACCCACTCTGGGACCAGCTGAGTGTGCCCGGGATGCTGGGGGCAGCTGGGCCCAGTGGGTGCCTGGTGTGGGCTCGGCACAGCCACCCACCCCATCCCACCTGGCTGTGACTCAGCCAGTGCCAGCTCAACTGCACAGAGAGTGAGACAGGCCCTGAAAACCACCCCGATGGCAAGTGGCCACCCACTCCCACAGGACTATGGCTGGTCCAGAGGGCACCAATGGCACCAAAGTTCTGAGAGACTCCAAATGCTTCTGCACCAGGTGAATGTGACTGTACCAGGTCAGTGCCACCTTTGTTCAGCTGCTCTGAGGCCCAGGAAGGCTCATGGAGGAGCTCAGGTTGTCCCACATGTGGGGTCAAGGCAATTTGCACATCCAGAAAGGACCAGGGACCCAGTGTTGGGGGGAACAATGGGAGCAATGGGGTGCCCATGAGCTGCACCCCAGCCAGCAGTCTCCAAAATGAGTGATGGGGCATCAGCAGTCACCTGTTACCCCTGGCACAGGGACTGGGGGGTCCTGTGGGATAGAGCTGCTCCAGAGCAGAGAAATGCAGAGGCAAGGGAGAAGGGAGAAACTGGCTCCAACGTGTTTATTCTCCCAGCAGCCGGTAATTTTTCCAGGCCTGTATCTATTTGTGGCAACGTGACATGTGCAGCGTGGTGCTGTTCTGTGCAGGCTTTAAGGCTTGTAAAAAATTAATTGTGTACGCAAAATTTGGCTTTAAATATTCAAACTGGCGGTGGGGATGTGTGAGCCCCGTGCTCAGAGCTGCGCCCAGCAAGGGCCACGACAAGGGGGTTGCCAGGAACGGGATGGGACAGGACTGTCCCACCATGACCCTGAAGGAAGGTCCAGCCTGGTTCGTAGGTGGGCTCTGTGACCAGTGGCACCCAGAGCTTTGCCAGGGTCTGCCTGGGAGGTGCCAGGGGGTGTGGGTGAAGCTGTGGGACATTCCCTGCCAAGGAATTGGGACTGTTGGGTTTTGGAGAATCCCGTGTTTGGAGGGCACTCTCCCATGTGCTGGGGCTGTAGTGTCGAGCAGACGAGGCCGAGCCATGGCCCCACATGGGGCAGCCCCCTGCCCAAGGGGAACCCCTAGCTGGGGCTGCTGGTGGTCTCTGCAACCCCTCGGGATGGGACTGGGGGGCTGCAGGGTGAGGCTGTGCTAGGCCACAGGGGCAGAGATGGGGTGCGGGATGTATGTGTGAAGGGGGCTGGCAGGGGGTTGAGGGGCTGGCTGGGGACAGAGTTGCCCATCCCGTCCCTATTTCCCATCCCTGGTCGCGGGAAGCGCCGGAGCAGTTCTTTACTTGGGGGATGCCAGCCCCGCTCCCGGGGGATCCCGTTCCCACTCTGGGGGGTGTCAGCCCCTACGTGGCCCCGGGCCTGCTCCGGGGGTCCCAGTCCCGCCCCAGGGCGGCAGCTGCCCCTCGGGGGTCCCGTCCCCGTCCGGGGGTCCCCCACGGCCCTCATCCATTGCGGCGGGACCGCGCGGGGGCGGCGGAGGCGCATCCCGGGGGGAAGCACGCGGATCCCGGTGCGGTCCCGGGGCTGCGGCTCCGCCACCTGCCGCCCCCGCCCGTCCGGTCCCGCTGCTCGGCGGCGGCGCGGCCCCTCCCCGGGGCACGGGGCGCGGGGCTGCGGGGCCGCCATGGAGGAGGAGCCGCCGCCGCCGCCGCCGCCGCCGCCGTGCCCAGCGCGGGGCCAGCGGCAGCCGGCGGCCGTGGGGCTCCCGCCGCCGCCGCGCCATGGGCCGCTTCCCCGCCGCCGCCGCTGCCATGGCGGCCGCCTTCCTCAGCCCCAGCCTCGCCTTCAGCTCCCACTTCGACCCCGGTAAGTGCCGCAGCCCCGGGGCTGACAGACCCGCACCCCCTCCCGCGCACCGAGCCTCCCCCGCTGCTCCGCCGTGTGCCCAGCTCAGCCCCGCACCGGCTGCCCGCGCTGCCCTCCCGGTGCACCGGGAACGAGTATCCCTGCATCGCGCTGCACCGCGAGCAGAGCATCCCCTCGCCCTCATCACCGGGAATGTCACTGTACGGGCTCCCGGCTCTGACAGCGGGACTCGACCCGCTGTGGCCGTGTGACACCCTGCGTGGTGCTGGGACACGCCGGTGTGGCGCGGGGACACCCCGGTGTGGCAATGGGACACCCCGGTGTGGCGGTGCGGCGTGCTCGCTGCCGCAGCCGGGCGGCATTTTGTTCCGCGGGATGGAGCGCGGAGGAATCCCGGGGCTGCGCCGTCTCTGAAGGCATCTTCGGGACTGGAACGGAATAATAACAACAGGGAGGATGGTGATGGTGAGAGGGAGGAAGACGGAGCCGGGGTGAGCCCCCGCCGCCTGAGACACGCGCCGGCCGCGGGGCCGGGGGCTGAGGGTGCCCGTCGGGCTGGGGGAGCCGGCGGGGCTCGGCGGGGTGCCGGGGCCCGGCAGCGGCGTTTTGGGGCGCAGCCGTTATGTAAGCGCCGTGTTCTGGCCGCGGCGCAGCTGCAGGAAGATGCTGCAGCCGCGGAGCAGCGCGGGGCTGGCGACTGCGGTGCGTGTTTGGGGCTGCGGCCGCCGCAGCCGCCCCTCACCGCCGCCCCTCGCAGCCGCCTCGTGTCCCTCCCGGTGCGGGGCTGGCACCGCGCGGGCACCGGGACCCCTCGTGGGAGCGTCCGGCGGGCCCGGCGGGCTCTCGGCTCCGGCCCTTTGTTTACCAGCCCGGGATAACGCGTGTCGGCTCCGGCAGCCGAGCGGCGGTGCCGCCGCTCCCGGCGCCTCCTCCTGCACCGCGAAGGTGGCGAAACGGTGCCCGTGCCGGGCGCGGTGGTGCCGGAGGCTCCGGCTGTCGGTGCCGGGCTCCTCCGCATCCTTCTCCGCCACCTTCCCGGTCCCTCCTTCCTCCGCCGCTCCCGCTTCCCTGGCTGCGCACGGTCGGAATCCGTGGGGGGATTTGGAAATGAGCCACACCAGGACTCGCCGAACGGGGACTTTGTCCCCAGCTGTTCGTTATTTGCTTCTGACATCTCATTATTTACACCCAAAATGCGGCAGTGCCGGGACGGAGCCGTTTGCCCGGCTCAGCCCTTGAGGAGATTTTGCTTTGGCTTTTGGTGTGGCCCCGCTCCACGCGAATCCTGCCAGCCTGAATGTTCTTAAGGCAGGTTTGGTTTCAAAACCCTTCATTTCTGTTTCCATCCCTGCTTGTGCTGTGCTGCCAGGCCCAGGGCTCGGCGCTGCCGTGCAGCTGCCACCCACCAGCACCGGGAGAGGAATTAAAAGGGGGAACAAACCACATTCTGGATTTCACGGCTTTGTGGATTTGGTCCATGTGGCAGTGGCTCCTGCCTGTGTGGCAGTGTGGCTGCCTGTGCCAGCCTGGCTCCCTGGGGGTGGTTGGTGCCAGTGAGGAGTGGGGGAAAGCAGTTTGTAGGGCATGTTGGCACCTCAGGTGGGACAGGACAGGAGAGGCCCAGGGGCTCTGGTGCTGCTGAGGAGAGCCTCTCCTCCTGGTCCTGCATTCCCTGGAAATGCACGGTTGGAAGTTGGGCCATAGGTGGCCTGGTGGCATGGAACAGTGACAGCAGTGTCACCTGGGGTGGAGGTGCCACAGGAATGTGCCAGTGCAGCTGCCCATGTTCCCGCCTCACCTGCTGGTTTTGGCTTGTCCCAACATCTGCATCAGGCTGTGCTGGCTCTGCCAGGGATTCATTCCCTTGCAGGTGCTGGGGGCTCTGGGGGCCCTGGAGGCTCTGGGGGAGGGTCCCAGCCCTGCAGCCTCGTGGTTCCCTTCTCTCTTCACCCATTCCCAGGCCAGGCCTGGAGATGCTCCTGCATAGAGCACTGTAGCCACTAACGGGGCACAACCCAGCACTGTGTGCCCCAACATGCACCCCACATCTCCTGGGCTTTCAGAGGGAAATGGGTGCCCATTCCCTGCTCTGGGAAGTCGAGGAAAAGGGAGGGCAGGGCGTCTCCTCAGCCCTATGTTTTTGGGTCCACCTGGTACCTGCCCCAGTGCCCCCGTAACACTCAGTGACAACAGCGTGGGGAGTGTTGGTGCTCTGTGTCCAGTGCCTCCACCTGCTCCTGGCACAAGGATGGGAAAGGACTTTGGGCACCATAGTGGCAAAGGGGCCATAGCAGGCAGAAGGACCCTGGCAACCCAAACCAGGGTCAGGCACACTCTGGCACTTACCAGGCCATACAAGGGGGAAGGTGCTGTTGGGACTGAACACACCGAGGGGATTTGGGGCAGGGCAGCGGGAGCTCCTTGGCTGGGAGGTGACAGTGGTGGCAGCACCATGCCTGGTGTCCTGTCTTGCCACGTGTTTCCCACTGGGGGATGGCACTCTGGTCTGGAGGGTGCCAGGAGCTGGGCACACTGGCAGAAGGTGACTCCCAGTTCCCACAGGGATGCCGGGGGCAGGCAGCATGGGGTGGCATGTGGCAAACCCCCTGTCCTGGCACAGGGAATGACATTGGCACAGCAGAACAGGGCAGCCAGGCCCCGCCTGGCTCAGTGAGAGGACAGAGCCAGGATCCTCTTCCCTGAGGGTGCCATTTTGCTCCCCCCTTCTCCTCTCCCTCCCTCCTGCCCCACGCACACGGGCGGGTGTGTTCAGGAATGTTGACACCGATTCCTGTCAAAGCCAATTAGCAGAAATTAATATGCCGGGGTTGAAAGGGCCCTGTGCTGCCGGGGGCAGGGGGGCTGTGACTCACGGGCTCCTTGCCTGGCACTCCCGGCCCTTCTGGGACACCCTGTGCCAGGGCAGCCCGTGGCTCTGCCCTCCCTGGCACGGCGTCCTCCCAGCCAGAGCAGGGCTCTGGTGCCCCCCTTGCCATGCACCTTGAGCCAAGCCTTGGCACCCTGGTGACATCAGGCAGCAGTGGCACTGCCAGCGTGGTGCCAGGTGGGGGTTCAGCCAAGGGATCCACATCCAGCAGGGGTCTGTGTTTAGTGCTGAGTGTCTGTAGCCAGGCAGCATCCCAAGTTTTGCCTTGGTGTGACGTCACCTCCTCACCATCCCACTGCTGGGCTGGAAAATCCCAGGATTTGGGTCAGAGGGGCAGTTGGGCTGCTCTGGTGCCATGGCTGAGCCTGTTCCTACCCTGTGCTGCTGCACTGATCCGGCAAGTGAAGAGGTGCTGGGGCCCATGCCTGGGATGGTGGCATGGTGGCATGCAGGGGTGGTGGGATGAAGGGATTATGGTCCTGGCCATGCACTGCTGCCACTCCAGGGCTGGGCTTGGCTCCAGACACTCTCCTGTCCCAGCAAGAGGCCCCTCACACCACCAGTGGGAATTTGCTCCCGGGGTGGGCTGAGCCAGAGGGACCCCACGGGGCCATGTCACAGGGCTGGAGATGACAGGGCTGGCCCTGAGAGGAGCTGCTTGTGCTGACTCAGCAGGCCCACTGGCACAAAAATAAATCTCCTGGGGGCATTAATCCCCCTGCCAGCCCGGGAAGCGCCATCGGAGCACGGTGCAGCCATCTCAGTGCTGCCACTGCCATTGCTGCCATCGGCCAAGCTCTGAGAGCCGGCCCAGGCCCTGATGACTGGGGACATTGAAGGGCCACGGAGCATCCTGGGATGCTCCAAAGCTGGCAGTGGGCTCGTGGTGGAGCTCAGGACTGGCCAAAGGACAGTGGGGATCCCCACAAAGTATGTGGGGATCATGGGTTTGGGAGGGCTGAGCACTGGAGGAATGGGAATTTCCCAGGATTTCCTGCAGAGCTGCTGTCCCACAGCCCAGACTGTTGGGGGGATCCCGATTCCCTCCCCTTCCCCTCTGCCAGCTGTGCCCATGTCCTCCCTACAGCCTGGTGCCAGCAGCGGGGTTAATGCCGTTTGTTTTAGTTACTGGAGCGAAGGAAAATTCCAGTGTGGGCAAACGCAGTAAGTGGAACAGCACTGCCTTGGCTGGGCAGGGCATCCACCAGCTCCCAGTCTCCTGTCCCAGCTGGGCCAGGGTGTCCTCTGCCAGGCCACCATGTCAGCCACCACAGCCCTACACCTTTCCAAAATACCTCTGTGGCTCTGTGCTGCTCACCTGTGCCCACCCTCAGCCATCCCTGTGGCAAAGGAGGGCTTTTCCAGTCGCCCTGGTCTATGTGTTCCCGTGCCTGCAGGTGATTTGGGCACCAGGGGCTGACCCGAGGGTGGGCATAGGTCAGAGAGGTGCCAGGCACGCCCCAGCTCCGTGTCCTGAGCATCCTTGATGCCGAGCCCCGCTTGAGGGCTGGGGCAGAGCCAGACCCCGAGCCCGGGTTCCTTCCTGTGCCATGGGGCACCCCCCGCCTGCTCGCCCCATGGCCTCCCCCTGCTCGGGCCGTGCTCTGGAGCCAGAGCTCTCGTTTCATAACGGCGCTGAGCATTTTGGATATAAATAGGCCGCCCTGCTCGCGCTGCCGCTCCCGCTGTTACGTAAACGCTGCTGGGCTCTGCCGGAGCCTCGGCGTGGCCGGTGCCATGTGCCTGGCACTGCCCCTGGCGTGGCACCGCTGCCGGCGTGGCACTGCCCCGGCACTGCCCCCGGCACGGCGTTCCCGGGCTCCACGGAGGGATCCTGTCGGGAGGGCTGGATGCCCCCCAGACCCAGGGCTCTCCCAGTCCCTCAGGACAGTGGGTTTGCCTGGGCACTGTGGGATGGGCTTCACAGCCCCACTCCGCGCTCACTTGGAACACCTAGCATGAGAGTTTGGTTTAAATAATCAATTTGAGCTTGCTTTGAATGCCCTTTATAGTATTATATTTTTTTTTAATAAATGCAATATAGTATTAGAATCCTAATAATTTCACAATCTGGATAAACTATATAATTATATATAAAAATACAGTATATGTAATTCCATGTGTCATTCTATATATAATTCCATACATGATTCTAATATGCTATATATAATAATAATAATAATATATTATTACTATATGTTATTATAATATAGAGCATTATTAGAATTACATTATAATAATTATATTATCATAATAACATTACTATTATTTTCTGTGGAAACAGAGGGAATTGTTGACTCTTGGCTCTGCATCAGGGCGGGCTTTGATGGAGGAACTTGATTTTTTGTCCCTAATCAGGCTGACACGCGTGGTGTGTGCGCAGCAATGCCAGAGCCTGGCCTGTCCCTAGCACAGTCCTTGTTTTTATTTCATTGCTTCAGAAAATGATGGATGATTTTCTGTTATTTTCCACCTATTTATTTTTTTGCTGCTGTTTCAGTCCGAGATGGCAAAACCAGAATTAAAGGGCAGAATCAATCCTTTTGGCGAAATACGCCACGTTAAAAGATACAGAAGGAGAAGGGATTAGCCAGGCGTGCATGGAATTCACAATTCACTGATCTATTAATCACCAGAGAGGCTGCTCCAGTGGCTCTGGCTCTTCCTGGTGGGAAAAGGTCTCCAGCAATGGGGATCAAGGGTGCTGCTCCCTGCTCCTGCTTTTGGTGAGGGGATGCCTGGGTCCTGCAGCAGCCTGGTGGAGCAGGCTCTGGGTACCACTGCGAGGGATACCAGGATCCTGAGGGGAGGATGCTGTGGGTACCAGCTCCGTGCCAGGCTCCTGGCTGGCACCGTGGCTACTGCCAGCCCCGACCCCGCTCCATGGCTGCTCCCATGGCCCAGGGGCGCAGCTCGGGGCGGCCATCCAGTTCCTGCTGGTGTCTCAGTTTCCCCCAGAGCTGCACAGTCCCCAGGCCCAGCCCGTGCTCACACCCCAGATGCCAGCAGGGGTTTTGTGTGTGTGGGCGAGCAGAGCGTGTCCTGAGGGCTGTGAAATTGCTTCCCTGGAAGCTGCCCATGGGCACAGGGATTAACGTGATGCCAGGGAGAGTGGATGGAGCTGGGAGCGAGCAGCCCGTGGCCAGAGGGGCTGAGGGATATGAGTGCTGGATCCTGCCCAAAGCCCGTCTCAATCCTGCCCCAGTCTTGCATTGCTTCCTACCCATATTTTGGCCTTCTCCCTGCCCAAATCCAACCTTTCCCAGCAGGATCTGGCATATTTCCAGGCTGGAATCCGCGGTGGGCGGCGAGAGGGAAGGGGGGATGTATGGACCATGCTCCCAAGGCGCCAGAGCATGCATCCCCCCCCGGATGACCCTGCGAGCCCTCCCAGGGCAGCTGGGAATCACCAGCGGGGAAACTGAGGCACAGGCTGTCCTGCAGCGAGGGGCCCGGTGGGAGCGGGGCTCGGGGCGTGCCGTGCCCCGTGCCCGGAGCCTGGGGCAGCGCCTGTGCCCGGGCCGGGAGCCCCGAGCTGCCGCCGGCTCTGCGGGAGCCCCGGCTCGGCCCTTCCGCACACGTCAGCCGCCGCGGGCCGGGCGGGCTCCGCCGGGATCGCCGGGCGGCCGCAGCATCGCCCCGCCGGCGGAGGCAGTGGGGCCACGGCCGGCCCGGCGGCCGCGGCAGCCCCGGGGACGTGAGTCAGCACCGGCGGCGGGAGGGACGGCCGCGCTCCGGGCGGAGCGGCACCGGCACCGGCACCGGGACACTCCGGCCTTTGCCCGTCCCCGCTCGGGGCTGGCGCTGGGGCCGCGACCTGCGCTGGGTGGGCGACGCAACAGGCGGGGGGACAGCGCGGCGGGGCTGTGCCTGCCGCGGGTGCGCGGCGGCTTCCGTGGGGTGGGAGGGCGACTGCTGCACCCCACTGCACCCCATTGCACTCTGCTGCAGCCCATTACACCCAAATACATCCCACTGCATCCTGCGGCACCCCACTGCACCCCATTGCACCCAGATACGTCCCACTGCACCCCACTGAACCTCACGGCATCCGGCAAACCCCCTCTTCCCCCGTGTCCCTTCTGCTCCCGCTTGCCAGGACTGGGTGCGAGGCAGGGGCAGGTGCCCCTGGAGCTGTGGCCTGTCCGCACGGCTACCGACCCCCAGCAGTCCCCTGCCGCGGGGCTGGCCGGGTGAGGGTGGGCGGTCCTTGGGTCCGGGGCCGCTGGGTGGAGGAGATCCGAGTGACACCGCGGTTCTGGGGGATGCTGGCCGTTCTCAGCCTGACCGCTGTGGAGAGGAAGGCCAGGGGAGGGCAAAGCTTCGGTGCTAGGGGAACCTCACTCCTGCTGGTAGAGTGGGAGGCAGATCCTGGGAATGGAGGGCAGGATATGACGATGTGCTGGGAGCCCTGGTTTCTCTTGAGGGTCCTGGAGTACTTCAGAAGTACCTTCAGGTACTTCAGGCTGCACAGTCCGCCCTGTGCCCCAGTGTCCCTTGTGTCCTGGTGTCCCTTGTGTTCTGGTGCCTCCCGCGTCCTGGTGCTCCCTGCACTCCAGCAGCTGCTGCTGCAGGTGCATCTGACCTGGTTTTGGGGTAATTTGGCATCTGAGATGATGCCACACTTCCCATCACTGTTGCTCTAGATACAGGGAGGGAAGGTGCCAGTGGGTCATGGCAGTGGTGGTGCCCCTGCCCAGTCTGGTCTCTGGTTGTGCAGGACCAGCTGGATCTCACTGGCCTGTTGTCTTTTTTGGGAACCTCCAGTTCCCGAGCTGAGGAGCAGCTCAGCTGACGGTCCCTTCATATGGCTCCCGTCCCTGTGCTCTGCTCCCCGTTGCCATTCAAAGGCTCTTTTCAGTGAGTCATTTTCTCTTTTGCTGTCCCACTATCCAGGGAAAATGGTGACGTTGGCGGTACAAAGTGTGTTCACCATGGAAACCAGCTGGAAGGGGGGGCACGCCGCTCCCCGCTCCTCCCAGGTTCGGCTTTGCATCCCAAGCCTCAGAAGATGGCTCTGGAGCTCCTTCCGTGCTCCCTGGCACAGCTGGGCTGTGCCAAGGCCCGCAGGGCTCCTCACCGCCATGCCGTGAGCCAGGGTTCCCTGTGCCCACCCCGCATGGTGCCGGGCAGTGCCCGGGGCAGCGGGTGCTGCCGGTGCCCACCAGGGCAGCAGAACCTCCCCCAGCCCTGGTGCCCTTCAGGTGCCGGTCTCAAGGACACAGAGGAGCCCGTGCTGGAGCTCCAGAACAGGGCAGTTTGGCCAGGGCACAGGGAGAAGGATGCTCTGTGGGTCATGTGCTGGAGCCACATGTGTGCCAGGAGCATCCCTGGCACTGGTTTGGTGACCCAGGGAGGAACCATGGCATCGGCGGGGGTCTGTGCCAGGCTCATGGTTGAGCACGGGGCACCGGTCCCAGCCGGGCTCCTTGGGGCTGTGGGGGTCTCCGGTGACCGGCTCCGCTGGCAGTACCACGACCTTCCGGCTGCTCCCACCACAACAGCGCCAGTTGTTTGGGCAGGCTCTGGGCAGAATAATAATGTGGCAGCTGCAGCTGGCAGCGGGGCCTGCTGGGGATGGGCAGCTGCGATGCGGCCACCTCCACTGCCACCATGGCCACCGTGTGCCCTGGCACCCCACGGGATACTGCACAGCTGGAGTGGGGCGGCAGGTGCTGGGATTTGGGGTGTGCTGGTGCCCAGAGGATGCGGTGCCCAGCCAGTGCAGCCATGTTCCTTCCCCATGCCCTGTGACCCCTCCCCAGTGCCCCCAAGCCCTGACCTCTTGTGTCCCCACAGACGGCACCCCCCTTAGTGAGCTCTCCTGGTCCTCCTCGCTGGCCGTCGTGGCCGTTTCCTTCTCGGGGCTCTTCACCTTCATCTTCCTCATGTTGGCCTGTCTGTGCTGCAAGAAGGGGGACATTGGCTTCAAGGTGAGCAGAGGGGCCAGGGAGTGTTCCCAGGCCAGGGTGGGGGGTTCTTCCCAGGGACCCAGCGAGGGACTGAGGTGTCTGGAGGTTCCTGGTGCAGAATTCTCTGCCCCAGCACCAGGGCTGGATGTGGCCTGGCTGAGGACAGCAGTGCTTGGACGGAGGGGTTCAGCCTCTCGCTGCTTGCTGGGGCTGTGGGACTCAGCACACTGGGGGCTGGATCCCAGACCCCAGCTCCACAGAGCATGGATCTGTGGGATTCAGGATCCTTGGGGTCGTATCCTGACCCATCCGTGCTTCCTCTCCATGCGGGGCCAGGCCACGCCACGGTTAAGGTCCCGGTCCCACCCGCATGCCCCCGAGGGTGGGAGGCACCCTGACCTCACAGGCACAGAATGTGCCGAGAAAACGCTTTTTCCCTAATTGCTGAGATTTTTGTGGAGGCTTGTGGCGCCCGCGGCGGGAGGGGGTCAGGCTAGGGGGGACACGCCGGGTGTTGTGTAACGTCCCACACCACCGGAGCACCTCGCCGTGCCGGGGGGGACAGTGACCCCCTGGTGCCCCCACGCTCGTATTTATGGGCGAGCGGCCCGGCCGGTGTCCGCGCACGGCCCGCGGCGGCACATGGCGCACGGTGCGGTGCTGGGGGTGTCGGCAGCGCCATGAGGCACAGCCTGGCAGGGTGAGATGCTCACCGTCGCCTACCTGCTCGCCCGGGCGGCTTTTGGGAGCCGGGGGCTGCCGGGGTGGCACAGACAGGTAATGGCATGGCTGGTGGGGAGGGTGTGCCTTCCCCGTGTGCGGGCAGGGTTGTGTGCAGGGAAGGGGGGGGGATTTCTGGTCCCCCATGAGCCTGTTGGGGCAGAGGGGTGTGTGGGGCAGTACAGCAGTGGGGAACCCACGGGGTCAGTTGTCTCTGCTCGGTGTGTCACGCTCCTGCACCCTGAACCAGGAGTTTGAGAACGCCGAGGGGGACGACTACGTGACAGAGCTGTCAGCCCAGGGCTCGCCTGCCCCCCAGCATGGCCCCGAGGTCTATGTCCTGCCCCTCACCAAGGTGTCCCTGCCCATGGCCAAGCAGCCGGGGCGCTCAGGTAAGCCAGGGTGGGGCAGGACCCCTGCATGCTGCGGCTGGGGGTCTCATCACTGGGCATGGGGTGATGTGGGGGTGCTGGGTCTCCCCTGTGGTGGAGGAACAGTTCCAGCAGAGCCCTGGCAAGGGACAGGCAGCCAAGGTCCCTGGGAAGCGTTGCAGGGTCCCCCTGTGTGAGGGTCTCCTGGCACTTGCGTGTGCCAGGCCAGGGCAGCAGCACCAGGGTGGGACAGGACACAGCCACCCTGAACGGTGACATCCACGAGTCCTGGTCCCATGTAAACAAGCCCCTGAGTGGGAGAGGAATGTGGGGGGTGCCTGGCTGTGCCCCCTCCTGCCCCATGTCACTCCCCGCCCAAAGGATGGCCACAGTGGAGGGGGGCAGAAAGGACCAACAATGGTCCCATTGCTGCCTGCCCTTGGCACGGGCTCCAAGGGGCTGGACTGTGCCGGGGGGGCCGGGAAGGGGCTAAATGCCAGCGCTGTGCCGGGCTCAGCTCTGCACACCCTGCGGAGGAGAAGGGGCAGAGAGCCAGCTCTGCTGCCATCCCGCTTGGGGACACTGACACCCCATGTCCCCTGATCGTGGGAGGATGCCTGGAGACGAGGATGCCTGGCATGCAGGATTCCTGGGGATGGATGCTCCGGAGCATCCTGGGGTGGCAGAAGCCCTAGCACCAGGTGGCACGGTGAGGATAGCAGGGCTTGGCTGGGACTGGTGGGAAGCACAGGCAGATGGGCAGAGGGATGTGTGGGCAGGGGGACAGAGGGACATGCGGGCAGCTGGATGGGCTCTGTTACAGTGCAGCTCCTCAAGTCGGCGGACCTGGGGCGGCAGAGCCTGCTGTACCTGAAGGAGATCGGGCATGGCTGGTTTGGCAAGGTGAGCCCAGGGCCAGGAACCCCTGGAACCCCCGCCCAGTGGGACGCGGCGCCCCGGCTCTGCCAGGGGAGTTTGGGGTGTGGATGGAGGGATGAACCTGTCCCTCACCCCAGGTGTTCCTGGGGGAGGTGAACTCGGGCATCAGCAGCACGCAGGTGGTGGTGAAGGAGCTGAAGGCGAGTGCCAGTGTGCAGGACCAGATGCAGTTCCTGGAAGAAGCACAGCCCTACAGGTACCTCTGGGGTCACTCCGCAGTGCTGGGAGCGGGGATGCTGTGGCACCGGGGCAGATCTATTTGGTGCTACCTTCAGCTGCTGGGCAGAGCCGTGGCTGCCCCTTGCTCTGGGGCAGCACAGTTCCATCCCTTCATCGTGGCAGGAGCGGGGCTGTGCAGGGCCACTGGCCATGGCATGGGGCAGCAGTGAGGTCATGAGCAGAGCTGGGCTAGGCAGGGGGAGCACGGGGCTGCTCCTGCCCCAGCACAGCTGAACAAATGTCCCTTTGTGACACATCCCGGGCACTGGGACATGCTGGTACCCACTCCTGGCAGCCCCTGTGGCAGCCCCGGTGCTGGCAGGACGATGGCTCCTGGGGGACTGCTGCCATCCCCCCAGCAGGAAGGGTCCCCAGGGGTCTGCTACTGCCCCTCCCGTGCCAGTCCCAGCACAGGCAGGGCTGTGGTGCACAAACGCCGCTGTTGCTGTGCCCTCGCAGAGCCCTCCAGCACACCAACCTGCTGCAGTGCCTGGCCCAGTGCGCCGAGGTCACCCCGTACCTTCTGGTGATGGAGTTCTGCCCGCTGGTGAGTCTCTGTGCCCCGCTCCCTGCGCTGCCCCCGTGGGCGCTGAGCACGGAGGGTGACAGTGGCACTGCCCGCAGGGTGACCTGAAGGGGTACCTGCGGAGCTGCCAGGGGGCCGAGGCCATGACCCCGGACCTGCTGACCCTGCAGAGAATGGCGTGTGAAGTGGCCTGCGGCGTCCTGCACCTGCACAGGAACAACTACATCCACAGGTAGGCTGTCCTGCGTTCTGGGGGGAGCTGGGGAGCAATGCGGGGTCTGGATGGGGGGTTCCCAAGGTATTAGTGCTCCTGCCCCACCACTGCTCCTCCTGCCCAACAATATCCTGGTGCTGAGTGAGTTGCAGACAGAGACTCCAGCATCAGTGATTTTGTTGAGGAGGGGGTGCGCTGCCTTCGGGGGACACCGGAGTGTCCCCACCCGAGCCTGGCTCTGCAGGTGGGTCCCCACGAGGGTGCTCGAGCTGTGGGAGGGGGGCATGGGGCCCCCAGCTGTGCTGGAAAGGGATTCCCTTAGGGCAGCCCAGCCTCGGTGGTCCCTGCTGCAGCAGCGGTCTCGCTTGTGCCCCAGCTGTATGACCCGCCCAGTGCCCGAGCAGCCGCCCGGGAGCCCGGCCCCATGCCAGGGCTCACGTTGCCCGGGAACAGCCGCCTTCTGCTTGGCTCGGCGTGTGACGGATGGACGGACGGACAGCGGCGCGGCTGGGGCCGCACAGGCATTCCTGCTGTGCACTGAGAGCCGCGTTCTGGGCACACCCGGAGCTGGGCGGGGAACGGCCTCGCCGCCGCACAGCTGCCCCAGCCGCGTCCCCGGTGGGTGCCCCCCGAGCTCTCGGTGCCGGTGACAGCTCTGGGTTTGCTTGGCAGCGACCTGGCCCTGCGGAACTGCCTCCTCACCGCCGACCTCACCGTGAAGATCGGGGACTACGGGCTCTCACACTGCAAATACAAAGTAAGGCTGGTTGGAGGGAGGAGGGAGCTGGGGCTGTGCACTGGGATCCCGTGGTACCCCCACGTACACCCACCCTGGCACAGACCTGGCTGACCATTCCCCCCACCCTCACGCACACATCCCCCCTCCCCAGCGGTGTTGGGGCACCCCTACGTTTGCTGGGGTGCAGGGGGTTCAGACCACCCTGTGAGGGACCCTTAGGGCTGTGAGGGACCTGGTGTGCTCCGGCACCCACCACACAATAGGGTGACACTGCCTGGGTTGTTCCAGATGTGTCCCTCTGCCAGGCACAGGACCCTGCAGGCAGCTACCAGCACAGCCTGGGGTTGCCCACCCGTCCATTTGTCTCTCTGTCGTGCTCTAGTTTGCCCACAACTCCTGCAGAGCTGGGATTGCTGAACTGGGGGTCAGAGGGGCTCAGGCTGGGGAGCAGAGGGGCAGAGGGGGGAAGGAGGGGAGGCAACAAGGGACAATAGGTGCCAGGAGCAGAGTAGGACAGGCCGGGGGTAGATGTGGAGGAACAAGGGGCATGGGGGGCAGTGGAGGAGGGTGGGAGGCAGGGGGTGGCGGTGCCGTGGCGTGGCTGGTCCCTGACGCCATGGATTGACGTTCTCTTCTCGTACTGACCCTGCACACTTGGCAGGACGACTACTTCGTGACGGCCGACCAGCTGTGGGTGCCACTGCGCTGGATCGCGCCCGAGCTCATTGATGAGGTGCACGGCAACCTGCTTGTGGTGGACCAGACCAAGGCCAGCAACGTCTGGTGAGTGGCTCTGGGGGGCACAGGGGGCTGCAGCCTCACGGGATGCATCGGGGTGGTTTTGGGGCCGATGATCGGGGGCGAGGTGGGGGTCTCCCTGCACCCCCAGCATGGTGCCATGCCCGCAGGTCACTGGGTGTCACCATCTGGGAGCTGTTTGAGCTGGGCAGCCAGCCCTACGACCACTACTCTGACCGACAAGTGCTGGCCTACGCCATCAAGGAGCAGCAGCTGAAGCTGCCCAAGCCCCAGCTGAAGCTGTCGCTGTCGGAGCGCTGGTGAGGAGCCCGAGCCGTCCCCTCCCCTGCCCCGTGGCACGGGCGGGGGCCAGGCTGACGCTGGCCGCTCCCCACGGCAGGTACGAGGTGATGCAGTTCTGCTGGCTGCAGCCCGAGCAGCGCCCCACGGCTGAGGAGGTGCACCTGCTGCTGTCCTACCTGTGCGCCAAGGGGGCCACAGAGGCCGAGGAGGACTTCGAGAAGCGCTGGAATTCCATGAAGCCCAATGGCAGCGCCAGCGGCAGCCACCACGGCCCCGAGCTCTCATCCTTCCCGCTGCTGGAGCAGTTCTCAGCCGACGGGTTCCCCTCAGACGGGGACGACATACTCACCGTCATGGAGACCAGCCACGGCCTCAACTTTGAGTACAAGTGGGAGCACACCAAGACCGAGCACTTCCAGGCCCCCCTGGGGTCCCTGAGCCCCAGCAGCGCCGCCCGCTATCATGACCTCTATTACCCGGCCACGACGGCGGGGCTCAGCCTGGGGGTGTCCCCATCCTGCTACGAGTGCAAGGCATCTGGCTGCCCCGGGGTGCCGGCGCCCGGCGTGGTGCCCATCCTGGGCGCCCACAGCCCCTCTCTGGGCAGCGAGTACTACATCCGCATCGAGGGCCCCGGCGAGGGCAGCGCCGAGCCGGACTACGCCATGTGCACCTACAGCCCGGCGGGCGAGCGGGGGGCCCTGCAGCACCCGGCCTGCTGGAGAGCCCAGGGCGGCCGCAGCGGCGGCACCTACGACTCGGACTCGGGCAGCCCCACCGTGTCCCTGAGCATGGAGCCGCTGCTGGGCCATGCGCCCGCGGCCGAGGGCTCCTGGGAGTGCGCCGAGTACTACCCCTACCCCTGCCCCGGGCAGGAGCCGCGGGGCTACGAGCCGTGTCCCGGCCCCGGGGCCGAGGGGTACCTGCTGGAGGAGGAGCCCCCCCGGCCGGGCAGCCAGAACTGGCCCGTCCCCGCCGCCTTCCAGCCCGGTGTCTTTGCCGACCCGCTGGGCGTCTCGCCGTCGGGGAACTGCGCCTACAGCCCCCCGGGGTACGGGGGGACAGCGGGCCCGAGCGGGGCCCCGCCGGACTGCGTGGCGCTGGAGCTGGGCGAGGACAGCCCCCCCAGCGCCCCCCACCCGGCCGGTGCCAGCCCCCCGCCTCAGCGCCACCCGTGGGCCTCCAACAGCTCCTCCAACAACAACATCGGCGGCGGCAGCCCCCGCGAGCCCCCGGCCGGCGACAGCTGGTGCTACCGCCGCATGATCACCTTCCGCGGGCTCATGGCCAAGCCGCTGGGCACTGTACCCCGCGGCCAGCCCCAGCCCGGGGGGTCCCCGCCGGGACACGACTTCCTCCGCCCGCGGCAGGATCAGCCCCCCGCCACGGCCGGCGGCTCCTCCTCCCCGTGCCGCTCGCCCTCCCCGCGGCGGCAGGCCTGGCACGGCCGTGACTCATCACCCTGCGGCCCCGCGCAGCCCGGCACGCTGGCGGAGAGCCCCGCCGCGCCCTGGGGCCCCGCCGCGGCCCCGCCACCTGCGCCGGGGGCCCCGCGCGATGCCCACCCTGAGGAGAGCTCGGCCGGGGGAAGCCTTGCCCGCAGCCCGCTGCCCCCCGCCGCCGCGGGGCCGGGGGAGGCCGCCCCCGCCATGGCTGGCACGGCCGCCCCGAGCCCCGGCCCCCCCGGCGAGCCCGGCGCGGACGGCGCCCAGCCCACGGCGGAGCCCGCCGAGGCGCCCGCGGGGGCCGTGGCCGAGAGCGGCGCCTGTGCCGCCAGCGGCGGCGACCGGACGCCGGACAAGACCTCCAGCAGCAGCTTCCCCAGCGTGGACGAGGGCAGCGACGAGGACACGGCCGAGCTGACCTCCGGCGTCTTCACCGACTTCTCCGGGGAATACACGGAGCGGGCGGAGGCGGCCCCGGCGCTCAGGTCCCTGCAGAAGCAGGTGGGGACGCCGGACTCGCTGGAGTCTCTGGACATCCCCTCCGCGGCCAGCTCCTGCGAGGTGCTCAGCCCTGGCGCCTTCGCGCCTGCCGGCCAGGCCCGGGCCCTCGACAGCGGCTACGACACGGAGAACAACGAGTCCCCCGAGTTCGTCCTGAAGGAGCCCCACGAGCCCCGGGAGCCCGAGGCCTTCAGCCAGCCGGGGAAGCCGCCCCCGGGGCTGCCGGGGGGCGAGGGCGAGGCGGCGGCCCCCGAAACGCGGCTGCCCAGCGCCCCGGGGCCCGAGCCGCCCGGCCTGGCCGAGAAGAGCCCCTACCGCGACTCTGCCTATTTCTCCGACTGCGACGCCGAGGCCGAGCGCGGCCACAAGGACGAGGGGGACAGCGATGGGTCCCGCACCCCGGAGGCAGAGGAGGGTCCCCGCTCCCCTTTGCAGGACACAGGGCGAGGAGAGGACCCGCTGCACCCGCCGGGGGCACCTGGCAGCCCCCTGGCAGCGCCCGGCGTCGCGGTGGCAGTGCCCAAGCCGGCGCCCAAGCCGGCAGCGGTGGCTTTGGAGGGGGACTGGGTGGGGATAGAGGCCGGGAGCTCACCGGAGCAGGCGCCTGGCACCGAGCAGAGCCCCGCTGGCACGGGGCTGGTGCCGGGCAGCCCCCCGCGCCCTGACACAGACACCTGTACCCCGGGCTCTGTGACCCCCAAGACTTTCCTCTTGACCCCAGTGCCAGTGAGCCCTGGGGAGCCATCAGCTGTTGGAGGGACCTGTGTGCCCGACGGTGTCCGTGGACTTGGGGTGGCCACAGGGGGGGATAAACAGACTGTGACCCCCGTGCTGGGGCTTGGGGAGCAGGGGCTGCTCCTGGAGGGGCCCGGGGCAGGCGATGCGCCAGGGGGTCCCAGCACACTGCTCCCCGGGGGCGAATCACCACCGGGTCTCTCCCCGGCCCCGGCTGCCCTCCAACGCCGTGAGGAGCCAGAGGAGGAGGAGGAGGACACGGAAGACAGCGACGAGTCAGATGAGGAGCTGCGCTGCTACAACATCCAGGAGCAGAGCGAGGAGAGCGAGGAGGAGCCGGCAGCTGTGCCCATCGTGGTGGCTGAGAGCCAGAGCGGCCGGAACCTGCGCAGCCTCCTCAAGATGCCCAGCCTGCTGTCCGAGTCCTTCTGCGAGGACCTGGAGCGCAAGAAAAAGGCCGTCTCCTTCTACGACGATGTGACCATCTACCTCTTCGACCAGGTGAGTGCCCTGGGGGCCAGAGCCAGGTACATGCCATTTTGCGCATGCCAGGGCACAGCTTCATGCCATTCTGGGGGTGGGAGCCATCTCCAGCCGACCCCCAGTGAGGTTCCTTCCTGCTGTTTCCCCATCCCCAGGAAAGCCCCACGCGGGAGCTAGCTGAGCAGAGCTTCCCAGAGCCCACCCTGCCTTCGGGGCAGCCTCCCTCGCCTTCGGGGCAGCCCCCTGCCAGTGGCAGTCCCCCCAGCCCCACGGACCGGCTTGGAGCCTCCGATGACTCTTCGGACGGCAACGCCTCAGAAGAGGGTAAGAGACCAGGAGCTCTTGGCACTGGTGATTGTGGGGGGGGGGGAGGGCAGCGGTTATGGGATGATGGGGAGGCAGTTACAGGGTGATGGGGACAGAGGCTATGGGATGATGGAGGGCCATTTATGGGGTGATGGGGTTAGAGGTTATGGTGGAACTCTCACAGTGGGCTCAGCCCCCTCCCTTTGTGTGCCAGGTGGTGGCTTCGAGTGGGACGACGACTTCCCACTGATGCCAGCAAAGCCGTCCCTGGCGGCCTCGCTGCCAGGGACACCGGCAGAGCCCCCTGCGGCCGTGCCTGCCCTGGTGCCGGTGCAGAAACAGGTGCTGCCCATCCAGTTCTCCCGGTTCACGGTCTCACCTGCCCCGGTGTCCCGGTTCTCCATCACCCACGTCTCCGACTCGGACATGGACTCCATAGGAGGTGAGTCCCTCTCGGGATGCTGCTCTGTCGGTGCCCAGGACTGTCCCTCCTGGGAATGGCCGTGTCCCAGTGCCAGTCACACTGTGAGCCATGGGACACCCTGTCCCTGCGAAGGGCCGTGTGTCCCGCGGGGGGTCTGGGACCCTCTCACGGTTCTCTCTGCTCGTTGCAGGCAGCAGCGAAGACGGTGACCGGGAGTGAGCCGTCTGGGACACAGCCGGCATTGCCCTGGCACCGGGGCGGCGCAGGCCGGCGGGGCCGGCGCGGGGGCCGCCCGTGGGCTCCCACACCCCGCTCGGCAATTTTTAGGCAGATTTTATCGCAAGGAACTCGTTTGCTGCTTCGAGTGGGAGCGGGGCCAGCGTGGCCCCCGCGGGGCCAGGCGGTGGGTGACGGTGACACCATGCGCGTGTGCGGGTGGCTGTGAGCGTCCGTGTAAAATAGACACTTACATATATATATATATATATATATATATATATATATATATATACATATATATATATAAATTATAGCGTTTCAAGGGTAGTGCCCTGACCTTGCTAACATTTGCGGAGTGTCCTCCCCAGTGAAGTTCTCCCTTGGCTTCTTGCCCACATGTGCTTCCCGAGGCGGTTTGTCCCCACACCCCTTCTCCCCCAGGCTGTCCCCGCCCTGTTCCCTGTGCTCAGTCTTGCACCTTGTGGCAGCTTGGCTGTCCCACAGCTGCCCCACAGCTGCCCAAGAGGCACTCCATGACATCCCTGAGGGGCCACTGGCTGCTGCCACTCTGGATGTCACTCCCTGTGCCAGAGGTGCCGCCGGTTACCCAGAGTGGTCCCCATGGATTTGGAGCTCCCCTCCCTTGGTTTGCAGGGATCAGTCCCAGCTGGGGACCCTGAGGACTGCTGGGACCCTTGCCCACTGTAGCAGGGAGCAACATGTGGAGGGCTGGTTGTGGAGGGAGTATCCCCCACTGGGACCCACCAACCTGACTATTTTTGTATTTAAACAAAATTATTAAAAAACCCCAACCCCAAACCCACCCCAAATCCAAAACTTGCTGTTGACTGAACCCACATTGATGCGATTTTAAGTTATTGCTGCCAAAGAGACTTATTGGGGAGGGGGGGGGGGGGGCACGCTCGTGGTTCTTTGTTCTGTTTTGGTTTTGTTTGTTTCTTCCTTCGTTTGTTTGTTTGTTTTTTAAAATTCATTAGAGGCTTAGGATAATTGTGCAATTCCAGCTTCCGGAAGGAAATAGAAGTAAGCGGAGCTGAGCGAAACCTTGAATTCAGGGCTGGTTCCTTTTGGGGTCTATAGACCAAACCCTGAGGTGAGAAATGTCCCCCCTAAGACCCCTGCCCCATCCTGGGGGAATGAGGGCACATGGGGGTGCCCGTGCAGGGACACTGCACAGACAGCACCCATGTGGGATGGGGCTGGTGACAGGGGTTCTGCTCCATGCCACAGGAGGTCCCACTCTGGGCTGGACTCAGCTCTGGCACCAGGACTTGTGGGATGAGCCCGTCCCCACCCCAGCCTGGCACCGCCATGGGTCCCAGTGCCAGCAGAGGTGTCCCCATAGTCACTCACCCTTCTCCCACCCCCTCCCGTGGCCAGCCCAGCCTGGAGCTGTATCCCAGCTGGAGTGCCCTTGGTGCTCAGGAAGCTGTTGTTGGGGCCAGGGGCTGTTCTCCAGTCCAGGTCACAGCCAGGACCCTGGGGGACCTCAACATCAGCCCCCGGGTGGCCATGCCACCCCATACCCCCACTGCTGGTTCCTCCCCCCTACTAAGCAATTAGTGCTTATTTAAGCCCCCACCTGGCCTGTGACTCCCCCCCCCCCCACCCCAATTCTCCCAAGCTTTTTGCTTTATCCTTTACAACAGGGGCCCACCCCCTGCCCTGACCAGGGGTGCAGCACCCGGGCTTGCTCCTGGGATTCTCTTCCTGCATCATCCACCCTCCTACTCCCTGATCCCCCCTTCCCTGCACCCCCCAACACCACGGAAGGGGGGGTGCTCAGCCCCTGGCACCCAGGGGTGCTGCCCAGCCCCACTGCACACCCTGCGTTTGGTCTATGGCGCCGCAGGTCCCGGCCCCGGAGGGCAGATGAGGACAGAGCTGTGGCTTGGGTAATTTTTTTAATAGAAAGGCTCTTCTTACATGGTCTATTTTCTCAATACGGGTCATAATTGCTGTATTTTTTATCAGTGCTGATTTCCATACAGCTCCCAGCATGTGTGTCAAACCTCATCGGACCAATAATAAAGTTTTTAAAATATCTTAAGCTGTTTGCTGCCCCGATCATTGCCCAGCACCCAGGATGGAGCCAGCTCGGGAGGGCCCCGGCCACGCTCCAGGGCCAGGCAGGAGCCTCTGGCCAGGGAAAACGCTGCAGGAGGGAGGGCTGGGGGAGGTTGAATTGTTCATAAATTACATTTTCTCATAAAAAATTATTTCAGGTTACGTCTTACAGGTGCCACCGAGCCAGGAGGTGCAGCGAAGCCCCCGGGGGCTGGCTGGAGCCAGGGTGGCAGCTTGGGGGGCCCGGGGGACAGCCCCTGGCACGGGGATGGAAGAGGACACCGCAGTGGCTGAGGGGACCCCAGGCCTGTCCCCACCCCGGGCTGTGACCACCAGCCCTCTCCCACCCACTGCCCCACCCCCCTGCAGAGCCCTTTCCCTCACCCCTGCCCCGTCTGACCCCCACCCATCTACTCCAGCCCTGGGAGAGGAAGAGGAGGCACAGGAGAGGAAGAGGAGGCACATCATGGAGCTGGGAACCCACGTGCAGAGCTGGAGCCTGGGTGTCACAGGAGAAGCTGTTTTCCTGCAGTGGAGCTGGAAAACCCATCAGAGGGGACACAGGAGAGATGAGCCACAGTGTCCAACAGGGACTGAGCCTCCTGGGCTGGGGACACTCTGTGCCCTGCCCAGCCCCCAGCCAAGCAGCCACTGCCCAGGCTCTGGGGTCCAGGACATGCTGCACCAGTGATCAGAAAGTGCAAAAGGAGAAACAACGGAAAAAGCAAAAACTCTTATTTCAAGCTCTCATCCATGGGAGACACAGTTCCTGCCTGGAAACCCTCTTCTCCCTGTTTTTGGAGCAAGGATGTGACGCTGGTCACTCAGGAGCTGCGGGAAGGGCTGCGGGAGCCACCTTACTTGTGGGCACCCCCAGCAGTAAGCTTAGCAAGTGTGTGTATATATATATATTTATATTTATATTTATATATATTTATCTCTATCTATCTATCTCTCTCTCATGCAGCCCTAGGAATAGAGGAAGAGCAAACAGCCAAGCAAGAGGTCCAGATGGGAGCTCCTGTCTGCAGGGAGCAGGGGCACCCCAAGGCTCACTCACACACTGCCCTCGCTTCCACGAGTGGTTTTTTCCTAGTTTATATTTACAGCAGTACCGTAATTCCCTACAGTATCCCGAGCCCTGGCACAGCAGGAGCTGTGGGACCAGAGCTGACCCCGTCCCAGCAGGGGCTGCAGTGCTGGCACCCGCTGCCATGTCCCAGCCCGGAGCATGGGGTGGGCAGCCAGGGTCTGGTGGGAGTCTGGGAGCTGCCTGTGCCACCCACCACGCCTCGGCTTGCACGGGGTGTCCCGGTGTCCTGCCTGGCCTGGGGGTCCCACCTGTCTGGGCAGGGAGAGCAGGGGGACTGTGTCCTCTCTGCCTTGCTGCCCCCCTGGAGCACTGTGAGCCCACGGAGAGCTGTTCTCCAGCTGAGCCCATTTCCCCACCCGCAGCAAGCTGCTGCTGGGCCTGGGAGCCACCCCAGCTCTGGGACATGCTGCTCTGACTCCAGGAAGTGCCACCACACTCCTTAGCACAGGCAGAGGACAGGTGACATGGCAGCGCTGTGAGCCCCCTGCCACCAAGGGAGTCTAGAGAAGAGAGAACTAGGGCACTAGCTTGAGCCTTTGGCTTTCAAAGCAGCAGGATTAATAAATTCCGCCTAAAAATGGAGTCCTGGGAAGCTGGACATGCAGCAGCGAGGAGGAGGATGAGGAGGATGAGGAGGTGGCGAGTGCCACGTGGGCGCCAGCACTCCTGGATCAGCTGATGAGTGGAGCCGAGCGGTCGTTTGTCACCGTTGGCTTCAGCTGGACGTTGGCAAAGGGGTTCCTGTGGAGGAAGAGGAAGAGGAAGGAAAAGTTAACAGGGTGTGGAGGCCTGGAGAGGACAGGGCACCGGCACAGCGAGCGGCGACTGGCGAGACCCGGGACCAGCAGTGTTTGGGAAGGGCTTAAACTGGAAAAGCTCTGACTTGCAGAGCCCCCAGCCCAGCTGCCCCACTCCTGGAGCTCTGCCCCCACTCCTGGAGCTCTACCCCCACTCCTGGAGCTGCCCCCACTCCTGGAGCTGCCCCACTCCTGGAGCTCTGCCCCCACTTCTGGAGCTTTACCCCCACTCCTGGAGCTGCCCCCACTCCTGGAGCTGCCCCCACTCCTGGAGCTGCCCCACTCCTCAGCTGCTCTCCCAGCTAAGCCATGGTGGGTCAGAGATGAGCCGAGCGCAGCTGCAGGGGGATGTTCTCCTACCTCGCTCCCCTTCAGCCTAAAGCTGGGGATGCCACTGGGGGCCAGGGTAGATGAAGCTGCTCCTGCCTCCTCCAAGGCTGGACTCCAGCAGTTCCCACATATGGGAGTACTGTGGGACCACCCAGCCCTTGAGCAGAGGGTTATGGCTTCACCTCCTGGCCAAGGGCAGAGCCGGCAGCTCCCCGCAGAGCCCTTGTGCTGCCCCTGGGGAAGTTAATATCCAAGAGGAAGAGTGTGGGAGACTAAGGACATCTGGATGAGCTTGTCAGAGTCCAGAGCCCAGACAGGCTGACCCTGGGTTTCACCTACCTGGGGTGTCCCCAGCACCGTCCTACTGCCATCATCACCTGGCCAGGACAGGGTGTAAGGACTGCCTAGGCACAGGGAGCATCCTTACCCCTTCTCCAGGAAGTCCCCTCTTGTCCCCTCCCAGCAGGAGTTAATTCTCGGGAGGTGTGGGCAGCTCTGGGGGTCCCCCTGGCTGCCTGGGGAGCCACCAAACACCCCCTGTCCTTCCTGCAGCCTCTGTCTCGTCTGCCCACTGCTCCCAGTCCCCCCCAGGAGCCACACAATCCTTCTGTCCCCAGTGGGAGCAATGGCCAGAGCCCCCAACACCAGGTCCCACAGTGGTCCTCTGGCTGGTCACCCACCGTGGGGGCACAGCCCTGCTAGCCCCTGACGTGGGTTCAGGTAAAGTGCTATGGTTACCATGTGCACCTGCACTGAGCATCTTTGGGATGTCCCCAGAAGCTTTGGGATGTCCCCAGCCATCTCCCAGAGCAGAAAGGAAGATGCTGAGTTCTGCACCCCTCTGGGACAGGGTCTCACTGTCAGCCCCAGGCCCCCTCTCTGCCATCCCTCACCTCTCCACATTCGCTTTTTCTTTCCTTAAAAGATAAATTACTTTTGCTTAAAAATAGGGTAATTAATTTCACACCTAATTAATGCAGCTGCTTACATCCCTTTCCCTCCCAAGATGCCAAAATAGATTCTCAGGACTGGAGGGAGAGGAAAAGTTGCTTTGATGAGTCACCCGGGGCTCATTTAACTCTTTCTGTACTGACAAAGAAGAGCCACTGGGATGGAGCCTGCAGCTCCAGGGAAAGCAGCTCATGGATCAAAGAGAAATGGGGAAGGGGCTCTCCAGGCTCTGCAGTGCCAGCGAGGAGGGTCTTGACTCCTGGGGAGGCTCCTGCATCCCGTCCCTGGGGCCAGGACCAGGAGGCTCCTGGGACGAGTCTACAACAAAAAAAAGCTGCTCAAAAAACTTGCGGTTAGTGCGGACGTGCCCCACGCCGCTGGACAGGGCTGGGGCCAGCGGACACCTACGACCAAAGGGCTGGTTACAGGGAGCGGGGGAGCAGCAGCTCAGCATCCCAGCAAGCACAGCCGCAGCAGCGGGGCGAGCAGCAGAGGCAGCCGGGGAGCCCCGCAGCTCCCGCCAGCGGGACGGGGCCGAGCGGTGACGGAGGGAGGGGACGCGCTCGGCCGGTGCAGCGGGAAGCAGAGCGGTGGCACCGTCCCCGCGCAGCCCCGCGGCGTCACCCGCCGCCCAGCGCACCCAGGGCTCGGCCCCCCGACACCGTCACTTACTAACTATGGGCAGGGGCACCTCAAAACCTGGCCACTTCAACATCGGGGCTGCAAGGGAAACAGAAGGCAGGTTGGAGGACATCGGGACGCTTGATGGGAACAGAAGGTTGTGGTTAAGGAGAGACTTAAGGCCAAGAGCCGGCCGGTGGCCACCTGGCCCAAGAGCCCGCTGGCCACCTTGCATGCAGTGCTGGCGGGCAGAGAAAACAGGAGGAAAAAGAAGAAAAAGGAGGAAAAGTCGTGTTTATCTTGTTGCTGGTGCTGTGAGGAGGGGAAGGAAGGGCATGGCCAGCCGGGAGCTGTGGGAGTGCAGTGGCCGGGCACAGCGGGGGCTGCGGAAGGGAGGGGGCGGCTTCCTTCCCCCCATGCCGGCCATCGCCGCTTTCCCACCGCTGGGAAAGTGTAGCCGGAGCCTTGGCATGCGGGAGCAGGAGCAGCATCACCCCTCAGATGCTCATGGAGGGGGACCCGGCCCTAAAGCAGCTGTCGCTGCTCCCGCTCAGCGAAGCTGTTTAGTGCTGCGCACAGGCAGCGTCCCCAGGGATGGAGCAGGGAACAAAAACAAGGCCTTGGAATGCGTGGTGGGCGATGCAGGCGGTGAGGGCAGCGCGCAGGCACGGCAGCCGAAAAAGACACCGAGGCCCAGCTCAATGCAATAAATAAAACTTTTATTCAAACAATAACTCAGTACAGGGCACAATTCTCTCTGGCTTTTAAAAAAAGGTTTTTCAGCACTTTACAATCTCCACACAGGCTTTGCTAGGCTGGGTTTGTGGTTTGTTTTTGTTTTTTTTTCCCCCTCTACATTCAGCCATTCATCGTGAAATATCCTGGGTTAAAAATCCTTAGCAAAATTCGGACATCGATGCAGGAGGGGCTCAGAACAGTGTGCCCGTAGGCGAGGAGATAACCCAAAAACTGGTCGGGGGTGGGGGTCTATTGCCAGCAATGTCCCAGTAAACAGGCAATGTCAGAGGTCTTAAAAATCACATCAGAAAAAAGCGTGAACAGCTTTGCAGTGGAGACGGCCACGGGCACTGTGAGGGCTACGGCCAGGCTAGTGCGGGAGTGGGAGCCCCAGTGCGGGGTGGGAGCCCCCTAGGCACTGCCTCGCTCAAGCCTGTTTGGGCATGCGAGCAGTTCTCGGAGCCCCAGCCCTAACGTGAGGTAACAATACCTTGCTACAAAAAATATATATATATATTTATAAAACAACCAGGAGTAACCCTTCTGGAGGGGTTCCCACAGGCCGGTGGGATCCCAGCCCAGAAGCAGCCCTTTCCCCGGGGCGGGAGCTCTGTGCCATCCGCTTCTCCCAAAGCCACCGTGGCGGGATGGAAGCGGATCGGGCCGAGGGGGGAGGCGCGGGGACGCTGCCCCCCCTCCGGGAATGGCATCCCGGGCACGGGCATCCCGGATGCTCAGTAACAGTACGGACACCAGAGGCCATGCATATGTGATCCAGTCTGGGAGTTTGGTCCAGGCTCGTGCGGGGCGGCCGGCGCGGCCCCTGGGGGGGACAGGGCACTGCTAACATCACACGGGAGGACAAACACCGGGTCCCACTAAGTGACAACTGCACCTGGGCTGCGAGCACAGACCTGGCAGCAGTTTCTGCTCCAAAAAGGCTTCAGAAACAAGGGCACTGTGAACACCGGGGGGGGGGGTGAGAAGCACCATGGTTTCCTTGAAGATCACAAGAGTTTCAAATCCAAAAGTAGTAGAGAAAGAGAAACAAAAGGGAGGGAAAAAAAAGGGGGGGAAAGAAGCAGAAAGCTCTTCCAAGCAGCAAGGGGCCGCTGCGAGCCCAGGTGTCCTCACACCGTTGATACCAAACTGCCACTGCCGCTGCGGAACAAAGCACAGAGATGCCAGAGTGGCCGCGGGGCAGCACCGAGCTGGGAGCGAGCCCAACTCCCCTCGCGGCACCGCGGGACCACCACGGATGGGCGGCGAGCTCCACCCAGCCACAGGCTCGAGCTCAGCCCCAGGGGCAAGACGGGGCAGCTCCGAGGCAGAGGGCATGGAGGAAAATCCCGGCTCTCCGTGGCTTCCCTATCCAGGCGTGAGCCTGGAGGAGGTCGGGAGACGTGATTCTCTGGAGGAGCACGAGCTTGGGGACACCAGGCTGACCCAAGGACCTGCCCTCCCTGGGTCCCCTCCCTCGCACAGACGTGACCTGGCCCCACCCCAGCCACTGCCAGTCCCCGGGGAGCCCATGCATGGACCCCTGTGGGGACACAGACCCCCGGCTTCGCCCACAGCCAACACCAACAGTTCGCAGGGAATGTGACGGGAAGGTGACATCTTACCTGTTGACGGACCTCGTCCCATAGTCATCGAGACCCTGTGAAGAGGGAAGGAAGCACAGTGAGGGACGTGTGGGCTGTGCCTGCTCAGGTGCCACCGGAGGGTCACATGAACAAACCAAAGTGCATCAGGACCCAGGGCCAAGAGCTGATGCATTTGGAGAGGAAAGGAAGATATGGAGATGATTGGAGTGGGATTCAGACAGCAGGGACTGAAGTTTCACTACTCTCTGTAGGATTTATCTGGCCAGACATGGAAAAGCGACTGGTGGGAGAGCCCTGCTCTGCTCTGCCCAGCCCCTCTGAGGAACAAAACTCTGGCTGCTGCTGAGATGCTGAGACTGTTGGAAAAGGGCTGCACGACTGAGAGACACTAGTGGAATGTTCTGTGGAAAGAGGGGTTGCCTGTATTCACTCCCACCAGAAACCCACAGGGTTTTGGACCATTTTCTCCTTTAGCCGGTGCTGAGCAGGCTTTGCAGGGAGGGGCAGGTGGGGACCAAGCCTGGAGAACATCCCTCAAGGACATCCCTCCTTGAGCAAAGGCCTGCCTGCCCTAGGATACGACTGGAGCAGCTCTGCTCTCCATGACAAACATGGAGAAAACTCCAGGAAAGAGGGGGAGTCTCTGGCCTTTGAGGTGGCCATGCACCAGCCACCACAGAACCACATTCCCACATTCCCAGGAATGCTCCCAGTCCCAAAATACCAACCCCAGCAGCAAATCCTGCTGGGAAACCCCAGCAAAACAGCAGGAAGTGGGGCTGTGCTTCCACCTCACTCCCTGCAGAGAGGACCAGATCCCAGCTGACGTGCTCTGTGGAAGGGTCGGTGCTGACTGCCCTTCTCTCTCCCTCCTCGTCTTCTCCCCATCTGCCACAGCACATGATGCCAGCGTGGCTCATCCCACTGTGCTCACTGTGGTGGGAGAGCTCCCCTATACCAATAGCTCCCGGGTTAGGCTGATCCCATCTGCTGTGCATCCTCCCTGGCTTGCTATCCAAGAAGCCCTGGGCTTGCTTTGGACACTCTAGAATCCTGTCCAGGATCTGCCCCAGTGTCCCCATGGGACTGTCACCGGCTTGAAGTGGCACATGCCAGAGAAAACACTTCCAGCTGCCTGTGAGCAGCCTGTTTCTGGTGGGAGACTCTCATGGAGTCGGCAAGTGTTGTCCTTTGGGGGTTTACGGGGCCATTTTGTGCCACTGCCCCCCATGTCTTGCCTGTTCCTCCCCATCCATGGGCTCCCTGCATCCCTTCACCCCAGCAGAGGTGCTCAGCAGGAGCAGGGTCCAGGCAAGGCACGTGGATCACCAGGCACAAAACAGCCAAATTTCCATAAATCCCAAGGGAAACATTGCAAGCGTCGGACTTACAGCTGTTGACCTAGTGTAAGGCTTGTAGTGAGCGGAGGGTGCTTGGCAGAGGCCACTGGAATAGTCTTTAATTGCACACCCATAGGGCATTAGGTAGTCCTAAAACAACGAACAGAGGTTGGTGAGCTGCCCTCGGCACCCCCACGCATCCGCAGCATGCCGGGAACACTCCCGTTCATCCCATCCCAGTGGGATAGGGAGCTGGAGCCCTGGCCAGCGCAGCAGGGACTGTGCCCAGGGATCTGCTCCAGCATCCCCCGGTGCTCAAACGCCCCCCTGGAGTGGGAGAAGCTGGCAGGAGAAGCTCACCTGGGAGAAGGCGGGCACGGCCACGCTGTACGGCCGCTGCTTGAAGGTGTTGCCGCCCTGTGCCGGGAAGGCCTGGGAGGCCATGCCATAGTCTGGCGGTGGGATGGAGATGTCGTCCTTGTCCAGCAGGTTGCCAGTGCTGCTGCTCTTCCCTTGCTGCAGGCTGGGGGGCCCAGAGCAGAGGTGTCAACTCCATGCGGAGACCCCCAGGCCACCCATCCACTCATGGCAAAAGCCACCCAGAGCCAGCAACCACGCCGCTGTGCTGTTATTCCTAACGAGAATTCCAAAGGAATTCCTAATTCTCACCCCAAAGACACAGACTCCTGGTCACCCTACACAGTGCTCCTACCTGGTGTGGACCCGCTCGCTGCCATCATTGTCAAGGACCCGTGTGTAGGAGAAAGGAAACCAACCCCTCCTGAAAGGCAAAGGCGGGGATGAAGCCAAATCCAGGTTTGTCCACAGAGGGTCCAGACCAGGCTGCGCCCAAGGACACCCAGCACACTCACATTTTGGTTTTCTCGCTCTCTCCGTAGTGCCAGCCGTCCCGAGCCTCGGGCACCAGCAGTGTGATGAGGTCCCCCTCCTTGAAGCTCAGGAGGGTGCTGTTATCCCCGGCAGCGTGCGAGAAAATCGCCTGCACCCTTGTCCGGCCGTTCCTCTCGAGCCCAGCGGCCATGGAGCTGGAGCGTGGCAGTGTCTTGTTTTCAGCTGGGGGAACAGACACCAGTGGGTGCCCCAAATCCTTCACCCCAAGACCATCCCCAGGCACAGGACAGGTCCCCACCCCTCCTTATTTCAGCCCAGGTTGTACTACAACCTTCAGTGTGACTCACACCTTCCCCCTCAACAAGCAGGATCAGGCTCTTGGCATCACCCACCAGCCATGGCAAAGGGAGCAGGTTCCCTGTGCCAGATTCCACAAGATTTTCCTCCTGAAAATCCTGTGAAACCCCAGGGCAGAGCCCAGCTCCAGTATTTCCTAACACCCAGGTCAGGAGGCACAAGCAGCACTTGACACTGAAGAGACGCTGTGGTCATTGTCCCCTCACCACCAGCACCCTAACAACCATCCCCACCCGGTTCCCTGGACAGCTCCTGCGGGCACCGTCCGGCAGAGCCGGCCCCAGGGCCCCCGGCAGCAGGGCCGGGGCCTCACCTGAGGCATAGCTGTTTTTCGGTGGCACGTTTTTGCGAACTGGGAGTGTATTGGAGTAAGAGTCACTCAGCTGCTTCTGAGGCTGGGGAGGAGATAAAGATTTGGGCTGTGCTGGCTTCATCTCAGACCAGTGGTTGTACCCGTCGCTGTCAGAGCCTGAGACTCCGTTCATCACTGGCATGGCCTCCTGTGCTGACATGCGCTACGAGAGAGGAGGGGAGGGGGACACCGAGTGGCTTCATTAGGGCATCCCCTGCAGCTCCAGGGCCATCCCACTGCAGCTCCCCAGTGGGACACAGCTCCAGGGAGAGAGGCAAATTGGAGCTTCGTCCTGCTGGGTTTAGTTCCCAGCCAAACCAAACTGCTCTGGGCAGAGCAATGGGGTCACCTCTATGATATCTTACTGGTCTGAGCTCTCCTGAACCTGACAATTCCCTGATGAGCTCTATGCTCAGCTCGTGTCCCTACATCAGTGGGACACTCTCTTCTGAAGGGTCCTTCATCCCACAGGTCACTCCAGGCCTTTCTCCTGCCGTTACTGGGATACCTGGGTTCAGTCCCACAGTTCAGGGACCAGCCTGAACAGGCAGGTCCAGCTCGTGTGTTCCCCAAACAGTGCCTGGGAGCCCTTCCTCAGCTCAGTGACTCTGGTGGGATGGGGTGGGACAGGCTGCCCGTCCCCAGGTCAGGCTCCTCCCCATATCCCAGGATGGCCCAGCACAGAGCTGCCCGTCCCTGCCATCAGTGACAGTCCATCCAAGGGCAACTTGCCGAGGACAGCAGTGACACCGGCCTGGCCTCGTCCCTCCGGCTTTGCTCAGAAGGGCAGGACAGCTTCCACCAGAGATACTTACTCCTACAAAAGGTGCCAGCTCCGGGGGGACAGGGAGAGGTTTGGCACCAGGGATGGGATCAGAGATGATGAGGTTGGACTTGGATGTGGACAGAGGGCTGGGCATAATGGTGCCATTGCTGCTGGCAGCCATCTGCTGCATCAGCTGTATGGCGCGCTCTGGGATCTTGTTGGGGTCCGAGCAGGATTGCTGCCACAGCGGCAGCTTCTGCGTCAGCATCTCCTTCCCCTGCAAGAGCAAAAGGAGGCGTGAGGGCACAGGGGTGCAGGTGGTCTGCCCCCCTTCCCTAGGCAGCACCACATGGATCCAGGGCTGAGCTGGTCTGGGATTGATCAATGGTTCTGTGTATGGCACAGGCAAGATAACACACAGGGACATCCCGCTTCCAGGCTCTGATGGCAGCAGAGCCAGGCAGGTATCATGAAAAATGGGAATGAGGGAAGGAAAAGGTAATCCATCTCCCCAGTTTATTCCCAGATATCCTGTGTGCAGCGTCTCCAGGCTGCAGGGAGCTGGGCCCCACATGGAGCAGAGAAATAAAACCAGCCCAAAACCTTGACAGGGCACAGCCCATGCCCCAGGCTGTCCCCACATCCCGAGGGATGAGCTGCTTCCTTTGGGTACTCAGCCCCAATGACCTCCAGGTCCCTGTGCTGCATGCAAGCCCCACTGCTCCCTGCCTGCAGGACTGGCAGCCACCTGCTACCATGCTCCAAGGGGGAAATAGATGGACCCAAACTTATCCTTATTCACCCAGAATATATGAGCATCCCCTCATGTGACTCAGAGGGGGAAGATGTCCCAACCCCCTCGAGGTCACTCCCCAATACACCCAAGGGTGATCCTATGTCTCTGCTCTGCCTCATCTGGAGACAAAATGTGGTTCTGCATATCAAAATCCCCCTCTAAATCCAATTTCAAAGTCCCTGCATATTTCCCCAACACCAGCCAGCAGGTCCAATCTCGTGATCCTGTGGAGCATCCTGCAGGAGCCGTGGGCAGCAGCAGGATGGAGTATTTTAGCAGGACACACACACCATGCTCTGGACAAGCCGCCAGCAAAGCCCCTCCTGCAAAATCAGCCTCTGCGTGCTGCTACAGCAAGGTTTTGGTTCGTTCCTGCTGACCACCAACCCTGGGGGGTGCTTTCCTCTCCTGCACTCCACTCACCAAGCCAAGCGTGGATCCATGCTGTGGATGTGCCAGGACAGAGCTGACTAATCCCAACTCCCTCTCTGGCTCCAGTGCCAAGCGTAGCAGTGACAGATGGCTGCTGTGAGCCACGGAGGTGGTGGGGAACAACCAGAACGGGAGCACGAGGCTGCAGGAGCAGCACCAGCCCTTGTCTGGATGGGTTCTGCTCTAGACCTTTGCAGATGCTGCAGCTTCCCAGGCTGGCAGGGGGCAGCTCCAGCCCTCGTCCAGGACAAGGGGGCAGCCATGGGCAGAAGGGATGTGGAGCTGCCATGGCCAGGAGGGATTTGGAGCAGCTGCTCCTACTGGGGCAGTTTCCCTGGAGTCACCTGCTGGTCCATCACCCGCTCGGTCCCTGAGCCGCAGGGGCTGCACCAGCTGTGGCTTTCAGGATATCAAGCTGTTCTACGGGATGCAGCTTGAGCTGGGAGCATCCACCCAGTGCCAGGGCAGCCAGGACTGGCTCCGGCGGGTCCCACTCACCTTGGCGTGGTAGGTGATGGCGCTCTTGGCCACCGCGCACTGTTTCTCTACCAGGAAGCAGAACCGTCTCCTCTCTTCCGTCAGAGCTGTCTTGTAGCCGTCGGAGACGTAGTTTTCCAGCTCCCCTTGCTTGTTGCTGATGGCTTCGATGTACTGGAACAGGGAGAGGAGCAGGGAGGGGGCTGCCGGCAGCGCTGCAGGGCAGGCGGTGCCGCGGCAGCCGCGGAGAGGGGCGGGCGGCGCGGGCGGGACCCCGCCACGGGACACACACAGGGACACACACGTGTGCCTGCACAGCCCCCCAGCCCGCCCTTACTCATCGGAGCCCCCCACGCAGAGGCGCTGACTCAGCCCGTGGGCTGCACGGGACGAGCTGTACCCAGCGGCCGCCCGCTCACCACCCGGGCTCGGAGGCGCTGCCGGGGGCCGGGGCTGCCCCCGCAGCCCCCGGCTCGTCCTGGCGGCTCCCGGCCCGCTCCGGCATCACCCGGGCTGAGCCAAGTCCCTGCCTGCTGCCGAGGGATGGCACAGGGACCTTGCCACACACAGGGCCAGCAGCGCCTCTGAAACTCCCGGCAGTGCCTTCAGTCTGTGTTTACCACAGGGGACACAGAGGTGGTGCCGGGGCAGTGCCACACACTGGCTCAGGACGCCCTGGCTGTTCCCTGGTGTCACACCCTGCCTGGACTGGCAGACACTGGCCCTGCCAGTGCCAGCAGCTGGAGGCTCCTCCTCTCCTGATGTGATGGGTGCCAGCATGGCTGTGCCACGCTGGGCTCTGCCAGCACCACACAGGCTGGGCTGGGGGAACCCGGCTGCTTTGCCCTGTGTGATGGAAAGGTGGGACAGGGGACTCCAGGGACCACAGGGACCAACAGACCACAGGGACCAGCACACGAGGTGCCCCCAGCTCCCTGACTTGGCCACTTCCTCCTCCCTTCATCCCTTTGGATGCTCCCAGCTTCCATCTGCCATGTGGCACCAGGGGAGCAGCCACAAAGGCTCTGAGAGCAGCACCTCTTGCCCATCACTGTCCCACACTGTGACACCTCCTCTGCCACCACCTCTTCCCTAGCACAGTAGAACCACAACACTGGAAAGCCACAACACCCCCAGCCCAGGCAGGGCTGGACCTGCTTCAGGCAGCCCAAGATTCTCTGAGATGGGAATTAAACTGGAAATTGAGGACCCAAAGCAGCTTTGCTGCTTCTTCACGGTTATCAGTTATTTTTAGCATGCTAAAATATTTATTAAGAGATACATAAAATGGAGCAAACCAACAAAAGCAGCAAGATTCTGTGACATTCCAGACTTCAAAGGGGGACTGTTTTGGGTTTGGACCTGCTCCTGGCTCCTACCCTGCTCTGAGCACCCCCTGAGAGGAAAACCCAGTGCAGGGCTCATGCTTTAGCCAGCAGGTTTTGGGTCTCCCCACATTGCACCAACCTGAGCGAAGGAAAGCATGTCAGTGAGAAATGGATTAAAAACCCAGTTTGCAACCAACAACCCTATTTCAAAGAGAATTTTTTCCTCCAAAATTAGAAAATCCAGGGCAAACACCTATGGCCATAAGGAGAAATAAGTGAAGGGAGCTGAGGTGATGCTACTGGGCACACAAGGGGAAGTGATGGAAGTTTTGCCATCACCCCGAGGCAGAGACACAGGGCACTGCACTTGGGACACCAGGCAGCAGCCAGGCTGTGCCAGCAGAGGCGCTGGGGCAGTGTGGCACAGGAAGAGACAGCAGCAGCCCTGGGCACACAAAGCCCCCGGAGGAGGAGGATGCCCTGGGGAAGGCACCGCTCCCCACCGTGGGCTCGGGACGGCAGCACGCCGCCTCCTCCTGGGTATTATTAGCCTGGGAACATAGCAGGGACAGAGCCCAGAGGCAGCAGCCTGGCAGCAATGATGGGAGCTGGGGAATGGATGCCCCAGTGCCAGCCTGAAGTGCCCCTGGCCCCTCCAGCACAGCTACTCCTGGGATGGACCGAGCCCTGCTGCCCACACCCATCTGCACCACGGGCAGCTCCACAAGAAGCTTCTACCCCAGGGGAAGGAGCAGGACAACGCTCCTGCTCCTGCAGAGCCCCATTTCTGGAAGGAAAGCGCAACCCTGACGGCACCTGAAATAGCAGGAGCACACAGACTCCGATCCCCATTAATTTAATTAATTTCATTTTTCCCCATCATCCTGCATAATTTACTAACTGGGCCATCAAGAATGAGAAGGTGAGGAGTGAAAAGAGCTCAGCTCTAGCTAATTTGGCTCAGGAGCACGAGACCCATCCCACCATGATTCCCTGCAGGATCCCCATCCCTGGGTCAGGCACAGCGGGCGGGCAAGGCTTCAGCCCAGACACACCACAACACAGGGAGAAACCCTGATCTTAGCAGCATGAGAGCTCCAGCTTTCAGCAGGATTTAAATATGCAGGTACAAGGCTTATTTACACCCCTGCTCTCAGGCTGGTTTTGCAAGGCTCCTGCTAATTCCTGTGCTGAGGAAAGGCTTGTCTCAGCCAGTCGGAACACGCCGCTCCGCGAGCGCAGAGCCCACGCTCTAAACTTAGTACTCAGAGCTTTATATACTTTATGTAAATATGCTCCGTGTGCCATTGATTTATCCAGAGCCTTGATTTTACACGTTATTCCATCACAAAATGGCGAGCGACACTCCTTGTTCACAAAGTGGTTTTCAGTTTGGGTTTGCTCAGAATGACAGTGGGCTTTCAGATAACGCCCAGAAAGGCAAATTTAAATAAAAAGCCTGTTATATATGCCAGATGCACGGGGGAAAAGTAACACACAAAGCACCGTGTAAGATCTTGGCACTGCATTCCAAGGAGAAGCTCTGCCTTACCCAGGAGTGAGGCTTCACCTGCAGCCAGGTGCCCACCAGGACCTCAGGGCTGCTGCTCTCATCTCCATTCCTCAGAAATGAGAGAAATCTCAGCCACCCCACACTCTGAACCACAACCAAACACCTTTCTCAGCTTAACTTGACCAGATCCCCTGTAAGGGCTGGGGCAAGGTGCTTCCCTGCCAGGTTCAGCAGCTTCTCCAGGACCCCACTGACAAGCATGAACCACTCAAGCACTGCACTGTACACTGAGATCTTGATTGATTGAGGTTGTCAGCTTCAAATTCACAGGTTAAGAATCATCTAAATAAAATTCCTAGTTTGAAGGAGGAGAAAGAAACCCTATCTGTGATCCAAGCAGGCAGGAAGGCAGCCAGGGCGGTAGTCATGCCCAAAGCCAGGGCACTCACCAGAGCCACCCAACAGCTCCAGAAAATCTTTTCTGGGTTTCTAGGTTGGAGAGGCCTCAAATAACTCCCCCGTGCTGCGCCCCCCCCCCGCCTCCCACATCCACTTCCAATTCACCAGGAGCCGCTGACCTAATTAGCAGTGTCAGCACGTGGCGGCGCCGGGCAGGGGCTTTGCCTGCTGGGATTCTTCCAGGATGCTGCCGGGGCTGCTGCCCGCTCCTGGGACATCCCGGCTGCGGGGGCTCAGCCAGGGACCCCCAGAGTGGGCACACGAGCGGGTCTGGAGCCACAGCGGGCAGTGCCCGTGCCAAAGCCAAAGCGAGTCACCCCGCGGGTCAGACAGAGAATTGGGAGCACGAGCAGATGAAAAGGGAATGAGCTGCTGCCAAGTCCCAGCTCGAGCAGCCGCTGTCGTCCCGCACAGAAAGCCAGGGCACACAGCCCTGCCACCTCCCCAAGGCCACAGTGACAGCTCTTCAGGGAGGTGGAGATCAAAGAGCAGCTGAGAAATGTCAAGCCCCGAGCTGCGAGGAGCTGCGAGGAGCACACGCGGCTGTGAGCGCAGGTGGAGCAGCAGCGAGCTCCAGCCGAGCCTTTGATAACCACAGCCTCGCTGGGAAACGAGTTTAGACCTCTCATCCCAGCCTGGAACGTGCAAACACAGGGAACACGAGCCAAGGGCAGTGCTGATCTCCACCACAGGAATCATCACTCCAGATCCTTCTTTGTGTGTTTGACACAGACCAGGCTGAGTCAAGGGCTGGCCCCAGGGACAAAAGGAGACCCCCAGCAGGCTGGAGCTGCCTTGGGGTCACCAGCACTGCACAGCCATGAATTTTGGGGCCAGAAAGCCAAGAGGAGCGCATGGCAGGCACGCTTCCACTCAGCACCAGGAGGGATGCAGAGCAGGGAAGGGCTGTGCCAAGTCCAGCTCTCATCCCAATGAGGAATTGGTCAGGACCAGTGGCACAGAGCAGTGGGAAGAGAGAAAGGAAAGGTCAGGGAAGAGAGAGGACTGTGCTGGATCGATGCAGCAGGCTGAAATACCTGGAAGGAGTAAACACAGAGAGAAGGGAGGATTTGCTTAGGCAGTCACGAGGGAGAATAGCTAGAAATGGGACAGGATAAAAAAGAAGTTAGGTTGATTAGCAGGGGAAGAGCATCTGAGCTGGGGAACACACTCAAGGCCAACCTGCTAAAACCCCACCACAGCAGCAAAATGAGCAGAGCAAGCAGCCAGGGATCCTCAGCCTGGACAACTTTTCCTCATTCCCAGAAACTGCTGCTTGCGAGGCAGCTGGCAGACCCTGGAGCAGCCCCGGGGGAGGCACTATCCCCTCCTGGCTCCTGCAGCCCCCACCCAGCACCGAGGGAGACTGGCTGCTGTGTCCAGCCAGGCACAGCCCCACTGGATCCCATCCCGGGGATATCCCAGGCTCTTCCACAGCCAGGAAGGAGAGCACAGCTCAGGATGAGTCCTGAACCAACCTCTCCTGTAATATGGCAAATAAAACAACAGCCCAGTGGGAAGGAATGGTCACCAGAGGAGCCCCCCAGAACCACAGCAGAGCCCTGCAGGTTTCCCAGGGAGGAAACAATCTCCCTGTGCCCCACACAGCACCAGCACCCCCAGCGAGGAGAAGGGAAAGCCCTGGCCCTGATGTGCTGCCCACCAGCCTCCCCAGCTCGGCAGCAGCCAAAGCTCTGTGGGGATCAAAGCCAGGTCAGGGCTGCTGATGGTTATCCAAGTTGATGGGGAAGGCAGAGCGGATCCTGGGGAGCCAGCCCCCAGAGCCAGGGATGCCAGGCTGCCCTCCTCCCCCAGGAAGGGCTGTCTCCCCTCGTTTTGTCACATCTGCAGCAGCCCCAGCCCTGCCTTGCTGCTGCCCGGCCACGCACACATTGGTGTTACATAAAATCCAGAGAGCAGAGCAGCAGGGGAATGCTGGCTTCACCTTCCCCTGCCTAAAACGTTCAGGAACATTCAGAAGAAACATTCCTCAGTGCAAGAACAGCCTGGGTCAGCAACTCACTGCACAGATTTGGTACCCAAGTGCTCATGACCCAGCCCTGAGCTGCACAGGCACTTCCAGGAACACCTGCAGGGATGGGGCAGCCACAGCTTCTCTGGGCACTCTCTGACAGGGCCTCACCCACTCACAGGGAAGAATTTCTCCCCATTATCCCATCTAACCCTGCCCTCTGGCAGTGGGAAGCCATTCCCTCTTGTCCTGGCACTCCAGGCCTTGTTCTCAGTCCCTCTCTTGGGGCCTCTTTAGAGATTGGAAGGGGCTTCTCTTCTCTTGCTGGATTTGGGCTTATGTCCTCCCTCAGTCTAAATCCCAGTGAAACCTGGAGAGAGTTGGAGAGAGCTCAGAGTCCTTCCCTGTTTGACTTTCACATAAACCTCATAACCTCGTTTGTGCAAGCTCCGTGTCATTTGGAGTTTCCTGACCTACACCTAAAATTATTTCTCCTGATGGGAATATCCAAATGAGGTTTCAATGACAAAAGCTGATAAAACCCCACATCCCACAGGTTATTTGGCACAGTGGTATTTAATGTTTAAAATATTCCCACGGGAGCAGGGGTGGGTGAAGGCAGAGGCTGAGCTCAGCCCCCACTGCCCACCCAGGGTCACCCACTGTCATCTGGGTCAGGCACAGCCTTTTAGGACAAACACCCAGCCCCAGCATTGCTATTTAGGCTGAATTACTGTCAGTTTTGTCTCAGCCCAATGCAGAAATCCAATTGCTCACAGAGGTAATATGATTTGATAAATACTTTGAACCAACATAACTTCATTGCTGAGCTGCTGATTCAATCCAGGTCCCAAACCCATCATGACCTTGATTTCATGGCCTGATCACAACCAGCCTTTAATGAAATTACAGCACTTGAGGTTCCTTGGTGATTGTTTAATCTTAATATTGTTTTCATTCTTCTTCATCAGGGATATGAAGTGAATGGAATTGGTTTGCTCTCCCGGTTTTCAACACAGGTCAAGCCCCATCTCAGTCACTCCACGAGGAAGATGAGGCACATGAGGCTCTCATCCCTCATTCCTTGTGTGGAACAGCAGCTTGGGACTGATTCACAAGGATTAAAAGCCTGGCTTAATGTGACACTCAACAGCAACAACCCCCAACCACAGCATTGCTCCTGACCAGGACAGGGCTTGGGGGCTGGGAAACCACTCCTGCAGCCTGGTGCCACTTGGAGCTGGTTTAGAGCTATGTGAGTCTGGGCTGCAGAACATGAGGTGTTTTAACTCCTCAGCCACTTCATGCTGCAACACCCATCCTCATCTGGAAAACTCCACAAAACCAGCAGGAGACAGGGGCCATCTGATGTGGGACTTGCAGACCAGGCTGGGCCAGCTGGTGCAAAGAGGGGCTGGTGCAGCTCAGGAGAAGCCTCCCGAGTCTGTGAGCATCACAACCCCTGAACCCCCTGCTCCAAAGCTTCTGCTCCCCAGCCTTTGCTGTGAGCAGTCCCTGCTGAGCTCCAGTATTTATTTCTGCTTTATAAAGGGGAACAGCTGAATGGAACAGGTGAGATGTCTGGGCTGTTGCACTGGGCTCTCTGACTGATTTAGCCAAGGGCTGTCCTCTGCCAAAAGCAGGGCCCGGGTGGCCCCAATCCTGCTCTCAACTCTCACAAATGTTACATAAACCCCAAGGTCCCTGCAGGACAGTCCTGCTGCTGCCACCACGTGTCTCAGCCACCCGTCTCAGTGGCAGGTGATGACAAGATGGTGGTCAACTCCACAAGTGGTATAGAGGCAGAAAGGAGCAGTTCTGCTTCCTGGAGCATTAAATATGAAGGAAGATGATGACAGAGCATCAGACTCCTGGCTGGCGGCTGCTCCAGCAGCTTCACGGGAACCAGCCTTCAGAAGAGCAAGATGTTATTGCTGCCTCCAAGGAGGTGACACTTCCAGCAACTTCTCCCACGAGGAGAGAAGGAACCAGCCACAGCCCATTAGGAGACTGCAGCCAGCCCTGGCTGATGGGTCTGTGGTCCCCAGGCACCAGCCAGGCGCAGCTGTCAGCATCCCAAAACCATCCCCAGGTGCTTGAGCAGCTCCGAGGAGAACACCAGAGGTTTGGCAAGTGGCCACAGGGGTGGCTTTGGGCCAGCTCAACAAACCAGGCTGCCTGTGGCTCTGCTTTAACCAGGCGGAGGAAAGCAAAGCCCCAAACGGCTCTGTAGATGCTCCTGATGTACTCAAATCTGGTTTCACTTCCTCAAAGCCCATTTTCACCTCCTCAAAGCCCATTTTCAGCTCCCCAAAGCCCCAAACAAGGCTCTCTCCTCGGGCCAGCACCAACACCCACATAGTTCCAGGCTGGACACCACCTACTGCAGTTCCCCCCTCTCTCCAATGCCCAGGCAGAGCTAAGACAGTGTCGAGGGTTTTAATCCAAAACATTTTTCTGCTGAGGAAACATCAGCTCTGCAGTCAGCAGAGAAGAGAGGGGAAGTGCCCTCTTGGCTGCATTCAGCAATTTTAACTTTGTGTTTAGATCTAAGGCAAAGCAAACCCCTGCCGAGTGCAACAGAGCAGCCACGGAATCACAGAAAACTCTGAGTTGGAAGGGTCTCATAGCTCTGTAAGCTCAAAAGCCATCATAAAGCTTTTTTGGAGATAAGCACTTCCTAAATACTTACTGCCAAAAGATTAAAGGCAATGAGCTCTGATCCTGTTTCCCTGCCCTGAGAGCTGTGCTAACCAGAGTGCCCTATCCCTGAACATCACAGCAGGAGGCTCAGCCCACCCTCCATCCCAGCTGGGATGGCTTCCCTCCTCCTCCTCCTGCTCCTGTGGGATGGGGATCCCTGCCCCAGGCTCTGGCAGCTCAGGGCTGCCTCTGGCAGCAGCTCTCACAGGTGGGGGTGACAGAGGTTTGATCCCTGTGTCCCCCCATGCTGGGCTCGGGGCCTGACAGGGCTTTTCTTGCTCAGCAGGAATTGCAAAGCTGGGACTTGTGGAGACACCACACTCAGAAGTGGTTTCAGCTGCTCTGGAGAACAGCAGAGCCTCCACCACAGTGGGCTGGACACGGAGGAGTGTGCTGGTAGCTCCCAGCCCGGCTTCAGCACCTCCCAGAGCTCTGGCTCCACACGGGACCCACAGGCTGAGCCACAGCAGATGATGGGAGCTGCATTCTTCTCCTTCAGTGCTTGCTCTGATTCAGACCAGCATTTCCAAATTTCAGTGCAATTAGGGGTGTCACTTCCCCAGCACAAACCCCACTGTAACGCTCTGCTGGAGACTAAATGCCACTAAATGTCATCAAATTCACCCCCATGAGCAAAGTGCTATCACCAGTGTCCAGGTCTCCTTCAGCAGACACAGATCTCTGACATGCAAAAAACCAGACCCTGGTCCCAACACAGCACACACACTCCCGCCTTGGAGAGAGGACTAAACAATTCCTGGCTGCAGGAATTCATCTTTGCCTTGTTTCTGTGGCTGCAGCTCCTGCAGCAGCACTCACTGCCAGCCAGGGCACATTGGTGCATCAGCAATCCCTGAACATCCCTGCACGGGCCGTGCGGGGGGCCAAGCTCCCAGGGAAGCCTGCAGAGCACAGAGGGCACCAACTCCTGCTGCGGATCCGCTGGAGAGCCAAGCAGGACCCAGGAGTGCCAGGACACGCCCTGGGTGCCCCTCAGCCTGGCTCCCCCTCGGTGGGGAGCTCTGACTCCCCCCGTGCCCACCCCCGGGCGGGACCACACGCATCACACATCACACCGCTCTGATTCACCGCAGCCACCCCCGGCATCGCCCCCGCGGGCAGGGGAAGGGGCACAGGCACAGAAAATACACAAGAAAACCCCCTCCCGGCACGATGGAGCAGGCATGGCAGGAATTCATGCTCATGGGGCCATTCCTGAAGGCAAAGGGTAACAGCAGCGGGAGCAGGGGCAGGCAGGCAGCTCCAGCCCCACTCTGCACTGTGGCTGTGGGAACAGCTCTGTGCCAGTGCTGGCTGCCACCCCCTCCCAGCAAATCTTTACCCAGGGCTTTGCCACAGCCCCAGCACCCCATGGGCAGCACTGAATGCCCCCTCGTGTCCCCCCAGCCCTACCTGCAGCTCCTTGTCCGAGTATTTCTGTGGGTTCTTGCTGCCCTGGCTCTTCTTGCGAAGTTTCTTCAGCTCTGCCTGGCACTTGTCCAGGGAGTCCCCCTTGCTCCTCTGCTCCGTCTGGTATTTCTTCAGCGCAGCCTGGATGCCACAGGAGAAAGTTGTGAGCCTTGGCCTCAGCTGCTGCTGCCAAGGGGTGACAGAAACAGGCAGAGCCCCTGGGACAGTGAGACTCCCAAGGCCCAGAGAGCAAACAGGGGACAATCTTGGCCTGTGCATGGTGACATGAGTGACACCAGGGACCCATCTGCAACCAGGGGCAGGAGCTGTGGCACGGCATGACATCCCCCAGCAGGGAGCAGGGGATGGGGGAGCCCCGAGGACCCCGGGCTGTGCAGACTCACACACATAACTCACACTCAGGTACCGGGAATCCAGCTCCACCTTCTGCTCCAGCTGCGTCAGGAGCTCGTTGTGGAAGGACTTGAGCTGCAGGGAGAGAGGAAACACAGTACTTGGGGAGGCTGGCAGAGCCCTCCTGGGGAGCAGTGGATGGCATCAGAGCGGGGCTGCAGAGGCTGAGAGCAGCAAGGGACAGACTCGTAGAGGCCCAGTGGGGTTGAAGAGGATGCCCAAGCAATGCAGACTCTTTGGAGCTTAGCAAATCCATGGCAGAGGGGCTGGACAAGGCATGGAAAAGCATTTTCCACTGCCAGGGACCCCGGCACACTAGGCTGGGCACTCACCATCTCCTCCAGCTGGTTCTGGATCTGCCTGTGCACCTCTGCCATCTGGAAGAGCACGTCCCCTGCAGAGACAGGACAGGGAGGGTTTGAGGCACCGAGCTCAGGGGACACCCCAGGGCTCGGGCAGGCAGTGCCCTGCTGGCAAGGAGAGGTCCCTAGCCAGACCCCGGGGGGCTCCTGGAGTACCCTCATGCCCACCTTTGAGGAGCTGCAGTGAGCCAGTGCTCACCTGAGACACTGGGACAAACAGGTCAACCCTGTGAGGTGGGGGGGAACAAGGAGGAGCAGCAGGACCCCAACCCCAGGGGCAGCCCTTGCTCCCCTGGGCCAGCACAGGGACAGACACAGCCCTGGTGCTCAGAGCAGGGCACAGGACACGGGGCAGAGCCCTGGGATCCCCACTGCAGCCAAGGAATCCCAGCTCTGTTCTGTCACTTCCTTTAATTTTTCTTTTCCAGTGCAGGGCTGCAGCCCCACACCCAGTGCTGTTCCTGGAGGAAGGGCAGTGTTCTGGCTCAGCAGGAGCCTCAGCATGCCTGGAGCCAGACACACACACAGGAGCATCTTCTAGGAACAGAGCCAGCACTAAGAGCCATGTTTTTGGATCAGAGTGAGCTTGGGGACAGCCCAGCTCTTTCAGCTCTTCTCAGGGCTGACTTTGGAAGCTTTTCCTTCCAGCATGGCAGGTTGTAGCTTCCCAAGAAGCTCCCAACCTCTGTGGAGCTGTTTGTACATGAAAGCCAGCATCTCACTGGGGCAAGGGAACGAGTGGGAGCCTCCCCCAGTGCAGCTGGTGCACACGGGGCCAGCCCCAGTCCCAGCCTGTCCCTGGGCACATGGGGAACCACCCGCCTCAACACTGCCACGCTCTCCTGGCTGGAGCAATTTGTACTTTGCACCACACACCGTGTCCCAAACCCTCCTGCGAACATTCAAATCCGGCCCTCGGCAGGCACTGGCCCCTCTGCTGCAGTGCCAGAGCGGGCTGTGGCACCGGCTGCGGCCGGGTCCCCGTGCCCCCTGAGCAAGCAGCCGTGCCCAGGGTGCCCCACAAAGCGGGAGGTGCCCGCTGGCAGAGCTGCAGCTCTGCTCCTTGCCCAGGTTTCCAGCAAGCCCGCTGTGACTGTCCAGCGGCTCTGCAGGTGCTGGGCCAAGCAGGGCCCTCATGCCCGGCCCCCACGCACGTCTGCAGGGTCACACGTGAGGGCCAGACAAGGGGTCAGCCCCGCAGGAGCGCCAGGAAACCGCTCCTGCTCGGGCTGCGGCAGCTCAATGGTGGGAAGTGCTGAATTCCCACTGCAAGCAGCCCTGACGTCACACCGAGGTGGCTTTGTCAGGGGTATCAATGCAAGGGTGGCTCTCTCATTATTCCCAAAGCTTGCACCACCCCCTGTCCCTCTCCCTTCCCGTTTGGCTGTGATGGAAATCCCGGGAGCGCTGGTGTGGGGCTCTGGCCACCATCACAGAGGTCCTGACGCACCCAAGAACAGGACTGGGGCAGAAATGTCCCCGTCCCATGGGACATCCATGTCCCCAAATGCAGCCCTGGGCACCCCTGCTTTGGGACTAGAGGGCTCTGCCCCCCTCCCACATTCCTCCCCAGGGAACTGGACTGTTCCCAGCAGCTGGAGCGGCTCGTGGAGCTCTCTCAGCACTGATATCCATCTTTGGGTTCAGCTTTTCCCTGCACCACCACCCCCCCCCTCGGCTCCTACTGGGGCCTTCCAGCCCCACATCAAAGCCAGCAGCACACGGAGCCTTTCCCACAGCACAGCCTCGCTGAGGGGACTCTGCTGTCCCCCTCAGCCAGCACCACGAGGTGGCAGGAAGGCAGCTGGACACCTGCCAGAGCCTCATGAGCTTCCCCCAGAGCCTGTCCCCAGCTGCCTCTGAAGGAACCAGCTCCAGGCCTCCCACCACCACTGGAGCCTAACTGGCCGGCAGGATTTGAACTGAATCCCCTAAAAGAGGCAGCAGCAGGGTGTGAATTTCCACGGGGCACCTCTGCCACCCTGACACCTGCACTCTGCAAGCTGCTTCACAAAACCCTACAGACATCTCACCCCAAACTCAGCCCAGAGCTGCAGGAATAAGGTTATTTAAACTGTGACTAAGGGATACCGTGGCAGCTGCAAAGCCTAAACAGTCCAAAATCTGACTTGGAAAAGAACCTGTGGCACTGTGCCAAGGGCAGCACGGTAAAACTGTGGGGGGAGCACCCCACGGGGCCGGGTGGCAGGGCTGGGAGTGTGGCACAGGGCACACGCCCTGGCAGCAGCAGAGCCACCCACGCCAGGGGTGTTTTGCATCAGCTGCCAGAGGGATTTGTAGATGAACCACCTGAACTCCCACTGGGCAGCAGGACAGGAGCTCAGGTCACCGTGTGAGGCGCAGCAAGCTGCCAAAACACATCCTCTAGGTAGAGAACCCCGGGTGCAGCATCTCAGCTACACCCAAGGCTACAAACAGAGCCGGGCAAGGGCAGGAGGCAGCCGGGACTGCCGAGCTCACGGGGAGGGAGGAGGAGCTGCTGCTCACGGCTGACTCACAGTATCGTTCTGGGAGAAGAACTATAGGAGCTATTGTGGGCCCTTCCCTTCCACACCCAGCCCACAACAGGCAAACAGGTTGTTCCACATCCCTCCCGTCCCTGCTGGCACCATGGCAGCCAGCTGCCCCTCCAGAAGGTGAAGCAGTGGGAGCCCAGCTCTCAAGGATTTGCTTTGGAGCTGTCAGAGACTCAAGGTTATTTTTGACTACCCCTCTAAAAGAGGATGTGGGCCATTTCTAATAAAAACACCAACGATGCATTAATCAACGAGCAGAACTGCTCAGAGACAGAACATGGGCAGGGCTGCAGCAACCGCGAGCTGTCCTGCGAGGGTGGCAGGAGATGGTGGCCCGTGGCCAGGGGACCATCTCCCACCAGCAGCATCGTGGCTGTCCCAGCTCCTGGGGTCAGGATTGGGCACATCCCCTAAAAACCAGCCAGCAGTAACCCTGCTCACACAACACCTCGGTGCTGAAGACCTGATGCAGCCAAATGTAAGGTGCAGGCAGAAGTGGCACCTGGGGGCACGGTTTAATGGTGGGTTCAGTAATCCTGAGGGCTTTTCCAACCTGAGCAATCCCACTGAAAACTTCTGCAGTGTATTTTTCTCTTCCCTCGAAGCAGCAGAGTCTGCCCCAGGCTCACAGACCCGGCACAGAGCAGCTCCCCAGGGCCAAGGAGCACTTCCAGCCCAGCCCAGGCTCTGACTCCGAGCTGCCTCTAGCAGCTGCAGGATCCGTGTGCAGGGGGAAGGAGTCGAGTGTGGTGTGCAGGGGGAAGGAGACGAGTGTGGGGAAACAATCAGCTTGAGGAAACAATCAGCTTCTCCACACTGACTCATCCCTTTCCTCTCCACAACGGTTTCACTTCTGCCAGCCCCAGAGGACTGGGCGATGTGCTGATAATTCTAATTCATCAGCACTGCTCCAGCCCCACCTGGCACTGCTCGAGGCATTTCTCCTTTGTTTTTAAAGAGACCAGGTAAAAGAACAGCAGAAGATTCCCAAGGCACCCTGGCTTGGGTTCCCAGTAATTGGCCCCCTCAAGCTGGGCAGTAGCCACTGACTCTTTCAGCAGGGATACATCACAGCCTAGGATGTTCTCTGCTCCCCTGGATGGGGCTAGTCCTGGCTCTGTACCAGGATGCACAGCCCAGCGAGTCCACAGTGCTGTGCCAGGAGCTGTACTGGTGGCACTGGTTAATTAAACACCCTCACATTGCCCAGCCTGGCCCCGTGTGATCCGACCCCTCCGGCATGCTGGCACCTCCAGAGGGAGCAAACGCCTCCAGGAGCTGGAGCTGGCCACACACCCGGCCAAAACCCCTCCCCAGGCCTGCCAAGCTGCCCCCGCTGCTGAGGGATGGCAGACCCCAGCCCGAGGACACACACAGCACCCCTCCAAACCCCAAAAGGAGGGAGCACCCCTGCAGGATCCTCCCCAGCGCAGAGCCGGGGCATACGGCAGGTGAGAAGCCTGGAAAGTGTCACCACCACTGGGGAAGGTGAAACCCAGATGTTACACACATCTGCCACACATTGGGAGCCCCAGCCAGGCCACAGGGTCCTCACAGATTCTCATTTTCAGCCCTCCACCACCACGTACCAAACACAGGTTGGTGAGAATGAACCTTGGCCGTCTGCTCCTCATGGCAGAGATGGAGGCAGTGGAAAAGCCCCATCCTGAGAGCAGAAGGCTTTCAGAGGCTGTCTTCTGTCTCTGCACCCTCAGCAAGCCTGTTCCCACAGCTTCCTTTCCTCCACCAGCACAAAGCTGTCTCCCACAAGGTGTTAGGTGCATTGTTAAGCCCAAATTTAAAGGATCATCAAAAAGGTCTCAGCTCCCAGCCAGGAATTCACCTCCACAACAGGGACACTGCCACAAGTCACAAGGAAATACTTCCTGGAGCTCTGTGTCCCCCTGGGCACTGCTCTGACTGGTTCCCAGTGGACACCAAACCACACCCAGCAAACCAGCAGCTCCAGCAGTGCCCGATCCCCCTCGGGGCTACACGGTGAACTTGGGCACCTGTGGGATCCATATCCACAGCTCTGCTGGGCAGGAAGCACCTACCCAAAACTACCCCAAATCCAATTAACAGATTAATCCCCACTCCCAGAGGATCTGGTGCAGCACAAAGCCTCCAAAGCGCCAGGAGCCGGGACAGACCCTGGAGCTGCAGGGGAGAGAGAGCCTGAGCCCAGGGGTGCCCCTGGAAGTGTCCAAGGCCTGGCTGGACAGGGCTTGGAGCAAGCTGGGATAGTGGAAGGTGTCCCTGCCCATGGCAGGGGTGGAGCTGGATGAGCTGTAAAATCTCATCCAAGCCATTAAGGTGCCACATCCCGATTTTACTGTGGAAATAAAAAGCCATTTGTGCCAGGGGCTCCTTTCAGCTCAACAATGGTTGAGTAATTACTGCCTGTGCTGCCCTTTCACAGCCTGGTGTGTCAAGCCTTCACTCATCCAAGGGACCTTCCAGAAACAAGTACTCCTGCGCTGGAGGTGCTTCCTGCAGGTGCTGCTCAGCCCCAGCATCCCGAGGGAAATGTCTCCAGCTCCGCTCAGCAGGAGAAGAAAACCCCTTTCCATGACTTTGCCATGGCCTAGTTTTCAAGAAGGACAAAAGAAATGACATTTTGAGCAGCATCCAAGGGACCGAGGCAGGAGCTGGACAAGAGCCAAAGTCACCTGAGGACTCGTGCATGAGGCTGGAGCTTTTGGAAGGATCTGCGTACCTTCCTTGGCCAGACACAGGCTCCTCACTGCAGGTCATCTTCCCTAAAGCCACTGCCACAACCACCACGGGGGTGAAGAACAGCCCGGGGAGCCTCTCTCAAGGGCACCCGTGGGCACAGACCCAATCCCAAATGGCAGGGCCTGGCCAGCAGGGCACTGCACAGAGCAGACTGACTCTTGTGCTGCTGCTGCTGTGGCACAGCACCACTGGGGTTAGGAACACCCCAAAGGCCCGGCTCTGCCCACCCCAAACCTCGGCAGTGGGGTTCAGACAGGCTCCAGCAGACACTGCACCTGAGAACTGAGCCCCCCGCCCCCAGCCGATTACAGCTCAAGGGCATTATTGTTGTCATTGCTGACACTTTTCCTTTCCCACGTGGGATTATCCTGTCTGCACACAGGTCCTAAAATCCCATGGGGAATTCAGGAGAAATGCAGCCGTTAAGCAGCCCCAGGAGCTGAGCCCAGAGCCGTGCTCCAGAGGGCTCCCTGTTCCAGGAGACAAACCTGCAGCACCCCTGCCTCACAGGGCTGGGGCTGGGACACCGGGAAAATATACACAGGTGAGGAAAAAGAGGGTTTTGGAGAAAAAATAATTATCTCAGATTTTTGTCCGTGGTGGCTGGGAACATGAGCTGCAATCCTGACCATGGCTGACATCTTGAAGCAGTTTTCCCCAGAAATTCATGGAAGAAAATCCCACTCAGGGCAGGAGCTAAGGACTCAACATTAATGAAAGCAGCAATTAAGAGAATTCCTGTTTACGATTCTAAAATGAACTCCCCATCCCTGGCATCCCAAAGCCAGGCTGGACCAGGCTTGGAGCAGCCTGGGACAGTGGAAGGTGCCCCTGCCATGGCAGGGGTGGCACTGGATGGGCTTTAAGGTCCCTTCCAGCCCAAACCAGTCTGGGATGCTGTGAAATAACCCAGAGCCCCTTTCTGGCATTATCAGCACTGCCAGCCCAGGGAGTGACAAGGCAAAGGTGTTCCCAGGAAAGCTGCGGCTCTGGCCCAGAACAGTGCTTAGCCCCTGTTTACACATCTGCTGGGAGGGGGCTGTGTCCCAGCTGTTATCAGCTCCACTGAGCTGCAGCCAGAAATTTTATCTCCACTTTCTCCTGCCCGGAGCAGCTGCCACAGCAAATATCAGCAGAATCAGCAGAGAGGCCGAGGAGCAGCCAGGAGCCTCTCCCTGGGATGTGTCCACACCAGGAGGGGAAGGAGCAGTGATTTGGAAACACTTTACACCCCAAAATACCTGAGCCGCGCATGGGGAGACAGCACCAAGGACATAAAACCCTTGTCCTTTGGTGAGGAACCAGGGCCAGAAGTCCCCAAATCCAGCTTTGAAGCATGAGCAACCCTGGAGCTGCTCTGCAGAGCCGGCAGGGTGGGGCTCCGCAGGCTCCTGCCCTCTGCTCAGGCTGCCCCAAGATCCCTTACAGGAGGGCAGAGCTGGGTGTCCTCAGCCCCAGAGAGGCAGTGGCAGCTCCTGCAGGCTCTGCAGCACACAGGGCTCTTTGTTTTATTTATTAAACAGAAGCAGATTGCTCCAGGCAGCTTTAATCCACGACTCTGTTTCCATAGACACTTACTGCTTTCCCAGCACAATTCCCAGGCAGCAGCAGGGCTGGGGGAGCGGGGTCTGACACCAAATCCAGAGCCCAGGGCTGCTCCCGACTCCTTCAGCCTTTAGAGTCTTTCAGCTCAACCTCTCTGTTAATTGCCTGCCCCGGAGAGATGCTTTAATGAGCACTCCGCTGCGGAGGGATGGAGGGGGAGGAGGAGGAGGGGTTCACCTGGGACTGCACAGACACCAGACCAAAGCCCATCTCACCCCATGAGAGCCTTAACAAGGTGCAGCCTCCCGGGGGGAGCTGGGAGAGTCACCTCAAACCATGGGGGGAGCTGGCAGGGTCACCTCAAACCAGGGCTGTGAGAAGGATGTCTGGGCAATAGGAGGCTGGAAAAGCAGCTCCCCTTTAAAGGATTTGCTGGGAAATAAGTGTGAGAAAGGGGAAGCGGGCAGCAGGCGTCACAGCTCGTGATGTTTGCCATCGATTGGGCAAACACGAGTCCCTGGCAGTGGGCACAGGGAGGCTCCAGCAGGACAGAGCTGCTGCAGCCAGGGCACAATCCCAGCCCCACCAGCACATGGTGACCTCCACCAGCACAGCCCACCTACTCCTCTCTCTCCAGAGGCCCCTGATGGGCAGCTCCCCAGCCAAAATCTGCTGCTTCTTCTCCAAGTGAGAAAAAAAACACCACAAAGCTCCTCTCCAAAAACCACACGAGCCAAAGCCCTGACACTCAGAGTATCAGGGGGTTTTCCAAACTGCATTAGCAGTAAATACAGAGACACTGCTACCACTGAGACATGGCAGGATCAGCTCCACACTGAGCTTGTCCTCCCCAGCAGCACCAAAGATCTGTTTCATTCCTGGGCTGGGGATCTCCAGAAATCTCCATTTAGCAGCAAACTGTGGACTTACCCAATTCTTTCGATCCTTGGCTTTCACTGGCCAACTCTCCCATCTTCACCAGAGCATCAAAGTACCCCTTTGCTGCGTATGTCATGCCTAAAAAGCACCCAAAAATGGAGGTTAGGTTCTCCTTAATGGCTGTTAGAACTTCTGGGGCACTGTGAAGACTCTGGACTCTAAAATAGGCATCACCTCAAAGGGCTTAACCCCACAGCGAGGGACCACACAGCAAACATAGGAAAAGCAGTACAGAAAGCTGGAGCAGTGAGATTAGAGGGTAATTTAGGATTAAAAAAGGTACGTGCAGGACTGTGGTGGTTTTCATTGCAGTGCAAGCATCAGGCTGCTAATGCTGCTCTGAGAAATCACTGCGGAATAATTGAATATCACAGACTTTCATTATAGCTCAGCCTTGTTTGTTGACATTCCAGCTCCACACTTGACTCTAATCAGATAAGCAGGGGGTTTCCTCTAATCACAGAACACACTGTACAGCCCCAGCTCCAGCCTTCCAGCACTGCCTCTGCTCTGCCTCCTGGGCTCTGCACTTCCTCCAGCTGCCCCCCAGCTCGGGGATCTGAGGGGAAGGATGACCCAAGCCAAGTTCAAAATTCCAGGAAGATCCTTGGCTCCACAGCGGGGATGTGGGAGAAGCACAAAGGCAGCGATCACAGATCACACTGGTTATCCCCAAGTGCCACGGCTGCTGGGATAGGACAGCACAGGATAGACGGATCCACCTTCCAGGCAGTTAAAACTGAGGTATCAGGAGAATATTTCAGAAGAATAAATAAAACACAATCCCATGGGTCAGCAGCTCTTCCCCCTGTCAAACCCTGTCTCTGCTGGCTGGAGGGGACCAGCAGGGAAAAGCAGCCCCAAATCACAAACCCCACTTCCCCAGGAAGTTCTGGGAAAGCTGCTGCTTGTGAGAAGGGTGCCCTGTGCCCTTCCCTGGGGAGCAGAGGCCACAGCCCCTGTGCAGTGGACCAGGCTGGACCGTCACGGCTGGGTGAACCATTAAATCCCAGTTTAAACCAGTGCCCAGCGCTGGCAGGACATCGGAGGCACCTGGGAACAGGGGGAGGGTTCAGAAATCCTCATGGGAAAACTCGGGGCCTCACCTACTTGTGGGAAGAAAAGGTGCTGCAGGCAGGGAGGAGGAGCAGGATCCTCTCCAAAGGACGGTCCCAAACCCCGGCACTTCAGAACATGAGACACCAAAGGGATTTCTCCCCCTCCCCCGGCTGAAGGTGATGACAAACTCTGCCCCACGGGTATTTACACTGGGATTATTCAAAAATAAAATCCAGGAGACACGTGAAGCTCTGAAGGGAGCAGAGCCCTCCCTGGAAAAACACAAGTCTGGGTTGAGCAAAGCTTAAACCTCCTTAAAACTCAGCTGAGGAGGGCGCAGGCAGTGCACAAAGCCAGTTTAAGTCAAAATAGTCCATTTTGTGGTTTAATCAATTCCTAGCTTCCCTCTGATCACTGAAATTTACACCTCCCTAATGGCTCCCAATAGGATCCTGCATTCCCAATCAAGAGCTGCCATCAAGACTTTTAGGCTTTTCCCTTCTCTTCATTCTTCTGGGCAATTTAAACATTTCAATAGCACCTCTTTAAACAGAGCTTAAAATCTCAATTCTCAATACTTTAAACAAACATTTAAAGATGAACTCTCTGCAGATGTGTTTTGTTATCCTGCTGCCTCCCAGCATTTTCTCCCTGGAATTCCTCCTGCATCCATGGCCTTGCACATCCCAATTGGAGTCCAGGAACCCCCTCCCAGTTCCTTCCCCAGGGGAACAAGGAACTTTTCAACAAAAACCCAAAGATTTTCAACAAAAACCAAAGGTTTTGCAGCTTTCCCCCTCCCCAACCCGGCAGCCCCAATGTCACTTACTTGCTAAGGCTTTTTCATAGGTCTTCCCCATAGAAATGAAATTCCTGAGGCTGGGATTGAACTGCTCCATGATCGTCTGAAGGGAAGAGAATATGGCTGGGATTAGCAGGGATGATGGGAAGGGGAGTGAACAGCTCTGTGCTCAGCTCTGTCCGGATAAACACAAAAGGAGAGCAAACAAATCCTCCCAGCTCCCTGGAAGAGACCCCAGGATCCTCCTTCATCCTGCAGCTTGAGGAAGACCATGCTGGGTTTGAGCACAGAGGGACAACACGAGGGGGCCCTGCAGTGCCCCAGCACCAGATGCTTCCCAGGAGAGGAAAGTGAATGCCCCAACTAGAAAGTTATCAGATATAGGAAGAATAACCATAATAGCAACTGTAAGTGGCTGTTTGGGGCAGCACCAGCCCTCAGACCAACCAGGGAGGTGCCCCAAGACCTGGGGATGGTGGCAGGTGATGTCCCACTCCCGGGATGGCCACGGAGAGCAGCACCAGCCCAGTCCATCACAGGCAGGAAGGGCTGAAGAGCAGAATCCCAAATGTGCAGCCAGGATGAGACAGAACAGAGCCCCCAGCACCCCCTGAGCTGTGCCAGCCACAGCTGGAGCCACGGGCCAGGAATGCCACCGGGGTCCCCACCTGCCCAGGCGTGGGGGTGAGCATGGGCAGCACTGCCTGAGCTTTTCCTGCCTCGCCCCAAGGCCCTCAGCTCAGATGGGGGAAGGAATAATCGGATCAGGGAGAAGAAGAAGGGCTCTTTGTGTGCTTGGCCCCCCCGGCACAGCCCTCCCTGCCAGGGCCCTCACCCCGACACCAATCCCAGAGCCACAGCCCCGTTCCCCCCCAGGGATCTTCTGGATCAAGCCCAGAGCTGGTCCTGAGCCCCTGCTCCACCCTGGGGACACCCTCCCACCAAGGTGCCACCAGAAAATGGAGCTCAGAGCCTGAATGCCCCTGAGGGGGGATGCACCACGGGCATTCCTGCTGGGAACAGGGGCTCTGCACCCCCAGGCTGCTGGCAGAGCCCCAGCCCAGGCAGGGAAGGGAAGGCAGGCAGACACTTAAAGGAATAAGCTGATTAAGCATCTGTCACCTCATCTGAAGCTGCCTGAACACTATAAAGCTCATTTTCTGCCTGAGGCATTTTTATCCCAGTTCCTGCTGCCTGGCCCTTGAGTCTGACAGCTGAATTTTCTCCCCACGTGTGCAGGGCTCAGCCAGAGCCCTCCTGGCTCCAGACAGCCCTTTCAGGGTTCCTCCGGGCAGGACTCTGTGTGGGGCACCTGTCAGAGGGGTGGCATCACCCCAGTGCTGGTATTTCAGGAGAAATCTGTTCATCCTTCCAGGCTGAGGATGGCTGCAATGTCCCCAGAGCCTGTCCCCAGCAGCTCCCGGGTCCACACAGCACCAGCGACAACTGCAAAGGGCAGAAGATGATTGACGAGGCTAATGAGGAGCTGCCCCGCTAATTAAGGCTGCAGGCCAACAACAGGGCCCCTGGAAGCTGTTTTGGGGCAGCTCAGAGCAGTTTGGTGGATGTGCTCAGCGTGAAAGGAGAAAATGAACCTGTAGCAACAAGCCAGGTGTTCTCCAATGTGTAGGAGACAATTGCACAGCAGTTAATTATCACTGGTGAGGATTGCTCCATGCTGCCCACCTCACGTTTAACTCCACTCCAAAATCCACCTGGGCTATCCCACAGAGCAGCCAGAGGTTGGGATCACTGCCCGTGGCAGGGACAGGGACACAGACACAGCCCCGACCATGCTCATGCCGAGCCTGAGCACTCTGAGGCTGAGCAATAGTTAAGCAGCAGAATTGTTGGCAGAATTTCTGCAGGGAGGAGATTTTTTAGCAATTTGCAGGTTCAGAGCAGTGTTTGTGTACAGGGACATGCACGGGGATATGTAAATAGTGTGATTTTCTCAGAAGTGCCTGTGTAAACACATCGTCCTGAGCATGAAACCCAGGGAACTGATGATGGAACAGGATCCCCAGATAAAGCACCAACCAAAATTCAGCACATCTGCCCAAAGCAGAGGGAATCAAAGCACAACCCAGCTCTGGCACTGCTCAGGGCAGGTCCTGCTCCCCACTGATCCACAAGAGACGTTTTTAAGCAACAAATAAAGATAAAAGACCCCAAAGGGTCTCATGGAGCAGCTGAAGGAGCGGGAAGGTGACTCTGTGCTGGCCAAATAAAATTCACCAACACCCAGGAGGAAGTTTGCTGAAAGTGAATGTTTTTAAAACATTGTCTGGAGCCTCCAACAAAAACAGCCTGGCAGGATGAGAGCTCCTCACTCCAGAGATAAAAATAGCCTTTTCCAAGCCTTCCTCTCACTCCCAGGGTGGGAAGGGAAGGTGACTCCAGAGCCTTCGCACCCCCCTCCAGGTGAGAGCCCAAGACCTGCCAAGGAGAAATTGTGGGAAATGAACAGATTTGTGCCATGGAATGGCTCAACAGCATCACCCCCGACACCCAGGGATGTGCTGGAGCTGCTCCCCTGGCAACACAGGGCTCATCCCCTCCATGGGGGAACCAGCAGCTCTGGCAGGGCTGTCCCCCACAAAGAGGTGAATCCAGGCTTGCAGGACACCAACAGCAAAGCAAATATTCAGTAACACTGTGGCAGGGAAAGCAAATCTCATTCTCCCCAGATTTTTTGCCCCCTCAGCAGCACCCACAAGTTGTTTGCCTTCCATGGGCTGCCTGGGCAGAGTTCAGAAAAACACAGACACAAAACCTGGCAGCCAAGGGTTGAAAGGGCTTTGCTCTGTTCCACTGTGCTGAATTCCCTGGGTAATACCACTCAGCTCTCCGGGACTGGCACGGCTTTATTCAGCTGCCAAAAATGAAACTAATGCAAAGCACAAGGTCTCCAGGACACAGCCCTGCTCCATTTGGTGGGGGAAAAGGCAACAGAAATAAGGTCCCTTTTCTCCCCTCTGACCACACTCCAACTACAGCCAGGATGCTCCAAGCCCATAAGGAAAAGTTTAGAATCATGGGAAAGAATAAAACATCCTGAGCTGGAAGGAGCCCGCAAGGATCGCAGAATTCCAGCTCCTAAATCCTAAGTCCTCCTCAAGCTGGAAGTGGATGTGGCTCAGGCTTCTCCTGCTCAGGCAAGTGCTGCTCAACAGCTGAAGGGCAATGTTCCCAACCCATCCCTGGAAGGGCTCAAAACCCACATGGATGTGGCACCTGGGGACGTGGCTCAGCAGCCTCAGCAGCACTGAGGGAATGGTTGGACATGATGGACTCAGAGGGCTTTTCCAGCCTCCCTCAGGACTTTGTGGCTCCCTGCAGGACTGACCCTGCACAGGGCCCTGGGGACAGCCATGAATTCCCTGGGTGACCATGACGAGCAGGCTGGAGGGGCAGCACCAGGGGACTCTTCACTGCCACTGCCACACTGCAGAAGCAGCTCAGCCCTAAGGAAGTTTTGTGCCTAAATGGGTCAGTCCTGCTCCAGGAGCACTTTCATCATTTTGCTATCAATATTTAATGCCCAGCAAAGCCCAGTGCTGCCTCCTCCATCACAGCTTGTCCTGCCTGGCACCATCAGGAGCGGCCCTGGGGGTTTCAAGAGATAAGTTCCTGTCAAGAAGGAGCCCAGGGAAAATCAGGTGAAAAAGTCAGGGAAAAAACCAGCCCCCATCTAAAGGCATTTAGTTTCTCCTGGCTGTCATGCCAGAGGACAAGGGGACCAAGTCTCAGGGGAAGAGCTCTGAACATCTTTGTGTCAGGGTCTGGGTTTGAGGAGAGCTGGGACCAGGATCCACATGGGGCACAGAGCACCCAGCACTCTGGCAACACCCCTCAGCACCCACCAGTAGCCATCCTCAAGTCCTGGGGGTTGGGATCTCCCCTGAGGAGCCAGAAAGGTCCCCACAGAGATGGCACTGAGGGACTGAGCCCCAGACTGTGGCCAGAGGAGCTGTTTGCCTTGTGCCCTGCCCTGCAACACGAGCAGCAGCAGCACTGAAACCTTAACCACGGGCAGGCTGAGCACAAGAAGCACCGAGGGCAGAGCAGCACCTGGCTCCAGCAGCTGTGGGACACCCCCAGCAAGGCAGGAGCTGCTGCTCCCCAACACCTCGGAGCCCACGTGCCTGCAGGCGTCCCATTCCAGGGAGGCCAGGAGGGCTCTCCCGGCCTGGGATGGATGGAGCAGCATTGCCCTGGCAGCGCCAGAGCCCAGCCCACCACGGAGCCTTGGTGCCACCAACCCCTGGGGTGCTCAGAGCCTACAGATCTCCCATGGCTGGGCTGCAGGAAGCCTCAAGGCAGGGAACAGGGACAGCAGGGAGCACAGGGCATGGAATTTGGGGCCACAGGCTGGCTCCTTCCTTCTCTGCCACGTTCATCATCCCTCCGCTCCAAACACACCAAACCAGCCAGAGTTTCCCTCCTGAACCACTTGAGGAAGAATTGCTCCCATCCCTCTGGACATGAGGAGAGGCTGTGATACCACAGTAACATCGACTACAGCTGATGGGGAGCTAAGGACCCTCAGAAATTCAGTCCACCTTTCTGCACGACAATTCAGACAATTCAGCTTTGAGTTCAGGGTGTTGTTAGGCAAACACCTCTTCTAAGGCAGAGTTACTCGCACACCATTGCAAACCCATCTTCCGCATGAAAAAATAGCTTTAAAGCAAAATGGAGGTTGGGCTGTAAACGGCAATAATCTCATCTGGCAGGAGGAGACAGATCTGTCTTCGGGGGAAGGAAGATTTGCCAGTCCCTGCTTTCTGCAAAAAGACAATCCGGAGCAGGGGATGAGCGGGGAGGGGGCAGAGGGAGCTGCCCATCCTCACAGCCCGGCCCTGGGCTCACGGCAGAGCCCGGCCCGGCAGCTGTGCTGCTACGCCGGGGTCCTGGCAGTGAATCAGCACCAGGAAAGGTGGGATTACGTTGGCGGAAGGTGCCAGCAGCCTCCGTCTCCCTCTGTAATTACTCCCCGCGTGTAGGCAGCTGCCTGTAGTGGCAGCATCGGCTCGGGGGCGGCTGACAGCTCCTCCACCAGCTCATTAGCACAGTCACTCCGAGGGTGAGCGCTGCTTCTGGAAAACCATGACAATGGGCTTCCCAAGCAGAGCGCCTCGGGAAAGCCTGCGCGGGAGCCTGGCACGAGGAGCTGCTGTGCCCGCTCCAGCCCTGCCAAACCTGCACAGCAAGGGTCGGTCACCCAGCCTGGGCCCCCTGGGCTGGGGCTCGGTGGCATCGTCCCCCTCCTAGGGGTTGTCTCCTCCTGCCCATGGCAACGTTCTGGCTCCTGCACAGGCCAAAAAAAACCACTTGGGTAACAGGGATTGAAGCACTGGGACTGGTTTTGGATTCAGAGACTCCAAAGCTTAAGGAGGTCCAGCAGACCCCAGTCCCCACACCCCAGCTGGCCCGCTGGGCTCAGGGGTGGCTGAAGTCCTCAATGGAACAGGGACACGCCAGGTTCTCACACGCACCACATGGCACACATCTCCAGAGGCCAAGAAAAGCATTGCTGGCTTCAGAGCAGCCTCTGCTCACCACAGGAACACAACTAGAGCCAGGACCACCCTCCTCCAGCTCCCAGCACCGAGGCACTGATTTTGGGTGAACCCACGAGATCTTCATCAGCTCCATCTCCTCATTCCCTGCGTCTGGCTGCTCCCGCTGGCATCCCAAGGAGCTGAGGCGTTCACTGGCTGATGGAGACCTGTGGGCTCTCCCCAGGCCTGGCTGCTGGCACCCCGTGCACCCTCTACCCTGGGCTCAGCCGGGTGTGATGGAGCCGAGGGCTCTGCTCTGGCTGTGGCCAGGAACAGCCCGGCCAGCACTTGTCCCTCAGCCCTGGTTCCCGGCGGGACGGGCTCCACGCGTGTCAGGACAGCACGAAGTGCCCTGCGCACTCCCTAAGGGCTGGGCCCGGGGAGACAGTGACCTGCTTCCCAAACCTGTCATTAGCCCCGTGCTTCGAGGACTACACGCCTCAAACAACAACTGAGTCACGGCTGGGGCTGCTCCTGGCCCCTGGCCCCAGCAGTGCCAATGCACAAACGCTGGGAATACCCTGCGTGCCAGCTCTGCCCCAAACCAAGGACAGCTTGCACGGGGGCAAGTCCGGACACACGAGCTGCCTGGCAGGGTGGGAGGGAGCCCCACGGACCACAGCAAAATGTCACCAAGATTCAGAGCGACCAAGATTTCGGGTGCCACAGCTCTGCCCGAACAGCAGTTACACCCCAGAATCTCTAAGACCGAGATTCACAACTTCATTGCCTCGGTACTTTTTGTACTACATTCTTCTATCTTTTTTTTCTTTTTTTTTTTTTCTTTTTCTGCTCTGTGCTCCCAGGTAACTCAATCCAAGCCCTTAAATCACAGGAAATCGTGCAAGCTTCCCAGTTTAACAAACGACATCCTGCGTTACACGTTAGGCTACAGCAGTTTTATTAGTCTTGGTCTCAAGACCCAGCAGAGCAGAAACCGCTTCCTTCGGGGGGAAACCAAACCACATAAATTGTTGCATTTTTTCAGGACACCGGGAGCACAGCAGAAAGGGAAAACGGAGATTCCCGAACTCCAGGGGATGGGGAAGGCTCAGAGGGCTCTGGCTTGTGGCACAGCAGCGAGTGCCGGCGGCGCGGGGCCGCCCCGCTCCGGGGTGATGCGGGGACAGCGCTGCCCACCGCGGGACTGGGCATCGCCACGCGTGTCCCCCCGGCAAGGCTGGCGGTGCCCGGGAAGGCTCAGGGCGCCCCTCGCCCCGTGCCGGCGAGGTCCCGGCCCGGCCGAGCGGCTCCGGGCACATCCCAGGGGCGGCCCCGGCAGCGCCTCCGCCCGCGCCCCGCGCGTCCCGGGGAGGGGAAACGCGATCATTCAGAGAACTCAAATACCGCGAATCGGCCAGACGCGGCGGCGGGCACCTGTTGCGAACCCACCTTGTAGACATTCTCGGTGAGGCGGTGCACCTCCTCGGAGCGGGCCATGCCGGGCGGGCCGGGCAGCACCATGGGCGGCGGCGCGGGGTGCGGGGCGAACGGGCGGAGCCGGGCGCGGGCGCGGGGAAAGCGCGGAGCGGCGGCCGCGGTGCCTTTTATCAGCTCCCGGAGGCCGTGCCCGCCCCGAACCGCCCCGGCCAGCCCCGCACCGCCCCGCGGGGAGGAGCCGGGCCGGGCCGGGCTGGGCCGTGCGGGGCTGGGAGTAACGAGAGGCGTACGAGCACCGTGGGGGAATGCAGGGATGCACCGCGCTGTGGCCCCCGTGCGGGATCCCATGCCCATTCCCCATCCCCATTCGCCACGCCGCACCCCATTCCACGGCCCGTTCACATTCCATACACCTCCTCCACCCCATTCCCCTCCCACACCCCATAACCTCTCCTACACTCCTGCCGTACCTCACCCCGTGGCCCACCACCCCACACTATCCCCCAGCTTTACCCCACCCCGTAGCTCTCGCTGTGCCCCACATCCCTGAGCTGTCCCACCCCCAGCCCCTGCTGTACTCCCACCCGTGCTGTACCCCCCACTCTGAGGCTGTGCTCCTTCCCCAGCTGTGCCCTGGGGAGTGGATGGGTGAGGAGCAGCCCGTGGTTTGTGGAGTGTTGGGTGTTGGGAAAGAGGGTGCACATTGTCCAGGGAGGCCGGGAGAGCAGCAGTGGGATGAGCCATCACCACGACTACGGCTCGGGATGTTCAGCCCAAGGGAGACCAGCCCCTGCCTGCTACCTCGCTGTCCCCAGGCCGTCCTGCCACCTGGCCAGCCAGGAGAGCCAGGATTCCTATGGAGGCTCGTGCCAGAGCTCCCAGCTGTCCGGTCCCTGTGGGACACCCAATCCCTGTCCTTCCCATGCCTCCGGCCAACAGCAGCAGATTTTGCCCGGGTGCTGAGGGACACGAGGAGCAGGCCCATGCCTTAGAGCCAGTGTCCCCATCCCTGTGCCCTGCCTCGCTGTCCTCCCCACAGGGACGGCCGCTCTCTGCAGGGTGAGCCTTGGTTAAACGGAGCCCCATGGCCAGGCTGTGCCCAGTGGCCGAGCCTTCCTCTCCCTCCTCTCTGCTGTGAGAAGCAGTGAAACAGTTAAGCAGCTGAGCATGTTATTTTCCATCACATCCGTCAGTTCCGAGAATGAGGAGCCCAGGTAGATACCTTGGTCCCAAACCTCCCGTTGCTGTTCCTCTTCCTGCTCTCCCTCCCAGCCCTGGCAAGGACCAGGAGGGTCCTGACAGCAGCTGCTCCCTCCAGCTGTGTTTGGGTCCCATTTTGGCTTCTGCCTCAGAGGTTCCACACTCCGAGCACAGTGAAGAATTTACAGCCTCTAAGAAGGATTTTTCTCATGTTTCTGGAGTGACCAGTTAACCCTTTCCCAGTGGAGCTGAGGAAAGGGAGCAGCTGTAGGACCAGGATTGGCACCAGGACTGCCCTGGGAGATGTTCCTGTCTGCCTGTGTGGCTGCTGGGACACCACGGTGCCACTTTCACTCTCCATCCCACGTGGCCAGACACAGTCGGCTCCCTCAGCTAGACACCAGCACCTCGCTGGCTTTCCAGCGTTGGTGAAGGATTCAGGATCAAGCACCCAGGAGTAGAGTGCCTCTCTCTGCGTCTCCATCACCTTATTTTTAGTTATGTTATGTAAGTTCTTCGCTACGTCATGGATGTGGGGGGTTCTTGCATCTAATTCCAGTGTGACAGCCCAGCAATTCAAACAAGCTGTTCCTCTGGTGAGGAAGATAAAAGGATTTGTAATTTCTGATAATAAAAGAGGCCTTCTGGGATGGCCCTCAGAGAATCTCTTCCATCCAGGCCTGCTCGCAGACAGCCGCTCCACTTTCTTCCCATGCTCTGCTTTTCCTTATCCCCTGAAATTTGAGTGCTGAAAACCTTTCTCCCTCATATCTCCCGGCTCCCGGTGCAGCTCCATGGCTGGAAGCAGCCTGGGAGTTCATTTCCCCACAGTCAGAGCCACATGGAGCAAATTATTCTTCTCGCTGGCTCTTTCCGCGTCCCCACCTCCCGGCTGGCAGCGGCGGCCGGGGCTGCCCGTGCCGCCCACGGCCCGGGAGCGGAGCCCGAGCCCGAGGCGGCGCTGCCACCCCGCAGCCTCCCGCAGCACCCTGGGAATTCTCAGCAGGAAAAACCTGCCGCTGCCTCGTGCTGTAGCGTTTGCTTTGATTGCCTTTTATTCTTTTTTTCCTGGTTGCTGCTCACTGCCTTTTTGTCAGGGTGATTCACTCCCCGGGGCTCGGCGGCAGCTGGAGCGTGCCCAGGGTAACCATGGTGCCAGAGTCCCGTGGGTTACCTGAATCCCCGCGGCGCCTTCTCCGTGTGCCCGTGTGAAGGCGGGACCATCCACGGCAGGGATGTGGGTGCAGCGTGGGGAACCACCACGCCAGACTGGGAACAGCAGCGGGATGAGCAGGCAGCAGCCCCGGGGCTGGCAGCGGCCCCATCCCCAGCCACCCCTCCCCGGGGTGACGGCACCGCGGCACACGCGGCACCGGCCACCTCCAGCCCTGGGTGGAGCGAAGTTGCTGTAGCAACAATAACTTATGTAATCCACCCCGCTCGGCTGCAGGTGTGGGGAGGAAATTGTGCTATTTTCGAAGTTTCATTAGGTTCCTTCTTAATTACCAGCGGGGCATCGCGCCAGCGCTCCCGGCCGGGTCACGCGCCCCGCACAGGGACAGAGGTGGGGACGGGGCAGCGACGGCCGCGACAGTGGCAGCTGTGACAGTGACAGTCGAGGGCAGTGACAACCAGGGCAGTGACAGCCCGGGAAGTGATGGCTGGGGCAGCAGTGGCTGGAGCAGCGATGTCCGAGAGCTGTGACAGCAGCTGCACCAAGGGACAGTTCCGGCCCGCAGCCCCTCCGTGTTCCCAGCTTGGGGACACTGTCCCTGCTCCTGAAATGCCACCTCAGTGGCTGCCAGGGAGGGACACGGGAGGGAGGTGCTGCAGGGCAGCATAACTGCCCAGGGAGGGGAACGTGGTGCTGCGGGGTCACCGAAAGCTGCCACATCCTCAGCGACTTGGGAAGCCTCCAGTGACATGGCGAGAGAAGAAATAAAGGTGGATTGGAATCCCTGGGGCATTTGAGTGGGATGTGGCACTGGCCAGCACAGAGAGGAGGAAGCAGAGGGACTGTCATGGCACCAGTGCTGGTTTTTGTCACAGTCCATGAGAAAATGCTTGGAGTTTCCCAAGGAAGATTGAGCCCCAACTGCTCCAGGTGGTCACTGGGTTCTCCTGGCACTGCCAGAGCAGGAGAGACCAGGCAGAGAACTGGACCAGGTCACAAAAGCCATCTCCATCTCCATCTCCAGCTCCATCTCCAGCTCCAGCTCCATCTCCCCTGTTTGCCCACTCAGTCCCCCATGATCTGTGGCAGCCCCTGGCTCTCTGTTCCTCCTTTTCAGTGTGTGCTGAAGGGGAAGGCTGAGCTCACCCAGCCCTCGGTGCCCTGCACAGCCCGAGCGGGGCAGGTGTGTACCCAAATGTCACCGTGCTGAGATTCCCAGGAACTGCCTATCCCGTGCTCCTGGGCAGATGGCTTCTCCATCGGAGCCCTGACATCACTGCGAGCCCTCCCTGTGCTGTGTCAGGAAGTTTTTATTTCTAAAATAATCTAAACATGATTTTTCTGACATCTGGGGGCACTGGGGAATCAGCCAGGTGGGTTTGAGCCAAACCAACACCCTGCGAGTAGAGAACGTGTTTTCCCTGAACACCTCACTTGGTTCTGTCCCCTGCCCTCCTCGGGGGCCCCTCCTCAACCCCAGGCCGTCCCCCCACTTCCTTTTGAGCACCTCATCAAGGAGCTGAGCCGGCAAACCCACACCAGTACCCAGGTGTTGGAGCATCCTCCCAATCTCAGCCTCAGCCTCCCCTCTGCAGGGCAGCCTTTGCTCACCAGGATTCCAGCAGGTGCCTCGAAATGACAGGGAGCAGATTTAGGTTAAATATTGGGAATAAATCCCTCCCTGTGACAGTGGGCAGGCCCTAGCACAGGTTTCCCAGAGAAGCTGTGGCTGCCCCATCCCTGGAAGTGTTCCAGGCCAAGTTGGACAGGGCTTGGAGCAACCTAGTCTAGCAGAATGTCCCACGAGCTTTAAAGTCCCTCCCAGCTGTCTGGGTTTGAAAAGACAGGTGTCTGTTAAGGAAGGCAGGAGCCTCATGTGAAGTGGAGAATGTAAGCCCCTCCCTCCAAATTATTATAATTTTGAAATTAGGGGGCTCTCAGGCAAAGATTTGGGAATAGGAATAACAGTTCTTTACTAGGAAACTAAAAATACAAATGTAATAGTAAAAACAAACAAACAAAAAAACCACTGACAGAGTCAGAACATGCCCTGACACCCTGTAGATGTTGGCAGCAGTCCCATTGCTCAGCCCTCCTGCAGTGCCTGCTGTGCTTCTGCTGGAGCAGGGATCCTGGACAAGGGGGGAGTTTTCATCTGGAGCTCCAGGGCTGGGGGAGATGGGCCTGGGCTCCTCTGGGAATGCAGTGAGAAAAGGCTGTCTCTGTTGTTCTAAATCTCAGATTCTATCCCTGTAGGAATGCTCGGCTCTTCCCCTGGGCAGAGCATCTCCCCCTGGGATGATGGAATTTTATCAGCCATGCAGTGAGAGTCACTGGTCCATGAACAGAAGATAATTAATAATGAATGACCCATTAACAGAAGCGATCTCCTGGAGGGAGGATTGGTTTTGGGAGAGATAAAGAAAACTGCCCAAAGAACAGCAGAGAACTGCCCCACCTTTAACAGATGGGAATTGAACACACACCCAGCTACACCTGAGACACAACCCAGCCCATTTCATGATTCTGTCCCTGTTGGTGTTGGTGGGAGCTGCTCCCTGAACCATCAAGGGGTCAGGACTCAGAAGCTGTCCCTGGGCTGGAGATGTGCCAGCAGCTCCCAGCAGTAAAATCCTGCCGAGCAAACCCAGCAAAGCCATTTACTGGGGATTAGCCAAGGATGAGCAATCCAGGCCCTTATTCTGCAGGCTGGAAGCTGCAGTGCTGGACCCAGCCATTCCAGCCTCATGCTTGGGCGAGTGGGACTCACAGAGTGGGGTGGGCTGATTTCACCATGGGGAAACTGAGGCACGACAAAGTACCTGACCTCTCATCATCCCATGGTTTCCCTAAATCCTGCTGGAAGCAGCAGCTGAGCAAGACTCCCAGCAGTGCAAGCTGCTGTGCCCAGGGATTCGGGGGCAGTTCTGCTCCCTGATGTGACACAGGTGTCACTCTCTGCCTCGGAGCACCTGGCCCTGCCCATAGCGAGAGCCGCAGAGCCTGGGGCCTGGGTGCCATCCCCGGGGCACCGACGGCAATCCCCAGAGGGACGCCAGCACCAGTCCCCCGTGGCCGGGGGCTGCAGGCCGGGCAGGGCTGGGACACTCCTGATGCCAGCAGTGTCCTCCTGTCTGCCCGGGCCCTGCCGGGGGGAGAGCTCTGCCACTTGTCCCCTGCGTGTTCCCCGGGCCCTGCCAGGGGCCGGGCTCAGCGAGCGCGGCCGCAGCAGCCTCGGCTCTCCCGGGAGGCTCCCGGGGAGCGCAGGCACAGGGAGGAGCTGGGATGACGGAAGAAACGAGGAGTGGGTGGGAGAACAAAGCGCTGCGGATGCTGTGCCGGGCCTGGGAAGATGGAGGCGCCGAGTGGGAATGAGGGATGCCGGAGGCTCCGGCTGCCGCACGAGGGAAAGGGGCAGCGGAGCTGGCACTGGCACTGACACATCCCTGCTGCCATCCTGGGGACTTGGGAGGGCTCCACAGCAAGCCCAACCTCTGCCGTGCCCCGTGGGGCATGGGGGAGCAGAGCTGTGAGTTCTGGGGGAGCCCCAAAATGTGCCGGATCCCCCTCGCTGCCGGGCTGGGCACAGCCCGAGCCCTGTCCCTCCTCACCTGCCCCAGTGCCTGTTTCACGAGTGAGTAATGCTGAATTACAGCGCTAAGGAGCTCTCTGGGGATCCTTCGGAATAACAGGAATAGTTTATGCGATTTGCATAATTGGTATGATGGGATTTTGCATCACGTTGCTGAGCTCGGGGAAGCATCCGGGGCAGAGCCGAGGTGCTGCTGGGGGCTCTGGGCACCCTGGGGGGCTGTGAGCACCTTCGGGGCTGCCTCCCCCCTGCCCAGCTCTGCCTGGGAAGGACCAGCCGGTCACAGAGAGGTGGCAGAAGGGATAGGTTCAGTTCCTGCTGCCATCCCCTGCCCGTGTTACCCCTTCTGTCCCTCAAGCTGGCACTGGGCTGGTCACAGCCCCACAGCCAGCCCCCTCGGGCACGTTTGCCTGTCCCATTGCCACTTCTGATGGCTGTGGCTGCTCAGCCCAGCTCCGGGAAGCAGCAAAACGCTGGATCTCGGCCTGAAGGATGCGGTGCCAAATTCCCTCTGCTCCTGTTCCAGCCCCAAGGCCACCCAGCTCCCTGCACGGCATCTCCAGCCTTTCCGCAGGGACGCGGCTCCTCCTGCTTCAAAGCCCAGCCCAGCCCGGGGAGTCCTCTCCTCTCATTTCCTCTCTCGCTAATTAATCACGGAGCCAGCCCCGGAGCAGCCGGGCACAGCTCTGCCACGGACAGGGGACACAGGCTGGGGACACCCATCACGCGGCAGCGCTGGCCCTCGGGGACAGCCGGCGTGGCCCCGGCTTCACCCACGACTTGAGGAGCCACATTCCACGGCAGGGCAGGGCAGCAAAAGTGGTGACACAGGGACAAGTGTCACCTCCCAGTGCTCCTTCCACCCATCCAGCGCGGGTCCCGCGTCCCCCAGGAGGAGGAATTCTGGCTCCACCGTCACAGCTGGCCCTGCCGAGGCACCTCAGCCCTGCCAAGCAGCGGCAGCTCCCGTCTGGCACCGGGAGCCACCAAAGGTCACATTCCCGGCCGCGGCCGCGCCACACTCGGACAGACCCGCTTTGTTTCCAGCGCTGCTCTAATTAGGGATTGCGCCGATTTTTTTTTTCCCCCACAGCTGAACTATCAAAACTTGGGTTTGTTCCCTGCCAAAGCCTCTTCTACTCTGCTGGTGACTCAGCGTGACACCAGGGCACTGAAAGTACAGAGAGGGAAAGGGAAGGAGCCAGAGGTTGGCTCCCAGTGTGTCCCAGTGGGCAGCTGCCATAGGGGGTTGGCACTGCAGGGTTTGGGTGCAGAATGCAGCACCCCGGCAGTGCCCCAGGTGTGGGAAGCACCTGAACCCCTGTCAGGGCAGAGCAAGCTCAGGGTGTGGATAATGAAGAGGAGGAGGAGGAAGATAAAAGATCCACCAAACTGTGCCTGGTTCTGAGTCAGGGTTTGCCAGGGAGGGTGGGGGACAAGGGACACTGTGAGTTAATTCCCCTTGGAATGGGAGCTGAGGGCTGCTGAGGGGGGACAGCAAGAGCCCCCAGGGCCTCTGAGCCCCTCGTGCCAAAAAGCAGCAAGGCCCAGATGAGAGGCCACGGACCTGACACCCCTGGGGTTCTCAGCTCTGTTTTGTTTTTCCATGGGTGTTCCCAGGAAACATCGGAGGCAGGAGAGCATGACAGCATGTCAGGGGTGCAGCCGTGTCGGGGTGCAGCTGTGTTAGGGGGTGCAGCTGTTTTGGGGCTGTGCAGCTGTTCTGGGGTGGGCTGGCAGCCCCCTCTCTCCCCAGCAGCGCTGCCATCCAGCTGTGTTGGCATAGAAACTGCCAGGGCTCTGCCACCGCCTCTCGTTACACAATTCCCTCAAAGCCCAGGGAAGAGGCTGCTGAGGAGGGGAGGCAGCTGCCGGCCTTTGCCCCAAACCAGCTTCGTATCAGCTGCGGGCACACCAAGGGGGTGGGGGTGCCTGGGGAGGGCCCAGCCCCAGGGAGTGGAGCTGGTGCCCAGCTGCCTCCTGGACAACAGGGAATAGGAGTCTATGTAAAGGCACTGCTGCTTGCACAACGCTGGCTGGAATCCCTGCTCCCCCAGTCTCAGACCTCGCTCGGGGTGCAGGCTGAAGGCTCTGCAGGCAGCCCCCCATGGGATGGGGCAGTGTCCCCATGGAACAGGGACATCCCTCTGTGGGGAGCAGGGCATGGGCAGCAACACCTCCCAGCAGAGCTCCTCGTTTCTCCCTCCCCCTGCACAGGAATCCCACAGTGCCACACCAACTGCTGGGAATAGCACCGAGATCCAGGAGGAGTGACTGCTCCTGGGAATGCTGCATTCCCTGTCACTGTCACATGTGCTGTGCCTGCCCTGGCAGGTTTGCCCTGGGCATTGTCCAGTCGCCAGAACTTCTCCAGAGCCTCAGCACAGGGACCAGGGCCGTGCCAGGGCTGGGGCTCTGAGGAGGGCTCCGGGCGCTGCGGGGGCAGCTGAGGCAGGAGCCTGAGGTTTGTTCCTGTTCTCCAGGGTTTAATTAACAATGAACAGCGCTGCCTCCACGCTTCTCTCGCTCAACATCTGGCCAACTCAAACACAGCTGGAAGAGCTCTGTGCACAGGCCTCCCAGCAGGAGCTGGCTCCCACCCCGCTGCCACGGCTGAGGGGCATGGGGAGTGCTAATTAAACACTCCCAACTCGGCACAGCTGCTTTCCCAGGGCCCGGCAGGATGGGCCAGGGGGGCTGAGCCACCCTGAGGGTCCGGCTGGTGCAGGCAGGGGGGTCAGGGGCATCCCGCTGCTCCCAGCAGCAGGAGAGATGTAAATCCAGAGTAAATCCAGGGTAACGAGGGAGCAGCTGCTGTCCAGAGGCCCGGGAACACCCCAGGTGGGGCCTCACCCTGCACGGGGTGGAGCAGGGGGTGTCCCCAGTCCCTGTGCCCATTCCAAAGCGGGGACAGTCACACACAGGGGCTCAGTGGTGGCTGGACAACTCCACAGGGATGGAAACACCAAGTCCTACAGCGGGAGGCGAAATGCGATGGGACAGTGTGGTCCCTCAGGAGGGAGCCACAGGTCTATGTGAGCCCTGAGTCTGGGCATGGATTGACCATGGATTAGTGTTAACAATTCCAGAGTAATTCTTACAAATCCCCTAATTTGGCCTTGCTGTAAACCCAGGGAGAGAAGGGCAGTGGCTGAGGCTCTCAAGAATCCCAGCTACACCAGGGCCGTGCCAGCAGTGTCACCTCCGGAGGCCATCCAGGAAAACAGTGCCAAACAGGGCTCTTTGTGTCACACACGGAGCCTGCTCTGAAATTTCCTGCCCACATCTCTCCCAGGAGCAGGGAGGAGGAAGGTAACTCCTGCTCATCCAAAACACTCCCTGTGCAAACACGAGGCTGGAAGAGGAGTCAGAGGAGCCACTGGAGCCACTTTATTGTCACAGCACAGCACAGAGGTCACAGCCCACTCCTGGCCCCTCCTCCCGAGGAGACCCGGCAGGAGCTGTTGGGGCAGGGATTGGCAGAGAAAGCTGCAGCCGATCTGCTCCTAACTTTCCTGCTGGATCAATAAATGGCCTCTCCACGGTGGCAACAACGAATGGAAGGAGCTGCATTAACCCCTTCAGCACCAGCCTCGCTCCCTCTCCACACCCACAGGGAGTGCAGCCAGCGGGACCCGGCCCGGCCTGGCACAGCATCCCTGGGCAGGGCTGGCTCATCTCTCCTGCTGCCAGGACGTTCACCAGAGCGGAAACCTGAGCACAGGGACTGCAGCACACACTGCTCAGGCCTCTCCCGTGGCAATGCCAAGCCCAGGGAACAGGGTTTTCCCAAAGCAGCAGCAGTGGAAGCTGCACTCCTAGGACAGATCCTTTCCTGGGAGTGCCCCCCAGATGAACCAGGGGCACATTCAACAGCCCAGCACCGGCTGGCACCGGGCTGAAGGGGCCCTGAAGGAAAAGCCCTACCCAGAAATGCTCCTGCCAGCGCGGCACTGGTGAATCCAAGGCTCTCTCTGGTGGGAATGGGCTGCGTTGCAGCACAGCCAGGGCTGAGCAGAGACAATGAACTGCCGGGAGCAGAGCAGGACCTTGTCCTGGGAGGGCTGGGAGCAGGAGCTGGCTGTCCCCACATCGGCTGGGGTGACCAGAGACACGGCCCTGGGATCATCCAATGCCCTGGCCACCTCCAGAGGCAGTAGCTGCTTTTCCAGCACTGTGCTGGTGTCAAACACAGGGCCAGGGACTGGTTGGTATGGAACATTAGTGAGGGCACAGCAGTGGGAGTGGAAATGGGGTGCTTCCAAGGCACTCACTGCCTTGGGGACACACGAGGAGGACGAAGATGCCCCGGCCAGTCTTTGGAACACAACAGAGAGGACATGGAGCACACAACTCCACCCAGAGCTGCTGCCGGCCCAGCAGCACGGGGGAGCTCCCCAATCCTTGGGATCACTTTTTGTGTAGCACCAGATCCCACAAGCCCAACGACAGCTCCACAAAGTCTCCAAGGGACCCTCTGGTCCTTCTGCTGTTGCAGAAATGCAGATTGAGGATTGTGGCTTCAAAAACATAAAAATAAAGATCTGCAGTGTCCTGAAGAGCATCTGCAAGCTGGTGGGTGAGCTCGTTCCAAGAGCACCCAAATCTGCCACCACCTGGCTGCCAGCAGCGTTCCAGACCCTTCAGCATCCGAGTGAGTCCTCAGAGGAGTTGAGGCTCCCTGGAGCTGCTCCAAGAGCACTTTGGAGTGGCGATTTCTGGAGCTTCAGGCCCCGTGTCCAGAGCAGCACGAGCCCAAGGAAACGTGTCCAAATCCCCGAGGAAACGTCCAGCAGGAGCTCTGGAGCAGAGTCCGTGGGATCCATCAGTCCATCCCAGGCAGAGGAGAACTCTGATGCTGGAGCAGAGCCCACGAGGGAGGAATCCTGGCTCCTGACACAGGCAAGAGCTCCGTGCTGGCATGGCAGGAGATTTCTGCCAGCCCAGGGCTGCTCAGCTTCGCAGGGCTCCGGGGCCAGGGCTGAACCATGCCCGGCTCCTCAGCTCACAGCAGGTCAGGCTTTGCTGGGCCACTGCAGCAGGAGCAGGGCTGAGCAGCCAAGCTGAGCCTGGCCCAAACCAAACCCCCTGGGGCTGGTTCTGCACGAGCCAGAGCTCCAGCACTGCCCAAGTGCAGCAGGACAGGGACACAGCCACCCCTGCACAGATGGAACCAGGAGAGAGAAGGGACAGAGGGACACGGACACCAGAGTGCTCCACAGGGCTTGTGCTCACCCAGCCCATGCCCAGCACAAACATGGTCACTCTGAGCATGGCATTTCCTGGGATTTGGCCAGAGCAAAGGCAGACTAACCACCAGAATCAAACCTACAGAGAAAAATTTGGCTTTGGATGATTTAGAGTTGCTGTTTAATCCCGAGACAGCGCAGCTGAGTGAGTTTGGAATTTAAGTTACAAAAAAAGAAAGCACTAGAAAACAATCTTGATACAAGAGCGATAATCAGCTGAGGTTCCCCACCCTGTGCAGGGAATCCTGCTCCACAATCCACCCAGCACAGCTGGGATGCTGCCAAGGCATTGCCTGTTCCCAGCACACTGGGAGGGCAAACTGTCCAGGGTGAAAGTTTGGTGGGGGAATCCCCAGCACTGGGAATTAAGATGCTGCCACCAGCTCTGGCTTTGGCCTGTTCTTGATGGGTGACACTTCTGTGGAAGGAAAAGAAACTTGTTACAGAATCAGAGATACAAATATCATGCAGCCATTTCCTGAGGAGGATCCAGGGCTCAGAGTCCACTCTGCAGGGCAGAAAATGCTTGCACAGCACCTGAACTAAGAGAAATTGGTTATAAATAACCCCACATTGCCATGTGGAAATGCCCCTTTTTCACAGCACTGAAGAACTACAAACTTTCTGAACATGCCCAACCCAGCGGCAGATTTTGGGCAGGAGCAGGGCCAGCTCTGCCCTCACCCCTGGGCTGTGTTTCGTTTGGCCTCGGTGCTGACATCTGAGCCGTGTTTAGGAGTAAACAAGCTCCAAGGAAACCCACATCCCAGATTGCTCCTGGGCAGATTCCACACAGGGAAATGGCTTCTTCCAGCTCCTCTTTGCACAAGCAGGGAGGTCCAGCTCCTGTGAGCGACAGCTCAGGGCTCTGCTGTCCCGGGAGAGGAGTCTTCACCAATCTGAGTTTTCAGCTCCTTAGCACAGATACCTAATGAATCCCCAGTGGGCCCCTTCCCTGCCAGGCAGGGCCACCAGGGCCTGCTAGGTCACCTTCTTGGGTCAGCTCTCCCACTTCCCAGTTGCATTCCCACACATATCCATCCACTGAGGCTTCGGATCGCTCAGGAACACCCAGGGACCTTCAGCTGTGTGGAGCTCATGCTCTGACAATCCTGGAACTGTGGGACTTCAGTGATCCTCATCCAGCTGCTTCCAAATCACTGGGAAGTGAGGTGGGAAGAGCTCCAAGTAATTTCCCAAGGAAATCCAGTGTTGTGCAGGGTGAAGCCAGCATCCACAAAATACCCGTCCCTGCGCTGTGACGATGGGACCGGCCAGGGCTGTGGGAGGAAGCCTTGCCTGGCTCAGGCAAGGGAGGAATTCCTCATGGAGCCTCCCGATGAATGAGGTGTCTCAGGGCAGGAGGTTGCCTCAGAGCAGGTACAGGATGTGACAGGAACAGCAGGGGCCACACAGGGAGCTCCCCAAGGCAATGACCGTATGCCAACGGAACAGCGAGCGGAGCCTTGGGTCCTCCTGGAGCGAGGGCTCAGCTGGGCCTGTCCCCACTCCAGGAGCTGCTGTCCCCTCCCATTTCCCAAGACACTGACACTGGGAGAGGGCCTCAGACCCCTGCATGGCACAGGAGCACGAGAGGCCAAAGCTGTGCAAGGAGAACATACCTGGGATCTTCTCTGGGAGCGGCTCCGAAGGAACTTCTGGAAGCTCCAACTGTTCCTGGGAGGACATTACAGACAAAGTGTCACATGTGTCACAGAGCACAGCTGTGGGCAAACACCAGGCTGGCAGTGTCCTAGATTTGCCCCCAGACTGAGCTCTGAGAGTAGCAAAAAGGCACTTTAACTGCTATTAAAAACAGCTTCCTAAAAACGTGGATTTTAACCACAAGAACATCAACCCCACCTGAGTAATAGCATTTAATTCTTCTAGAATGGCATCTTCATCCTCCTCAGTGAGGCTGCCAGCCAGGAGCTCGTCTATTTGCTGTGGGAGAGAGGGAAGGACATTACATCCCAGCCTGGTGGCTCTGGGATGCAGTGCCCACCCCAGCAGCTCTGTGGTGCTGCTCCCAGCTCCCCGTGCACGCACCCTCTGGTACTCCACAGCATCCTGGGTTTCTCCTATTATCCTTTCCACTTCTTCTATGGACATAACCTGGAGGGCAGAGCCAAAATCCAGGTGTGGGAGGGGGCAGGGAGGCAGCTCCAGCCAGGCCCCTCTGAAGTGCCCCAACCACAGGTACCTGGTGCATTTTGTTCAGACACTCATTGCCTATTTTCAGGCCCTCGATGACCTTCATTTCAATCTGGGTGAATTCAATGTCCTGGACCTGCAGTGGCAAGGAGAAAGGGAAGAGCCTGTCACACTTTGGCCAGGCATTGGCACAGGCTGCCCTGTAAACCCTGCAGGGATTTAACAGAAATGGGGATGTGGCAGTTGGGAACAGTGGGAGTGCTGGGGAGCGACTGGGCTCAGAGGGCTCTTCCCACCTCAATAATTCCATGGTTGTCATTCTTAGGCAGACACAGGCTGCCAGCACCACCAGAGAAGCTGCAAGGAGGAATCAGTGGAGCCCTTGCTGTCCTGTCAGTGGCACCAGCAGCAGGAAACATCCACACAAAAACCTCAGTACAGGCAGCTGCACCAGCAGGTCCGACAGCCCCTGAGGTGATTTCACCGGATCTTCTAGCTGCCAGACCCAGCCGAGACCTCCCAAACCCAAACACATCCAGCTCTGAAATGACAGGGCTGACACAGGGCAGTGCAGCCATCCCCGCTGTGAGTAACATTCCAGCAATTTCCAAACCACACCTTTAGCAGGGAACCCGCAGGTTCCAGACACACCACTCCGTGTCTCCAGGGAAAAGCGTGGCACACGCACAATTTTGGAGATATTTGCCCTTGGACAGAGGGCTGAACACCTGCCAGGACCTGCCAGCTGGAATGAAATGGAATTCCAGGACATCCCAGGGGAGCCCCAGCCCAGAACAACCCCAGGCCTGGCTCACCATCCGCTCCAGGTTGCTGATCTGGTTCTCTGTTTTATCCAGCAGCTGCTCCTGGTACCGTTTCTTCTTCAGCAGGAGCATGGCTTTCCTGAGGGACACACAGGGATGAAACAACTGAAGCCTGAAGAAGCCCATCAAAGCCACACTTGTTCTGTGCTTCTGCTAAAAGGGGACAACTTGTGTGCAGCTGAACTGAGCCAGGATCTGCTCCTGCGAGGAGCAAGGATGAGCAAACTGGGAATTAGGAATAAATGCTGCCCTGGGAGGTGCTGAGGGCCTGGCACAGGTGCCCAGAGCAGCTGTGGCTGCCCCTGGATCCCTGGCAGTGCCCAAGGCCAGGCTGGGCAGGGCTGGGAGCAGCCTGGGACAGCGGAAGGGTCCCTGCCACGGCAGGGGTGGATTGGGATGGGCTTTAAGGTCCCTCCCAACCCAAAGCATTCCAGGATTCCGATTCCCACAGTCCAGCGGCGTTTCCCTCCCGGTGACACCCTGGAGGTGGCACTGCCACCCCCCCTCGGCCCCGGCTGACCCCTGCCCCTCACTCTTTCTTGCCGTCCCGGAGCAGCTGCCGGGCCAGCGCCCGCTCCCGCTCCAGCCCCAGGCTCAGCCGCTTCTGGTACTGCCGGAGCTTGTCCCGCTGCTGCTTCAGTTGCTGCGGGACAGACGAACACAGGGAGTGCGGGACGGGGGGACAGAGGGACAGACAGGGGGACGGACAGGGGGACAGACAAGGGTCACAGCTCAGCCGTGACAGCTCCAGCGGCGCTCAGGCAGCGCCGCTCCCCCGCCCGCTCTGTCCCCGCCGTGTCACCGGCAGCACCGGGAGTCGCTCAGCCCCAGCCGGCCCGGCCCGCTTCCCCCGCTCCCCGGGCCGGCCCGGTC
>QUSF01000104.1:939834-958095 GCA_003676055.1 Chloebia gouldiae | reverse complement strand
TAAAAATATCGGGAATGGGGATAATAATGTCGGGAATGAGAATAATAATATTGGGAATGGGACTAAAAATATCGGGAATGGGGATAATAATATCGGGATAAATATAAAATAGGGAATGGTGCTAATAATATAGTGAATAAAGATAAAATAGGGAATAGGAATAACCGGGAATGGGAATAACTGGGAATGGGGATAACTGGGAACGAGAATGATGATAGAGGGTATGGGGATAATACAGGCAGTGGGATATAGGGAATGGGAGGTATGGCAGGGAGGCTGTAGGGGTTGGGGGTTACGGGGACAACACCGATTCATTCCCAGAGTCATGGAATCGTTTGGGGTGGAAGAGCCCCCGAACCCGTCAGTGCCAGGATCCATGGATCCCTCAGGGCTGCAGCCAGTGCTCCAGGGCTGCATCTGCACCTTGGGATTGGCATTCCTGCTGCTCCACTGGGCTGGCACACGCATCTGTCACCAACACCCCCCTGTGACCGACCAGACCCCGAGCCCTGTACCCCAAATCCCCCCTGGCTCCTTCCTGGGCCACAGCCACCCCTGGCCCCACAGAAGGATCCTCACACCCGGAAGTGTTTCTGCATTTATTTTTTAGTAACCATTTATTTGTCTGTAATCGTTTTACTCTCACATTACAATCGTGTGGGGGGGGTTTATATATTTTTGCTTTAAACTTTATTTTTGTAAAATAAATAGAGATAAGTGAACTTTTAAGGTAGGACGCTCTCCAGATCCTTGGTTAAACTCTGTGATCCCATGATTGAATCTCTGCATCAGACCTGTGGAAGCACAGCCCACACACGCTCAGGTAAAAGCCCAACAGCCCAAATTCCTTAAAATCCCCCATCCTGGACGCGGGGCTGCACCGGAGCCAGGCAGGAGCAGCAGCTCCCACCGCGCCAGGAATGTCCTGTTCCTTTCACAAACTCACTGATACAAGTTAAAAATCTATTGTTTTTGAAGCTGTGAATGTTGAGGGGTTATGTGAGATCCCAGACTCTGGTTCCACCCCGACGGGCAGTCTGGGAGTGGGTTGGGAAGAGGCATAGCTCTTTTAGACCATAATTAACTTTGGGTAACTTAGAAGTGGGTTTTTAGGTAGTTTTTAAGTTTAAAGCCTTTGATTCATTATCCTGGGACGTGATCCCTGACAGGGACGGTGCTCGGGGCACCTGACATGGGCTCCACCGCCGTGGCACCTCAGGGTGGCCCCGGTGCCTCAGCACAGGGGAACACAGTGCCAGGGGCAGCAGCAGCAGGGTGGGCACGGGGCAGAGGTGCAGCCATGGCCAGCACAGGGACAGGGGGGTTCTGAGCCCTTCCCTCACTGCATCCCCTCAGCACAGCTGCAGTTTGCTCACAGAAGGTTCTGAGCCCTTCCCTAACCGTGCTCTTTGCTGGAGCCTGCAGATCCTGTGGCACAGGCTGGAGGAACACTGGGAATTCCTGCAGTGAGTTCTGCACCTCTAGAAGGAAGCCTGTCCTTCGGCTGTGCTCTCCCTTCCCACACCCATCTCCAGCCCCAGAACGGATCCCAGGGGACAAAACATTCATTATTCAGACGTGGAAGGCGCAGAAGACGGAGCAGGACAGCTGGGACAAAGGTGCTTAGCTCAGAGCTGCCTTCCTCCTCCTCCTCCTCAGCCACTCTCCGTGTCCAGGTGCTTCCGTGCCTGGTTCCACAGGGGCAGGTGAGCCCCAGCCGTGGTGTGCAGCTCCAAGTGCCCAAATCCTGGCCTCTCCTGGGTGCACAGCAGCCGTGGGGAGCACACAGATCCCAGGATGGGCCCTGGGCAGAGCTCTGTGCCTCTGGAGCTCCCGGTGGCACAGGGACAGTGGCAGCAGGAGGGGCAGTGCCTGAGGTGCCCCCAGCTCCCCACTGGCACCGTGGGCTTGGGTGGAATGTGGTGACACCAGTCACGTACTCCAGGCTGCTTGGAGATCTTCATTCTCTTTCTTCCCTTGTCTTCTTCACACGCAGCTCTGTGGTATAGGACATCCTGCCCTGTTTTTGTCATCTCCCTGAGCCCCTTCCCACAGGATCTCTGCCTGCCCGGGCCACCAGCTCCCCGTCTGTCCTTGCTTCCAGTGGAGAGGAGGCTGCAGGGAGGGAGGAGGAGGAGGTTCATGCAGAGGAGACGCTGCCCTGCCTCCCTGGCAGCCACGTTCCATGCTCGGGTCACACTGCCCTGGCCCAGGAATTGGGTTTGGCACAGGGGTGGCAGCAGCTGGAGGGTCCTGTGGAGCTGTTGGTGAGTCCTGACAGTCCTTGAAGAACCCACACTGCAGCAAAACAAGGAACAAAGACTAAAACAAGACCCTTCTTAAGGGCATTGCCTCATCCAAGTCCTTCCAAGCTCAGGATCCGTGTTTCTGACAGAGAAGCCAACCACTGGAAACAAAAATAAATGTTCCTTTTCTGTAGCTTTTAGAGGATATAGCTGGAAAACAAAACAAAACAAAACCAGGAGATTGTCTCTTCCCCTTGTCAAACCCATCAGTAGCTAAGTCAGAAGAACAAATGTTCAAGTTATGGGGTGCAGCAGCAGCCAACACGAAACATTCAAGTCGATGATTTCTCTATGTACAGGGAGGCCCTGCCCTGAGCCGCTCCGGGCGGGCGCCGTCATCTGATCCTCTTCTCCACCGAGTACACCGAGATGTAGAAGTCATTGCTGCCGACGGCCAGGTGGGGCTGCGGGAGAGCACAGCGACAAACAAGCAGTCACACTCACCCGGGCTGGGACAGCCCTCTGAGATCACCCAGAACCACCTGTGACCCATCCCCACAGTGTCTGTCCAACCCTTCTTTGGACATCTCCAGGAGTGGGCACTCCCTGGGCAGTTCCAAGGCCTGAGCCCCCTTTCCATGGGGAAATTCCTGCTGCTGCCCACCCTGAGCCTGCCCTGGCCCAGCCTGAGGCCGTTCCCTCTCCTCCTGTCCCTGTTGCCTGGAGCAAAGCCCGACCCCCCCGCTGTCCCCTCCTGTCAGGAGCTGTGCAGAGCCACAAGGTCCCCCCTGAGCCTCCTTTTCTCCAGGCTGAGCCCCTTTCCCAGCTCCCTCAGCCCCTCCTGGGGCTCAGCCCCTTTGGAGCTCCCTCAGCCGCTGCTCCTGTGACCGGCTCCAAGGTTCAGGTGTGGAGCAGTGACAGGCACAGGTGACAGTGACATTCAGCAGGGACACCCAGCTGCTCCACAGCTCTGTAGGAGTTATAGGCCCATTTCAGCCACAGCGAAAAATTATGGGCACTATTAGTTGCCAACTGCCAACATAATTTCTCTAAATGACTGCGAATCTGCTTGTTAGAAGCCATGCCTGGGCTGAAAATAAGCATTTCCTGCAGTGAGGGGACCTGGCCCCATGGATAGGGCTTTGCTTTGCTTGTTTAAAGAGCAAACTGCTCTTCCTATTACATATGAAATACCTGTGAGCTGATCTGCATGTTTCTTAAATAACTCTTCTAACTCCCTCCAGTTTTCCCATCCATTCATTGTTTTCTCAGGCTTTCCATCTCCTCCATTTATTCTCCTCCCTGGGTGAGCAAAGTCCACTACCTAGATGGGACTTCCCTCCTCCCTGAGCAGCAAACAGATTCCCTGTGTAACCACTGCAGAGCCCCTCAGCTGTGACAGACTCCAAAATCTCCTTGTGCTCTGCCTCATTCCAGCTGTGACAGAACTCCAAAATCTCCTTTTGTTCTGCCTCATTCCAGCCTGTATCAGCTCGTGCCTTTAATTTTTGCAGCTCTCCCATTTTCCTGGGGTGCCCTTTTTGCCTGCACAGCACCAGCCTGACGTGAGAGCAGCCCCAGCAAGCCACGGCTGGGAGCAAACAAGCACAGGAATTTTGGCAGTGTGAGCCTGCAGTGCTCCTGGCACCAAGGACAGCTCCTGCGCCGGGGAGTTCGGGCAAGGCAGGGCTGGGATGGGAGCTGCAGCTCAGCTGGAAGGGCTCAGGAGGCGGAACCCTGTGGAGCTGCGCTGGGAGTCAGCTCAGAGCACCGGGCTGGGACAGCTCCCCTCCACACTGGGGTGTCTCTGTGGCACCTCCAAGTGCAGCAGGAATACAGACCCAGTGAGGATGGAAGGCCAGGCAGCTGATGGCTCCCACTCGCTGTCCCATGAAGCCGTCGTAGTATTTGATGTTGTTGATCAGCTCCCCATTCCCATTGTAGATGGCAGTGAACTGGTTCATGGAGCCACTGGAAGGGAAGGGGCAGAACATGGAGTCACTGGGAATGCTGGGAGGGGACAAAATTGCTGCTGCAGCCCCTGGCTGAGCTGTGTGTGAGTGCAGCCATGTCCCTCAGTGGGAGAGCATTAACTGGGGGCCAGAACCACAGTGAGCTGTGGTCACCTGGGACAGGGAAACACGGAGAGCTGATGCCCAAATACAACCAGTGCACCCCAAACAGGCTCCAGGCCATGTGGCTGTAGAGCAGCTCCTGGTCCCCACACAGAGCCCAGAAACACAGACAGTGAACAGGGACCCAGTGTCCAGGGCTCACTGATGGATAAAAAGGGGATAAAGCTCCTGAGCAGCAAACACAGGAAAGAAGTTGCACTGCTGGGGTGGGGTTAAAAACAGTAGAGTCAACACCACCCCATGAATGATGTCTGTGAAGACAAATCATCCTCTCCAAGGATCATGGAATCATGGAATGGTTGGGGTTGAGAGAGACCCTAAAGCCCACCTTGTTCCACCCCCTGCCATGGCAGGGACACCTCCCAGGTGTCCCAGGCTGCTCCAAGCCACATCCAACCTGGCCTGGAACACTTCCAGGGATCCAGGGGCAGCCACAGCTTCTCTGGGCACCTGTGCCATGGCCTCCCCACCCTCCCAGGAAGAATTTCTCCCCAGTATCCCCTGTAACCCTGCCCTCTGGCAGTGGGAAGCCGTTCCCCCTCATCCCAGCACTCCAGGCCCTGCTCCCTCCCTCTGATCCCCCTGGTGCCTCCTCCGGGCTCACTCCAGAGCTCCCTGTGCTGCAGGGAAGGCAGCAGGACTCACCATGCAAAGAGGTTGGCCTGGGGGTGGATGTCGAGGGCCGTGAGCCCCTTGACGATCTGCAGCACCTTCATGGACTCGGGCATGCGGGGGTCGAAGAACCGCACGTCACCGTTGACACTGCCAAAACAGAGCCACGGGCTCAGCCCCACCCCAGAGCCCAGGAAATGCAGCTGTAGGGCTGCCCAGGAGCCAGCTCCCTCCATGGACATCGGCACAGGGAACACACACAGCTGAGCTCCCACCAGCACCACGATTTCATCCCACCCACAGCACATTCTGTGGTGAGGAAACAGCTGGGAGTGATCCCACACTGCTGATCCCTCACTGCTGATCCCAAATTTCTCATCCCACACTGCTGATCTCACTGTGCTGATCCCACAGTGCTGATCAATCACTGCTGATCCCAAATTTCTGATCCCTCACTTCTGATCCCTCACTGCTGATCCCACACAGCCTCTCACTCCCTGCCCATTGCTGAGTGTGCCCTCCTGGTCCTGGCACACCCAATACACCCAGCCCCAAATTCCTGCTGCTTTGTACAGCAAGAAATGGCCTTAGAAACCTGCAAGCAGAGGGGATGTGCTAGTGCCATCCTTTACCCCAGGTGTCTGGACACCAGGATCTCACTGTGCCCTGTCATTTGTTTTCCTTGAATTTTGCTGCCAGCTGAAGCAGAGGAACTGGGAGGAACTGGGAGTTCCTCAGCTCCACAGCCTGAGCTCCTCTAGGAAGAACCCAGACCTTTTGAAGCCCAAAATTTCCTTAGACCTCTGCAGCCCCAGGAGCAGCCCCCAGGCTGGAATGGCTCTGAGGAGAGGGGACTACCAGTCCTCAGCCCTGGGCACAGGGACCTGACCCGTGGAGCTGCTGGAGGAGCTTATGGAGAGGAAGATTAAAAACTCCAGTATGGGAGCTTGACAAATCTGGCAGCTGCATCCCATAATCCCCTGTTTGAAAATCTTAATACATTTTTGCTGGCCCATCCCCCACCTCAGGAATGTTCTGAATCCTAGAAAATTATGTTTTGTTTCCATTTTCTAATCAAGAGAAAGAGGCTCTTTGTGTGCAAACGGTGGCTTTGTGACAATAAATTCTGTTCTGCTGTTCCTTAATGGCCAAACAGTACCTGCTGCTCTGGCTGCAGTATTTACCAGGCAGCAGGGATGGATTTAGGGAATTGCACAGGAATCCTGCCCAGGAACGTGCCTGCCAGATGCACCATCCACCTTCCTCCTCTTGCTGTCTCCCAGATGTCCCCATGGAGATGTTGGCAGTGAAACTCTCCCCACCCCCCCAAGATAATCCACAGCCAGCTCCTGCTCGCCTCCCTTCCCCTCACACCTGGTGATCCCAGCACCTTGTTCAGCCCCAAACCACACCAGCAGCCTTCTAAGGAGAGCTCCACATCCCTTTTGCCTCCTCTCCACCGACTTTGGAGCAGGAGTTAATTACTGAAACAAATGTCAAACTCCAGAGCTTTGCTGGAACACCAAGGCCGGGCCAGAATTTGGAGGGAAAATCAAACTGTGAGCGTGGCAAGCAGCCCCAGGAGAGCAATCCCTGTACCTGACGCTCATGATGTTGCCCTCGGGGTGCTTCTGCAGGTAGGCCTTCAGCACCCAGGCCGTGTGCTCCCGGTAGGTCATGACGCGGCTGGGGACAAAGGGACACGGGTGAGGCGAGGTGAGGAGGACAGGCTGGGCCCCGGGCCCGGGCAGGACGGCAGTTACCATTCACTGAGGGCCATCCTCCTGTCGAAGACGCGGATGGAGCCGTCGCCCAGCCCCGCCACGATCAGCGAGCGGTGGGAGTCGCAGGACAGGCTGGTGACACAGCTGTCAGCTCCCGTGGGAATGTCCTGGGAGACACACACACACACACCCCCCCCACCAGTGCCGTGTTGGTCACAGCTCTGCTGGGATTAGGTGACAACAGGCACTGTTTATTGATGGACGCCCCCTTTTATAGGCGGTTCAAAGTTCTCCTGCTGGAACACTGGATCGCTTGGGTTTCTAACACTGCTTGGCTCACTGGCTGCTAGATGTCTGCATGAATGGGACTGCCTGGGGCTTCTTGCTTGACTTCCAACCTAACCTATCATTATCTTACCTGGGGACTTGTTTGCTTCTATTTTTTAATGAACTAGGCTGGGAGTTGGGGTCTGTCATGGCCAATTTTATCTGTTCAGCTTACAGTCCAGCTGTAGCTGTGACACACCACGGCCTGGCTTCAGGGCACTTCACTCAGGGCCCTGAACCAAGGTCCTGCCCCAGCCTCATCCCCATCCCCATACCGAGCAGGGTGAGGCAGCTCCCATGCCCCTGATCCCTACCAGGGACACTCTGGACCCTGGCACAGCCCCAGAGCAGGCCAGGCAGTGCTGTGCCTCCTCCTGTCCCTGCTGTGGCACGTGTGACAGGGACACCCAGAGCATCTCATTAGAGACGTGTGCCGGGAAAGGGACATGGAAAAGGCAGCTGGAGCTACAGGGACAACTGTACTGGGAACACACTGGGTACCCACACTGCCACTTCCCCTTTTTTACTTCTGGAGGCAAAATAATTGCTCAGAATAATTCCTGTGCCTGCTGGGAGGAGAAACACTTTGTTAAAACCGGCAAAAAAAGCTGAGCAGCGCTGCGAAAGCAGGAGTGACAATGATGGGATGGTCTGGGTTGGGAGGGACCTTAAAGCCCTCCTCATTCCACCCCTGCCGTGGGCACACCTTCCACAGCCCAGGCTACTCCAGGCCCTGTGCAGGAGCTGCAGGAGCTCATTCCACACCTCAGTCCTGCTTTTGCCTCGGTGCAGGTTCCAGCCTGCGCTGAGCTGGGAGAGGCACCAGGCCTGGGGCTGCTGCAGCCTCTGCCCACCCCCAGCTCGTCTTTTGAAGCAGCAACACTCAGCAGAAGTGCAAATGAGGCACTTGTTCCTCCAGCTCCAGAGGTGTGGGTTTCTGTAGTTCAGAGGGAAGCACCTTTATCTGCCTCGATTATTGCTGCTCTTTGTGCTGATTCTCACTTTCCCAGTTACTGACTCAGGAAGTTCCAATCACTTGAATTTCAACACCCAATCTTTGCAATTAAAAAAAGAAACAACATGTTTTTAGATACTTTCGGTGCAATCATTAATCATTATCATTTAAAAGATTTTCGCCTCCTGAATTTTGCCGCTCCCTAATTTGCATAGAAAAAATAATATGTGAAAGTAATTAAGATGAACAGAGGCTTAATTATCCTGCATCGCAGGGTCAAAGTGTCGCAATTAATGTTCATCCAAGGGTAATTAATTTCGAGAAGCTTTGAAAACTCTGCTTCCTTTTTATTCCAGCATGGTGCCTCCCTTCTCACCGACCACCTGCTTCTCCTTGGAATTTCTGAGAAACTCCCACGTGATTGTGGCTGACATGGGCTCTGGCAGGGCCTTTCCCCCTCCCACGGCACAGGGAGGTGTGTGTGCTTTCACAGGCCTTTACACTGCCCCAGTTACCTGTTAAAGTGAAATCCAACTGCATCCCAGAGCCTGCCTTCACATCCCAGAGCCTGCCTCTTCATCCCAGCCTGCCTTCACATCCCAGAGCCCTCCTCTGCATCACAGTGCCCACCTTTGGATTCCACAGCCTCAGTTTCCCCAAACATTGGTGCCCACCCAGAACAGCACAGCAGCTTGCAGCAGAGCCCTGACACACTCCCTGAGTATCTGCATGGTTTTATTGACCTGGGAACGTGACCTTGGGGCAGGGAAGCAGGGGCTCCAAGAGCTGGCAACTCCTCACACAGCAGTCCCAGGTGTTTTGGGGCACTGGGCCCATGGGATGGGCTGTGGGAGGGAAAGGTGCTGGGACAAGCAGGCAGGTGTTACCTGTACTTTCATTTCCCGATCCGTGTCCCAGATCCGGATTATCCTCACGTCTCCCGAGGTCATCAGGAGCCCAGTTTCTTGTTCCCAGTCCACCACCATCCCTGCTCCTGAGACACACCAAGGCAGGGGTGCCAATCAGTGCCAGCACGGGCAGAGCTGCACTCCTTGGAGCATCAGCTCTCCTGACTTCATGTTCCAGACACTGTCAGCGCCAGAGGAAATGTAAAATTACACACACAGCCTCCAGGTGGGATTGAATCAGCTGCTCCTGGATCTGAGTCCAAACACTGCTTTGCCCCCTGGTGTGAGTGCTGAGAGAAGCCAGCACAGCAGGTCCCTGTGGGAGGGGTGCACAACTTCCAGGAACTGCCGGGGGCCAGAGCAGTGCCCAGCACGTCATGAGAACATTAAATGATTAAATGCTGACTGAAGAGACCCAGCTGGTGCCACCTCACGCAGCAAGACCCGAGAGCTCCTGGACTGATTCCTCCTTCTGTCAGAAGGATGTGGGAGATGTTCCTGGGCAAGGAACAGCCAAGTCAGGGCTGCAATAGAGTGAATTTAACAGCTGGTGGGAGCACAAACCAGTTTGCTGCATGACTGGTGAGGAGGGGAACACCCTGCAGTGACAGCAGCTCAAAGAGCTGCTCACCCTCACAAGAGCTTCTGCTCCTCATCCCTGAGTGCACAGACCAGTCTCCAGGGGAAGTTCAGCACAAGGCCCCATCCATGCTGCTTTAAAAACACAAACAAAAACCCCGGGGGCACCACAGGAGGGAACCAGAGAACTCCAGGCTTGGTGTCTGTTTCCAGGAGGGCAGGGACAGCAGCAGAATTCCTGCCTCAGAGCAGCATCCCAGCCTCTCAGAGCAGTTGTCCACTGTCTCCTCCATGCCAGACCGAGTCTCTGGTGCTGAGCAGTGTTTCATAACCACATAGAACTGGAGTCAGAACCCTCTGCAATGCATCAGGACTGCAGCTCCTGCCCCGAGCACTCTCAGTGCCTTCAGCATCATCCCTGTGTCTCCACTCCAAGCACAATGTGCTTGTCCATGAGGTAAAAACGTGCATTTGTCTAGATTTGCTGCCAGGAATCATCCCCAGCAGGAAATCTAAGCCTGCCCCAACATCTCTTTTGTCACCAAAGGGCCACAAGTACCTTGTACCAGAACATCCACGATTACAGAGCACAATGGAAGCAGCAGACACAACCTATGAACACCAAGTTCTCCCCCTGCATGATAGAATGACCTTGTTTTGCACACCTGCAGAGGAAATATTCTGCCCCTCTCCCCTTCCTGAGCAGCACATCCGAGCCGATTCCTGGTGCTGCCACGTCCATGGAGGAGGTCACTGATGTTTACTGACAGTCCCTCACCTCACTGCAGGAAACTGGGGACTCTGGGCTGACCTGGGAGCCTGGATCCTTATCCTTAGTCAAATGGATTGCTGCTTCAGACTGGCAGCTCGCAGGGCTGGAGAGCCAGGCAAACAAGCAGACAGAGATGGAGATGATAAACAGCACTGAAGTGTTTGCATTTGTCATCTCTTTAGGGCCCACGTGACAGGATAAACCTGGCAACTGAGATGGATCTGGCCATTTCCATCCCCCATGGAGTTCAGCAGGCAAAGAGCTCCCAGGCAGCTCCAAAGCTCCCAGTTTCCCAGGAACATTCCCCAGCTTGAAGAAAAGGTTTCTTTCTGACCAACACCAAGTCCTGTCCAGCTGTGGTTCCAGGGGCTGTTCTGTGGAGGGGCACAGGGAAGGTGAGTTTGGGGGCAGAGCTGGCATTCTTGGTGCCTCTCTTGGTGTGCCTGTCAGGAGTTTGTCACTGAAGATATTCAGCAAGGACACCGAGATGGGCAGGGAAAGTCTCACTGAGGGAAGAGGCTCCAGAGGGATTACACAAAGGTTGCCATGAGACAAGCAGATAGAAAGGACAAGGGTTCACTCCCAACCAGGCTAGAAAAAATGAGGGAGATGATCACAGAATCCTGGAATGGTTTGGGCTGGAAGGGACCTTAACAACCACTCATTCCACCCCTGCGATGGCAGGGACACCTCCCACTACCCCAGGTAGCTCCAACCTGTCCTCCCTGGCCTTGGACACTTCCAGGGATGGTGCTAGCTATGGTGTGACTTGAGACCTTGCAGTTCCTGCCTTTCTTATTAAAAATTAAGTAGTTCAGATCAGGGATTACTGCTGCTCCCAGGAAGAGGCAAGAGCAGGATTTGGATTATCCCAAAGCAAGGATCTGCCTGGAGGTGGTGGGTCTTGGCTGCAAAGGTGCCTGTGCTGAGCCCTGGGCTGGGGCTCTGCTCCAGCTGCACCCCTGCATCCCCTGGCCAAAAAGGGTGTGCAACTGGGAATGCTGAACCAGGATTTCAGAATTCCAACCTGTCTGAAGAGCAGAAAAGCCCTCATACATAAATGTCAGTCACTTGGAAGTGTGTGAGGGGAAGGAAAGCTTCCTCTGACTGCGAAATGTTCCATCCAGAGCTGGCACTCACAGTATGGAATGAGACAGAAATAGCTGAACTATTTCTATGTACAAGCATGGTAAAGATGATCCAAGATTGGCTCATGTTTCTATGCTCAACTCAGAGCATTTTGGGATGAGGAGTGAAAGTGAGATTGAATACTAATGATAATTTCCTTTTTAATTAACAGAGGTCCTACTCCAGGATGTTACAACTGAGCCTTGCAGCCCACCCACAGGGCTTTGGCTCCTGGGCTTGGCACCTGAGCTGCTCCCCAGCCCCTCCTGCCCCCAGGTGCTGCTCTGAGCACCTGCACAGCCCCAGAGCTGGCTCTGCCTGACCTGTCACACCTCCTGAGAGGAGCACGCAGGGACAGAGCTGGCACAGCCCCTGGCACAGGGCAGTGCTAGAATGCTGGGGCTCCCAGAATCCACGAGCTGCAGGAACCAGCTCTGCACTGCTGCAGTGCATCAGGAGCTAAGAGCAGAATTTCCCCCTAAGGGATATTATGTTCTTAGATAATGAGCAGCAAATCTTCCACAGCTCAGGAAAAGGAATTTTTATATGTCTGTGGTGAAGGTGCCATTTTTCGGTTTGGGGTAATTTTTTTGTTTGTTTTTGAGCCTTTTAAAGCCAACATTGGCACGTCTGTATGGCTGAGTTTATCCACACCAGCAGCTGCTTCTGAAGGTAGAACTTCCCATGGCTGTTCCCTCAGGATTGCCTCTGAGCCAGAGATATTTGCCTGGATGGGACAATTGCATGGATGGATAAATTCCAGTACTGCTGTGGTGAAAGCAGCTGCATTCCCAACATCTGCATTGCCCTGTAACATCATGGAAGGTGGCCAGGCTGTCCTTGGCATTTCAGTGGAATCAGGAATACCTCCATGGAACACAATACAAAAGCATCCTAGACTCCGACTGATCATTTTTTAATCATGGGCCCTCCTGGTTGAGCAGTGAAGCACATCCCTGCTTTAATTTCCAGGAAGCAGTGGGAGGGTTGGATGACCTCACTCATCATTAATTTCTACAACATCCTCTCAAAAAGTGTCACCCTCCTCCTGCCAAGGACTCTGCAGTGAGGGACAGCAGGAGCTGGGATGCTGGGAATTCAATTAAAAGAACACAAACCCCTGGAGCTGCCATTTCTCCAGTGATTTTACTGCCACCAGATAATCTGACCAGAGCTGTGTCAGCCCTCACTGCTGATGTGGACTCCTGGGAGGTGTGGGAAGTCTCCCTGCCCTTGCCTCTGCCCCTTGCTCTCCAGGATGAGCCTGAGGCTGGAGCCTTGAGCAGCTCCTGGTGCAGGCTGGAGCTGTCCCCCTGCTCCAAGCTCCATCCAACCCGGCTTGGGACACTTCCAGGGCCGGGGCAGTATCCAAGCACTGCTGATGTGCTTTGCTGCCAGGAGACCACCAGTTCCATACATTTTTTTACAGCTCTCTAGAGGGAAGGGGGAATGCTGGTGCTGCCTTTGTCACCAGGAGGGCAGAGGCAGCTGGAGAAGGTTTTTATGGACCTGCCCTGCCCTGAGCAGGGGCTGCCCTGGCCCAGCAGCAGCAGCATCAATCAGCTCTGGGATTCCCTGAAGCTGCTCCTGCCCAGGGATTCCCTGCAGCCAAGCCCTGCTAATTTTAGCCTTGGCTGGGGGATTCCACAGCCAGGCAGCAGCAGCAGCCACACATCAGCTCTGCTCGCTCCTGCCCCAGCTCCCAGGGATCTGCTGAACTCCACTAATGAGCTCTGAATCAGCCCCTGCCAGGATCCTGGGTGATTAATCAGTACAGACACAGCCAGCTCTGATCAGTCAGCAGATATCAATAATTGATGAACATCCTGAGGTGACACCTCCACCACGAGCAGCCCAGATGGGCCCTGGGATGCCCTGACACATCAACCATCTGCTCCCCAACCCCATGGGAAAGGAGTCCGGATCCAGAGCCTCAGAGACCCTGCAGATTTTGTGGGAGAAGCCTGGGGACTTCCTTCAGCTCCCCTCCATGCAGCAGAGTGGAATTTGTGACATTGATTAGAGTCCCAGAATGCCAGAAGGATTTGGGTTGGGCACACCTTCCCCTCTCCCAGGCTGCTCCCAGCCCTGTCCAGCCTGGCCTTGGGCATTTCCAGGGATCCATGGCAGCCACAGCTGCTCTGGGCACCCTGTGCCAGGGCCTCAGCACCCTCACAGGGAAGAATTACTCCTATGGATCCAACCTACATTTCCCCTCTTTCCTCTCTGGCTTATCTCTGCCAAGAGTCCACGATTCTGAGGCTGCTGGGAAAGACTCCCCAGCATCTCCTTTCCACAGGATCTCTACAGCCCAGGTGTGTTACAAATAAACCCCAACCAAACCCACAGCAGCTTTATGCTGGCTCCATTTGGAACCTCCCTCTCAAAACCCTTCTGCCCAGGGATGCTTTGAAATGCCCCTGGAAAAGAGAGACTCCCAAATACCCCACAACTCCTGTGGCTGAGGGAGTTCAGAGATGCTGACAGGAAGATTCCCTTAGCCCAGCAGAGCCTGTGCCCGCCCAGGGAGCACAGATCCCTCCTTGCACTCCTCATGGCTGTGCCGGGCACAGACACGGGGCAGGGTATGGCAGAGCTGGAGGCAAAGCTTCCCAGGAGCCACAGGGACCCAGAGATCCCTCAAACCACACCAAAACCCCAACCAACCACCCCAAGGAGCTCCTGCCCCTGAGCAAGGGGAACAGGAGCAGCACTCACCTCCCTGCTTGCTTCTGTCCAGATAGATGGACACCCTTCGGGCCAGACCTGTGGGGAGACAGGGATCAGGGCGTGCTGCTCAGGGTCAGTCGGTCAGCCACAGCAAAACCCAGCTTAAAGCAGGGACTAGAAGCAGCAACTCAAATGGAGAGATGTGAAAGAAGCAGCAGCACCCAGAGCAGCACGTCTCCCTCAGTCACTGCTGCACAGCATTTTTGGGAGGGCAGCAGCCTGTGTGCAGCACAGGGTTGACAGCTCTGCAGGGACCAGGAGCCCTCCTGTCCCAGCTAGGCCCTCCTCTCAGCACAGCCAGGACAGACAGACAGACAGACATGCAAGGAGCTCCTGCGATCTGCGCAAATCCGTGGGAGCTCGGGGCTCCTGCCACTGCTCAGGGTTTGTGTGCCCGCAGCTGGAGGGCAGGCAGGGAACCAGCTGTGCCAGCTCAGCTCTGCCCTCCCAGTGGAAATGTGCAAGCTCTGAGCCTGCCCTGGGCTGCTCCCCCTCCCAGGCAGCCCCTGAGGAGTCACTGTCCATCTCAGACAACCCACGGCTGCTTCCTAAGCTTCCCAAGGATGTGTTTAGGTATTACATATTCCTCTCTCTTTCTCTAAGTGTGGAAATGGCCCTGAAAATCAAGTTCTGGCTGTTCTCAAGTGCAGTTCAGAGGTGAGTGTGACATTATGACACAGGGGAAAAGCTGGGAGAGGAGGGAAGGAAATCAATAGTGGGAGCAAACAAACTCCAGTAAAACTCCTGAGCTCTGCAGCTTCAAAATGCATCCTCAGTTTTGTGAGCCAGTGCTGGACCACAGCTGTGGTCTTGGCAGCAGATGACTCTGAAGACTCTCATCTCCACGGGGACTTGCTCCACTTAGCTCTTTTGAAGTGGCTACATTTATTTCTCTCTCCACAAACAGATCTATCCTTCTCTGCTGCCCAATCTGCTGGGAAGGTGGAAGGCAAAGAAAACAGTCCCCAGACTGCTTCAGTCCATAAGGGAGAGAAAAAGCCAAGGGGAAAAAATATCCCAGTCCTAAAGAGAACAGATTTAAAAGTTTCCCCAGTCCTGTTTTGGCAAATGGAACCACCCAGCTCTCAGAGCACTCTCAGCAGTGTCAGATAGAAAATCCTTTTTGGGTGTTAAATCCTGTCCAGAATGAGGCACAAGCAGCCCCTGGCACAGTGCACGTGGAAGGGAAGGCAGGACAGTGGGACTGGGCTGGGGGTGTTCCAGTCCAGCACCCTCCCTGCCCAGGACCAGAGCCATGGCCAGGGCAGCCTGGGGGCATTCTCAGCTCCAAGGAACCAGATCCTGAATCCAGGATGGGAAACATCAACCAGCAGCCAGGAAAGCTGCTGTATGCTGCACAGAACTACAGAGTGACAGCACAAAGGGCGACTTGTCACCACTCCTGGGCTCATTGTGCCCAAGCAGGGCCAGGCCCTGCCTGCTCACAGCAGACCCTCCTGCTCCTGCTGCCACCTTGGAAAGGGCAGGTTCTGCCATTTGCACAGCAGGCTCTGAATTCCAGCAGCTCCTCATCAATCCTGGGCAGAGCCTCAAACACAGCCCCAGCTCCCTGAGACACAGGGGAGGGGTTAGGGGAAAGCAACACCCACAAGGCAGCCCCAGGAAATCCAATGAATAGCTGAAAGAGCTGTGTCAGGCTCCTGGGATGAACCACATCAGCTCAGAAATGAGAACTGTCAGCTTTTAAGGTCAGGATGAATGATGATGGTCATCTCATCTGACCTCCTGCACAGCACGGGCCAGGCAGCCTCATCCAGCACTTGCCTCATCAATCCCACAAAGTGCTGATTGAGCCACAGCACACACAGGAAAACCTGCAGCCTTGATTAGGAACATTCAAGTGACACAGAATTGCCACTAGAGCATTAGCACCTGATGGGGTCTAGGAAGGAGGGAACATCCACCTCCTGGAATGCTGCAAAACCTCCCCTAATATCCTAAAACCTCCCTTAATATCCCCAAACCTCCTTTAATGTCCTAAAATCTCCTTTAACATCCTAAAACTTCCTGTAATGGCCTAAAACAAATTTCAGGGTTACACAAACTGGTTTTCTGGCTTCATCCCATGTGTGGCTGGATGCCAATGTTCTTTTTTACACCCTTTTCTGCCTAGCTTTCCTAACATTCCAAGCAGGCCAGTGTCTCACTGTGCTGCCCTTCTGCATGTGCCAGATTTAGACCACACATTCCTCTGCCACCTTCTGACCCACAATAAACAGGGAAGAACAAGAGCCAAAATTGGAGCTGGGGCTAAAGGAGGTCACAGGTGCCACTCACAAAGCTGCTCAAAGGCTGATTTTCACCTTCCCCATAAAAACCTTAGTGGAACCCACCTCGCGTAGTTGGCAGCATGTCTGACAGCCCCTGCCAGGCTGTCACCATCTCTGGGTTCTTCTCCAGGTCTGCAAAGTTCTTCCACACTCTGATGGCACCATCGTCTTGGGGAGCACAGAGAGAGAACACAAAGCAAAGTCACTGCTGGTGCAGCTCCTGCAGCTCCTTGTGCACGAGGAAGAAGAGGAGAAGCAGAACTGAAGTCACACAGACCCCAAATCCTAGAGTGTCACTTAAACACTTTCTGTTGGAGCTGTTTTCCCTCCCTAATTTACATCCATGAAACCTAAGTCTTTGTTCTACTGGAGCTGCTCTGGAAGAGCTTTTCTCCTTCCTTGAACAGCAGCTGACATTCAATGTCTCTCCATTTCCTTGACATTAATTTTCTCCAGGATTCATCTCTGGATTGGTGCCGAGGGCCACACAAGTACCCACTCAACACAAAACAACCCCATGGAGGCAGCAGAATCAAAGCCCAGCCCATCAGCAGCAAACCTTTCAAGAACATTGTGTATTTTTTTCAATTTTCTCCCCATCTGTGAAACTTTTGTGCTAAGAATCAATAAATTGAAAGAAATATGTCCTAAAGGCTCTCTCAGCTCCCCTTCCCCCTCCCTTAATTACACCCAACCTGTACAGTTGAGCAGGAAGCTGAGAAGCGGTTGAAAACACTCTGAGTGCCAGGTTTGGAATGGTTCCTTGGGAGAGGAGCAGATCTGACTCACAGCTTTACAGACCAGAGATTGGGCAAGATCTCCTTATGCAGACCACTACTCAGGTGAGATAAGGACTAGAGAGAAACTCAGAACCACCTGAGGGGTTTGGTGCTGAGGCTGAGCCCTGCCTGCTCTACGTGAACACAGCACAAGAACTGCAGTTCCTGTATTTTGGCTGCTGCACAATTTCAGCTCTGGAAGCAGCTTTACTCAACTGAAATCACCTTTCCCCAGGTGTGCCACAGGAGGGGTGACCACAACCTTGCAATGACAAGCAAATACTCAGACAGAAATGGCTTCAGCAAGTATTGGACTGGTCAGTCCTTGGAAAGTCTACCTCAGAGATTTCAGTACTGCCAGGTAGAAGCTGCAAGTCTGAGCCTGGAAATGCCTCCTGAGCTGAGAGCAGGCAGCTCAGTACAGGGAGGAAGATTGCGCTGGGACCAATCCATGGAGGGGAGAGAACAGGGTCCAGATCAGCTCAACTGGACTGGCACTGTGCCAAGGCTCTCCTGGTGGGACGAAGTGTCCTTTACCTGTGGCAGTGAGCAGCAGGGAGCAGTCCTGGCCGTTCAGGTACTCCATGGCCGTGATCCGCGTGTACCGAGGGTTCCCGTTGTGGAAATAGTCCAGCTTTTCCCCCTTCTCCCAGTCCCAAAAACTGTGGGAGGAAGAAAGAACATGAGCTTTCAGTTCTGTGTGCCAGCTGTGCAGAGATGCGCTCGTTACCCAGTTTGGGATTTCTCCTTTGGAGCCTGGCATCATTTAATTAATAACACATCATGGCATCATGGAATGGTTTAGATTGCAATGAACTCAAAGCCCATCCAGTGCCACCCTGCCATAGCAGGGACACCCCCACTGTCCCAGGGTGTTCCCAGCCCTGTCCAGCCTGGCCTTGGGCACTGCCCGGGATTCAGAAGCAGCCCCAGCTGCTCTGGGCACCCTGTGCCAGGGCTTGCCCACCCTCACCGGGCAGGATTTCAACACCTCCACCTGCTGAGAGAGAGCCAGGACAGGGGCCCAACTGTCCTGCTGCGAGCCCCAGGTCCCCAGCCCTCACCAGATGCTGTC
>QUSF01000104.1:910414-939824 GCA_003676055.1 Chloebia gouldiae | reverse complement strand
GTCCTGCTGCGAGCCCCAGGTCCCCAGCCCTCACCAGATGCTGTCCTTGTCGGCCACGGCGATGCAGGGGGTGAAGGGGTGGAACTTCACCACGGAGGGCACGCCCGGGTTCCTGTTGAGGAAGATCTGATCGTCCAGCCGGGAAATGCCTGTGGGGACAGCAGCCAGCTCAGCCCACACCTGATGTCCCCAGGGATGGACAGCCCCAGCTTCCCAGTGCCACCAGTCATCCCACCCCACGTCCCACCAGGACAGCCCAGCCCTTCCCTCCTTCCAGGAGTTTCTCAGACCCCCCCCAGCTTTCTCAGGTCTTGAGGTACAAACCAATAACTGTGGAGACAAACCCTTCATCCTTCACACTGGCAAGCAAGGAGAGCAAGCCCAGCCACACCCAGGGAAATGCCAGTTTGTGTTGAGGGAAAACACAACACTATTTCTTCAAAATATAAAAATGCCTTTTTTTTCCAATCTAAAATAGAGTGTTTCACTGAGCTTGTGGATTATTTATTTAACCTTCCATTTGAGTTCCCTTACATTTTAGGTTAATTTGCAAATGAAAAGTGTATTTTCCATGGAGACCTTAAAATGACGGGTAAAGACTTTTTCCATCTTGTCTTCAGAGCAGCGTGCTATTCACAAACAGTGTTGAGACCCCAGCACTGCTGGGTTCTGGCACTCTCTGAATTCATCACACAAATCCCTAAACCCAGGAGACATCCATTCAACCCGAGCTTGTTTTAGAATGCATCCACTGAATCTAATTTTCATTAAAAGCTTGTAAGTCTATTTTAATTCTTTTTAATATTTCACGTTTTCATTATTTTTTTAATGAATAGTGGCATTTCAGTCACTCAGGTCAAACAACCAAATATGAACACTGTCTAGAAAGAGATTTAACTTCTCCAGGCAAGCATAAAAAAATCCCCTTCTTTGTGTTCCATCAGATCTCCCAGGCCATCTCCTGGGCTCCAGGATCATTTCTGTACTTCTCTGGTTGATGATATTCTGCAGTGTCCTAGCATGAAGGTCCACACTGCACTGACAGGAGCAGCCTCCCCGTGACAGAGCTGAGCCCTGGGCACTTTTCCTTCAGCACACTGGGATTTCCAGCCCTGTGTGCCTCCAAAAGCATCCCTGGGAGGAGCAGCCCCCAACCCAGGCGTGCTTCTGGGAATGCCACGGGGAGGACACCAGGGACTCCTGGAACTGTGGCTCCCCAGCCTCTGCTGCTCAGGGCAAACGAGCAGGGAAAAACTGGGGAATGCAAATTCCTCAGGAAGCTTCATTAGATTCCACTTTATTCAAATAAATTCCTGTGCTGAAAGAATTCCAGCCCAAAGCTGCCTCAGCGACCCCCAGAGATTCAACCCCAGGTTCCTGGGGAGCTGCCACTGATGCAGCACAGACCTGAGGCATGCTGGGAGCAGCACACACAACCCACAGGCACAAATATCCCAAATAAAATGGGGTACAAGGAGTAAACCAGAACATGAGAGACCTCCCTGAGGTGTCTGCTGAGCTGGGGGGAAAGGTCCAGCAGCTCCATGGTCTGCCATGACCATGTCTGTCCCACAAACCCTGAGCCTGCAGCTCTGGATTTGGAAGCATTCCACCTTCCATTCCCTTAAAAGTAGAGGCTGAGCTGGTGACCACAGCCAGCAGCTGAGAGCAGAGAGGTGGGTGAGCAACAGGGAAACACCTGCAGCTGCAGCAGCAGGGAAACACCTGCAGCAGTAGCTGCAGCAGCACCTGCCCTGCACTAGCAGGGAACAGATACCAGTGTGAAGGGCAGCATGGCGTCACCACTAATTGGGATAATGGCTAACTGGGGTTCCACAGCACAGTGCAGAGCAAGGGCAGCACTCACCCTTCTGGATGATCTTCTGGGCCTGCTTCCTGACGCGGGCATTGCGCAGGAAGCGCCACTCCCGCTCCTTGCGGATCTGGCTCTCCAGGTCGTGCTCCTCAGGGATCTGCCAGGACAGGAACACACACAAACAGGACCAGTGACCCCCAGAGGTGCAGGAGTTGGCCGAGTGATGCCCCAGGGTCCGTGGCTCCTGTCCCCTGTGCACGCTGTGGGTCTGATCTCGGTACAACACGGATTTCTCTCTTCGCTCTCCTCAGCTGAGAAGCATCACGTAGCAACCCCGAGATCAAAGAGGGAGCACAGCCCTGGTACAGCCAGCTCAGAACACACTGAAATCTTTCTTTTCCTGCTAATCAAGGGCTGCTGGCCGAGCAGGGCATGGCTACATTCCCAAATCCCTGGGATGTTCATGTTTCCACCACCATTTACCAAGAACAGCCCTATTTTGGTTCCCTGGTCTGAAAATGATGTCCCTGTGTCACCTGGCTTTGATTATACAAAAAATTCACCCTGAAATTGGAGAGTGGCCCTGCCGTCACAGCCACTCTGAGCCATTTGATATTTATTCACACCCCACAGCTCCAGGTTTCAGCACTCCATGGCTCCCCTACAAAACCTGTGCTCCAGGCACGAGGCCAACCCCAGTGCTGCTCCCACCATGGCTATTCCTACCTTATTCAGAACACAGGATCAAAAGGAATAAACTCCTGAGATCTCACCCTAAACCATAGCAGGAGCTATATATGAGGTGTTTTTCATACTTAAAAAATTATCCAAGACTCCCCTGATGCAGAATCATCCTTGGATCAATTAAAGAGCTGAGCTACAAGGAAACTGAGCTACAGCTTCCTTCAATGCTGACTGTTCTAAGGAGTAACTCTTGAAGAAGAAAGACAAATTCCCCACAAAAAAAAACCTGGTTTTCCCTGAATAAGAAAGCCCTTAAATCATCTGTTACTGTTACAAACACTGCCTTCAAACATTGCTATCCTTTGGAAAACAGCTATTACTGAGCTGGACTTCTGCTTCTGTAAAATAAATAAAAAATAAGAAGCCCACCCTCCACCTTTCCTCCTGGCAAAGAAAAAAGCACTTTATTTCAGCACAACACCTATTAGACAAGCAATGACAAACGACCCCTAATGAAAAGCAATAAACAAACCTGAGCTAAAATACATCAAAGGAATTTGAGAGGGGAGAGATGACACCTACACCTTAATGAAAATCCAGCTTCTCTGGGAATAAATTAAAGAAAGCCCAAGGAAGAGCCCTTGGACCACCAGTGCAGAGTCAGAGCAGGCAGGTAAAGGCTGTCCTGGCCCTCACACCCACCCACCTGTGTGGCTCTGGGGATCATCCTGCCAGGAGGGAGGGAGGATCTGAGAAAACACAAAGCCCAGCTCTGCTCCCTTCCTAGCAGGATGGGGATCATGACAGGTCCTTCCAGGGCTTCCGCCAGCCAGGGAGCAGCTGAACCCTCCCAGCAGAGTTTTCCTTCTCTGACCTGGGTCTCTCCCTCTCCCCGTGGCAGTGGGTGCCAGGAGGGGAGCAGGGAGCCCTTGGCTCCAGAGGTGAATCCAGCTCTTCCTGGTTACCAGCCCTGCAGCACCTGCAGGGTTCCACTCCTCTCCCAGGACTTCAACCCCGGGCCAAGGCACAGCGCAGCAGCAGCCCTGGCAGGGATTTATCAGGGAGGGCTTCTTATGTAATTCTCACCTTCCAGGATCCTTCCCAGCTCCTGCCTGCATGTTCTGCCAGCCCTGGAAACAACAGATGCTGGCTCCCGCTCTCCTTGACTCAGGACTTCCTGACAGCTGGCACCGAGGCTTTCCTGTGCCCCGTGGCTCCCAGAACAGCCCTGAGCCACGAGGGACTGCAGGAAGAGGAAAAGCTTCTGCAGAGACCAGAGCTGGGGTGGGGATCTGCTTCTCCTGGCACACGGAGAATTTACAGTGCAGCATTTTTCTTTCTCCGTTTATTTGATTAGATAATCAATAAATCAAACCTGGAGTGATGGCTTGAAACGGAACCCCTGATTTACACTGAAAATTAATCCCTCACTCTTTCCAGTGAAAGCATTCTCAGGGCAAGGTCCATGAAGCAAAACTAAATTCATAAATTAAATATGACTAAGATGCACTCACAGTCATTTTATCTTTATTCATTACAGGAACAGTTGTCTTGTCTTTCCCTGTTTATGAAGGCAGGCAGCAGCTCCAAAGGAATGGCTGGAATTAAGCACCAATGTCATTTTTCCATCAGTACTTGGTACACTTCACTCTTTGCCTTTTTCATGAGGCTGAAGCTCCCAAAAGGCAGCCACCACCAGCCAGGACTGTTCCCTGTTGCTGCAGGAACAGGGACTCCATGGAAACTCAGGCAGCACCCGAGCTGTCAGTCCTGACTTCCAGCCAAGAAACCTTAGAGAAAGTTCTCACAGAGAACTTTCTCCAGTCCTCTGCACAAACACCAGCCAGTCCAATCCCAAAGTCACTGGCAATTCTCTGTTAGGATAACACCTGCAGAAAACTCCCTCTCCTTGGCCTTCCAATGCTGCTTTGTAGAAGTATCAGGGAGATCAATTCTCTCCCTTGTGTGATCAGAAAACACAGATTTTGTTCTCTTCAAGCTTCACCCAGGAATTCACCAGCTGGAATTCCCAGCCCTAGCTGCTCAGGGAGCTCCTCCAGAGCCAGGGCTGTGCCTTTCTCCTGCTCCCTGGGACACACAGAGCACCCTGGCACTGCAGAAAACCCCCCTTCCCATGCCTCCCCTCCCTGGCTTCTGTGAATTAGTACAGGAATGCTCCACGTTTATTTATTGCCTCTCCTCAAGCAATTTAGTCTATTTTATGAGCAGGAAGTAGTAGTAAAGCCATTCCCCCACAAAGCTCCCCGTGTCCCCACAGCTCCTGCCCGTGCCTGGCTGCCTACTCTGATTTATTTTATTAATAAAGGCCCCCCTCTTCCCTGGGAAGAGGTTTTCTTAGGGAGCAGACAAATGATTTTAATAAGAACTAAGAGCTCAAACATCATCTTCCTCCTCTTGTGCTCTGGTCTGGGCTGGAATCAAAACTCTGAAGCTCATCTTGAGGAGAAAAAGCCCTGGTGGAAACTTGGCCAGGCAGCCCTGTCCCACATCCCAGATGTGCCCTAAGGAATTACTCGGTGGTTTCAGCAGCAAGGGGATTTCACAGCAGCTGAGGAAGTGCCAGCCAATGCTTCACTGGTGATTCCCTCGGGAAATCAAGAGCCTGACCAGTTCTGATATCCTCAAGCTTGGGCAATTATCTCACCCCAGCACCTGAACATTCCATAAGGCAGCACTAAAACCACAACATTTCCTCATTATCTCAGCAGCAGGGCTTGAACACAAACATCTCTTGTGGAGAGGCATTAATGGAGCCTGGGCATTGTCCCTGCCGGGCAAGGCAACCCCTCCACGAGATGGAGCTCAATGTCCTGACACCTTTGGGCTCTCTGAGACTCCCAGAGCACCTGAAAGCTGCCTTTAATGAGGGAGATTTACTGCTCCTTCTGTTTCATACTTAAACCTGAAACCTGAGCTTTGGCTAAAACATTCTGGGAATTTAACAGCTAAAACATTCTGGGAATTTAACAGCTTCTCTTTCCAGTCACTGATATCTTTGCCCATCTCTTAAGAGCTCTGGCTTGAGTTTTTCCTGGAAGGAGGTTTCAGTTTCTCTCTCACTTCACATAGAGACAACTTTGTTACCCAAACAAGTCACTTCTGAAGAGACCTGGATGCAAATTTGTCATTACCACCCTTATTGTTCATTGTAACACAACTCCTTACATTTTTTTAAACTTTAAACCCCAACAATAATGCTTCCCAGGCTTCCCCCCGGCACTCGTGGGCATGCAGCCACTCACTTCCTCGAGACTCTGTATGTTAAAGGTGTCTGTGCTGGAAGCAGAGCACAGCTCCCAAATCCCACCTGAGGCCAGTGGGGCAGAGGGTCTGTCCTGCTGGCCTCCCCCAGGGCAGCCTCCCGCCACCACCTCTCTTCCTCTTTTACCACAGCCAAGAGATTCAGCTGGAATGTCAGAAAGAAAAGAGCATCCCTCTTTCTCCAGCCTCTCACTGCCCTTTCTGGGAAAAAGGGCCTTCATTATTCCTTTTATTTCTTTTAAAAACCACTTCATTTTAGCTATAATGCAATTTTCTATATGCAGAGAAGCCTAACGTTTCAGGTGGAATTTCTGTGGTGCAACCAGGCAAAACTGGGGGGATCTGATACAGAACCTCTCCTCGTTCCTGTTTTTTGTGGCTTGTGCTCCATGGGGAGCTGAGCTTTTCCCCTGGGCTCTGCCTGTCCCACCCTCACTGACCCTTGTGCTCCCTCTGGTCACTCTTAGTGACACCAGCAGCACGATGTAAGGCGATGCATTCCTTTGCCTTCCCAGGAAAGAGAAGGGAGGAAGGGCAGGGCTGGCAGGGCCCAGCCCAGCCCTGCAGGGTTACCTTCATGACGGGCTGGGCGAAGTACTTGGCGCTCCAGTCGCAGAAGCCCGTCTGCACCGCGGCCGAGATGAAGTTCTTGTGTCCCACAGCATCATCACCATCATCAGCTGTCTGTGGGGAGGGGACAGGGGTCACCACCTGCAGGGCCAGGGACACCCCCACTGCCCCAGCTGGGCACCAAACCCTCAAACACGCTGCTCAGGACAGGGAACGCCGCACACCCAGCTTTGGGATCGGGCTTATGGTCACTCCTTGGAAAGGTGCACGTTCCCTCAGCTGCAGGGATCTGGGGTGGAGCAGCCCCATGGCACCTCAGGGAGGTCCCAGCAGGAGTTTTGTCCCGAGGATGTGGTGTGGGGAGCAGCAAGGATGACTCAGGATCCAGACACAGCTCGTGCTAAGGTGGATGAGTGTCTGTCACACAGCACAGGACACCCCAAGGGAAAAGCTGCTCCACTCCCTCAGCTTTCAGAAATATGATCCTGGTGCTGCCAAACCCCAGAGAATGGAAGGTGTCCTTCTTGTGATCACATCTGTCCCTTGTCCCTGCTCTGCTAGGGCTGGAGTGCAGCCCCAAGGGTCAGGGATCTGACTCTGGGCTGTCACTCAGGCACACAAATCTTTACAGAGGAGTAAGCCATGGACTCTGATTAGACACATTGCTTAGTGGCAGAAGTGAATAATGCCCTATCAAAAGCTGTAAAACACAATTTATCCTGAAGAAAATAAATTAATCAATTTTTATTTGGCTGGTTAGAGGCAGCCAAATCTAGATTAGCAGCAGCTGGAAGCAAACGAGGGATGCACAGAAATAAACCACAACCAACAGAAAGTGGGACAAACCCCAGTGGGGAGAAGCTGTCAGGGCAGTCTCCTTACCTGTTCTGGGCCTTTATCAAACATTTTCCTTGTCCTGGGGAACTGGTGGGAGTGGGGGGTGTACTGGACCCCCACGCTGGTGGCACTGGGGCGCACGGACGCCAGGTCCCGGCTCACCGGCTGCTTGGGCACCTCGTTGGTCAGGCTGGAGCTGCTCGTGCTTGTGGTTGGAGGGGACCCTCTGAGGGACAGAACAGGGGACAGGCTTTGGGCATCGCTGCACGTGAGATTTGTTGTGCATTATGTTCTTTTCACTTTGTTTCTTTCTCATGAGATTTGTGCTCTGCTGTGGTGCCTCCTCTGCAGAAACATCAGTTCCCATGTCCCCTCCAAAGGCCAAACCCACCCCAAACCAAGAGTGAAGTCTGACTGTGCCAACTCCAGGCTGAGGGGATGAGCCTCAGTGTTCTGGGAATCTGTGATGCCTGACCTAAATCACCCTGACCAGGGACTGCATTTCCATGGGGGGACTGAAGCTTCAAACAATTTGAATTTAAACTGTTCCAACTTGGAATCTTCCTGGTGCACACTGGGTATGGGAGCAGCAGATCTAAGGTGCAGTGTTTGCTCTTGGGAGAGCTGTTTTGGGAAATAATCCCATTTTCAGCCCCCAGCTTTGCCCCCAGCACTCTCTGTTTCCCTGCTGCTCAGGCAGGGTGTTTTGTCCATCAGTTAACCGCAGCTTTTATCAGCTCAAAGTGCAGCAGGCACAGCTCCGACATCAGTGGGAATTTGGGCATCACAGCTCAGGAAAGGTAAAAGCAGCCAAGCAGCAGCTCTTCCTTTCAGTTCAGCTAGATACCCAGTGGGCTTGTTACTCTTTGCCCTAAAGGAAAACAGGAAGAAACTCCCCACCTTTTCCCAGAGCTTTCCTTCCCGGACACTTCACCACTGCAGACAGCCACATTCCCCATCCCTGGGCAGTTCCCCGGAATGGGGCTGGGCAGGGAGCACCCACCCCACGCACAGAAGGCGCTGGAAGGCCGGGCTGCACTTACCCCACTTGGTGGATGTGCATCCCCTTGTTGGTGGGGCTGGCAGGGGCCGACTGAGTCAGCGAGGTGGTGTCCAGGATGCGCTGGGGGCGAGCGTTGACCGTGGCCTGGGGAGAACACAGGGAGCCTGAGCAGCTGGCACAGCCCTGCAGGGCCAGCCAGGGCAGGGAGGGAGCTCTCTATGGCTGGGGGACAAAACAAAGCCCCGGGCTGCTCCCAACACCAGCTGCTTCCACTGCTGGCTCCGGCAGGAGCACTTACCCGAGAGAGCCTTTGCTGCCTGCAGGGAGGTGGCTGCTGCCAGGACCTGCCCCAGCACCCCAAACACAGGGCAGGGCCCAGGCTGGGCTCCCCTCAGTGCTCCCCGCAGCCACCAGCCTTTCCCTCACACCTCACGACTGAGTCTTGCAGCTCCTACCATCACTATAAATGATAGAGTACATTCTGAGCCAGGAGGAAAGGAGGCTCAGGGGGAACCTGGCTCTGCTCAACCCTGACAGGAGGGAGCAGCCAGGCTCTGCTCCCAGGAGACAACAGGACAAGAGGAAATGGCCTCAAGTTGTGCCAGGGGAGGGTCAGGTTGGATATTGAGGAGAAATTCTTCATGGAAAGGGCTGTCAGACATTGGTACAGGCTGCCAAGGGCAGTGGTGGAGTCCCCACCCCTGGAGAGAATTAACAGCCACATGACGTGGCACTTGGGGACATGGGTCAGTGGTGGCCCTGGCAGTGCTGGGGGAATGGTTGGACTGGATGGGCTCACAGGGCTTTTCCAGCCTAAATGATTCTGTGATTCAGCCTCAAGCCTTCCATTAAAAACACCTGGACAAAGCAACCTGGGATGAAGCAAACTTTCCCCTTTAAGACTTTGATTTCAGGAAGTCTTTAGAGGCCAACACTGAACGCTGGGTCCTTGCTGTTTGTTTTGGTGCTCACAAAAAGCAGGTCTGGGCATTTTCCAAGGCTCAGGCTGGGAAGGAGAACTGCACCATTGCCATCTGCATCATAAACATCAATCCCAAGGCAGCCACAGCCTGGGTGAGGCCCAGCAGTGCCTAATGAGCCCAGGGAACAGAGCAGCAGCAGATTCCCTGCAGGAAGGCTGCACGCCTGGGCAGCCCACACACCGGCTGCTCACACCCAGCACAGCCCCAGAGCCCTTCTGGAGAAATAGATCCACAGTCCTGGCTCCAGAAAAAAACCCGAGCAGGACACTCTGGTCTCGTTTGATAACAGCAATCACAGAATCACAGAACACTGGGCTTGAAAGGTACCTCTGGAGATCACCCAGGTCAACCCCTCTGCCAAGGCAGGGCCACCTGGAGCAAGTGACACAGGAACATGTCCAGGAGCTTTGGAATATATCCAGAGGGGCTGGGTTGGATGGGACATTGAGAAGAAATTCTCCTCTGTGAGGGTGGGCCTGGCACAGGGTGCCCAGAGCAGCTGTGGCTGCCCCTGGATCCCTGGCAGTGCCCAAGGCCAGGTTGGAGACTGGGGCTTGGAGCAGCCTGGGACAGCGGAAATTGCCCCTGCCATGGCAGGGGTGGAATGGGATGAGCTTTAAGGCCCCTTCCCACCCAAGCCATTCCATAGTTCTGCAATCTTTAGTCCCCCAGCACCCTCCAGATGTGGAAGCCCATGGAGAGTTTGCCCAGCTGTTCCCACTGAAGCCCCCAGCCCCAGACAGGTCCCTCAGACCTGAGCTGTGTTCTTCTCAGCTCTGCCAATGGAAGAAAACCTCAGCTGGCTCAGCTCCAAAGTGAAGCCTCTCCTTCATTGAATTTTACAGTAATCAAACCAAAATATTAAACCCCTGGAACATTCAAGTGTTTTGCATCACCTGAGGCAGTATTTTTGTTTAAGCAAGAAAAACAATTTTTGTTTGCATTCACTGGTAAAATTCAACCTGAGTGGGCAGTGCTTGCACACAGCGGGGAGGAGCAGTGCCCACATCCAGTGCCCCTTTCTACACCCAACAAGCTCCAGCAGCACGAAGAAAGGTCTCGGGACGCAGTTAGCAAGGATTTAATTGTCACTGATTAGCATCAGCCACTGACCAGCTCCTGCCTGAGCTCCCACGGAGCCTCGAGCTCTTGTGGTCCTGCGGCAGCGCTCACAGCACAGCCGGAACGGGACCAGGAATGACCAGAGCAGGATCCGAGCCTTACAGCCCACTGTGCTGGCCAACTCACAGGCTGGGAGATTTGTGTTTTGGGGGTTTTGTTGTCATCAGAAAGCCTTGTTAGAAGCCACCCAAGGCAGGTGGTGCAGGCCAAAGCAAAGCCCCTGGACATGCACAGCAGGGCACAACCCCAGGAGCAAACGCTTTCCTTGCAGGTCTCGGTGCTAAGGCAAAGAAGAACAAATCGCTTTTGTTCGCTGAAGCATCCCCAGATCAAAGTTCCTTGTCAATGGGAATGCTTCCTGTTTTCCAAACCTGTTGGAAGAGCTGTTGCTTTAGGAAGCAGGGGCACAGCAGCTGGCCCAGCTGTGCAGTGTGAGATGCATGAGACCCATCGCCTGAGCTTTGGGACTTGGGTCAGCACCAGCACAGCCAGGCCCAAACTTGTTAGAGTCAACACAGAATTCCCCCTACTAGCCCCAGCATTCCCTAGGGATGTGACAACAGAGTGATCACAGCTCCTGCTAGCACAGCAGCCTTGATATCAATATCGACACCAACCCACCTCCCCATTGGCCAGGGAGCAACTCCTGAAAACACATTTCTGTCAGGAAAAGCAGATCTGCTTCCTCCTTATATCCCTTTTAACAGTAGGAGCAACATTTCATTTTGCAAAGAGCCTTCCAAACACAGAACTGAAATAGTTTCATGCATCTAGAGCAGAGAGAGGGAAATCTTCCACCTTTTCCTTTCCTTCTTGCCCTCATTTGGCATCTCCAGCCTGTCATCTGTTGTATCCCTGTCTCAACAGGTAAGGGCTGAGCTTGCTGCCCCCACTGCCAAGAGAATTCTCTGTCCCAAACCCAGCTCCTACCACTCACTGACACGTGCACTTTGAACAAATCAGAGTTCAAGTCAGTAACTATGGTCTCAAGAGAAAGTGTGATTTCAAAGCAGAGATCTCTGAGGCATTAAGATGGCAGTGCACAATGCTGGCATCTCTTACTGCAGCTCCAGCTCTGCAGCCCCAGGCTGAGGACCTGGGATTATTCCCTGGAAAGGCCCAGTAAGAGAGTTCCCATTGCAATGGCTCATGGTCTGGATGCTTGAGAGGCCAGAAAGGTTCACACAGAGCTTTCTGTGCCCAGCCAGGGAACACACGGGGTGAGAAGATGCTCTGGGGTGGCCTGGCCTGGACAGGGGGAAGCTGCTGCCCCAGGGTGGCACCTCCAGGGACATCTTGTCACCCCCAGGATGAGATGAGATGAGGATGGAGGTTTAGGCACCCAGCCTGGGCTGGGGTGAGGAGTGGCAGGGGTCTGCATGCTGACTCACATGTACTAGTTCACCTGGGTTGGAGAGCCGTTGTGGCTTCAGTCTGCAGGCCAGTCCCACTTGCATTATCTAAATCAGTTTGCAAACGGATAATTTAATGAAGGATACTTAAGGTTTATCCCAGGGACTGATCTAGACAAGTAGACTTCTAAACTGGACCTCCTGTCCAAGGTCTACACCTCATTTATACCCTAAAACAACCCCGGGCCCTCCCCCATTAATTCATTTTACCTGATCAGAATTCAGAGCAGAGTTTATCATCATGAAGCATTAAAAGTTCCTACTGCAAAAGGCAGAGCCCTCCAACAGACCCATCCAGGTCAGTCTGCCTAAGCCTCGCCTAAGCATGAAAAAATCCACACCTGCACACCTGGCAGGCACAGGTGAGCAGGGACAGGCACATACCTTGTAGGCAATGCTGTTGAGAACCTTCATGGCCAGGTCGGACACGTCGGGATAGGGGTCAGCAGCCAGATGAAGGAGCACTCTCCAAATTTGGGTATAAACACTGTTGAAACTCACACCTAGAAAAATAAAAACCACAACAAACCCCAAAGCCCTGCAGCACATGACAATCCATCAACTCCGATTCTTTGATCTGATGTGAGAAAATTCATTAGAACTCCAAACAACCTGATGACATCTCAGGGAACATCAAGAGAGGAGCTCAAAAACATCCCACATGGGCATTTTGTCTCCCTTTTGCCTGTCTGTGAACTCTGCAAGGGCTTGTGAAATCAGAGTGGGAGGAAGCAAAATAAATTAAAGACTCCCTAAATCACCTCCAGTCAAACTCCTGCTTTTCCAGGCTCCTGAAGCAAATCACCTGGAAAAGCCAAGTGGATAATGTCTGGGATTCCTGAGCTGAAATACTTAATGGTATAAACCCACAGTTACTGCCCAATACTGTTGTGGTTATTTTTATTGGATTGTCCAGGGGTTTGTACACTCTACAAGTTTACTCAATGTTTAAAACAAAGCTTTAGGAGTTGAGTCCTCAGGAAGCAGCGAGTCCAATTCAGTCTTTCCTATTGACATTTGTATCAATTCCTCCAATTTGTTATTTAATGAGCACATCAGCTGTTTGGTATTTCGGCAGAAGGGACTGACAGATTCGAAGTACTAATCAAATTAATAAGCATTTGCAACAACTGACAAAATTCTGTGAACATTTTATTTTGCTGCTTTTGGGCAAGAATTTGTTATTCTGCCTCTGAGCCCTGCCGGTGTCTGATCGTGCAACGCCCGGTTGGGAGTGGAGCCATTTGGACAATGTTAAAGTGGTTGCACTAACAACAAAAAAGAGCTAAAATAGAGATTTCAGATGAGTCACAATCAGTGCTAAATGACAGATCAAGCTGTTACTTCATTTTCTCCCTTGTTTCTGGAGGCACCTAAATATAAAGTTGGGAGGAAAGGGCCCCTTGGTCACCAAGCAGCTCCTCACCTGGCAGAGCTACACCTGATCTCTAAACCAGCAGAGCAGGCTGGGACAGAGAGTTCTGAGCTCTGGCTGAGGGCAGCAACAAGCTCCAGGAGCCCGCAGGCTGCCCTTGGGGTGCTGGGCTGAAAGGGGAACCTTCTCCTGCCCCAAGTGCCCAGAGTGTGACAAATCACTGCAAAGGGCCAAGGCAGCCCCCATTCCACAGCTCCTCCCTCTCACCCCACCTGCAAAGGGTCTCTCTCTCTCTCTCTCTCACCTGGCATCCAGAGGATGTTCCAAGTGATGTCTGCTTAAATTTGCACCTGGGAGTCTCACAAGGGAACACCTGGACTGTGCTGTTCATGTGCTGGGGGTGACCCATGCAGATCCTGCAGCTGATCCCAACCTTCCCAAAGCAGGCCAGGGACAAACCAGAGAATCCCACAGTGCCTGGGCTTGTGGGGGGACCCTAAAGTCCATCGTGTTCCACACCCTGCCATGGGCAGGGTCACCTTCTACTGTCCCAGGTTATTCGAACCTGGCCTTGGACACTTCCAGGGATCCAGGGGCAGCCATAGCTGCTCTGGACACCCTGTGCCAGGGCCTCACACCCTCACAGGGAAGAATTCCTCTCCAGTATCCCATGTAACCCTGCCCTCTGGCAGTAGGAAGCCATTCCCCCTTGTCCTGGTACTCCAGGTCCTTGTGTAAATCCCCTCTCCAGCTCTTCTGGAGCCCCTTTAGGCACTGGCAAGGCTGTAAAACCTCTAACAATGTAAATTGTTACAAGGCTCTAAATTGTAAAGGCTGTAAACATATATTTACGTAATATTGTATTATATTTATATAATATGGCAAAATTGCAAAGGCTGTAAATATGTAACAATGTTAAATCGTGGAAGCTTGTATTACCAAGGAAAGAAAAACTGGAGGGGGAAGGATAAAGAAAAAACGGAGAGAGGCAAAGTGCTACAAGGTGTGGGAGGAAAAAAGGCTCAGCTCGTGAAGCAGCAGCCAGGTAATGTCTGAGGTGTGCCCAGAGCTGTGCCCAGAGCTCTGCCTCCCACACTCCAGCCTGTTACATAAGGGCCGGTGGGAAATCTGATGCCTTCAATTCTTTAAAGCCCTTGAAAGAGAGTAAAAGGAAAAGCGAGAGGAGGAAGAGTGAGGGGGGGCACCCAGCTGATTTCCCAGGGGCTCTGACAACCACCTCAATCATAAAGGAAGAAACCCAATGACATTTTTATACATCTAAGTGTCAGGGAAAAACCAAATTCTAAGCAGAACTGTGCCAGTGCAATTCCCCCTTCACCTGGCAGCCTTTGAGAACACAGGGAATTTCTCCAAAGGCACCTGGGGCTCAGGGCTGGTGCTTCCAGGGCTGCTCTTTCCTGGTGCCACTGCCCCACTGTCAGTGCAGGAGTGACACATGTGACACAGCTCTCTGTCAGACCCTGAGTTCCAGTCCCTGGGATAAAGGGAGCACAGAGGTGGCAGGAGGAGCAGCAGCTCCATTTCACCTTTAGGGCTGCAGTGCCCAAACTGTCCCCGAGGTGCAAACCAGGAGCCAAGCAGGGACCAGGCACTAATGGAAGCAGACAGCTCTGTAATTAGTCACTCCCAGCCAGTTCAGTGCACCTTGCAGGGTGGTCTCATGCTTACAAAACAATCCCTCCCTACTAAGAATGTAAAAAATAAATTGCCTGCCTTTCCCCGAGTTTGATTTTCCCTGCTCACATGGGGGTCAGCTCACCTATGAGCCCTGAGGATGGGCCAGGCTCCAGCAGCTCCAGGGAGAGCCGCAGTGGATGCAAACCCAACTGCTGATGGCTTTATTTATTCCCTTTGATTTTCCAGGCTGGGACAGGTTTCTTTCCAATCCCCTGTAAAAATCACTGCAGTGATTTGAAGCCCCACAGATGGGGCAGTTCCACTTCCCACTGGCACCACAGCAAAACCAGACCAAGGGCTGCTCCCTGCTCCCCTGGTCCTGAGCCAGCTCCTGGGGAGGGACTGAGACCTCAGATGGGCACAGAGGGACAGGCAGCGGCACCCTCACACAGGCACACAGGGACAGGGAATGCAGCTGAAATATTCCAGGCTGAACAGCCCCAAGAACTCGGGGAGCTGCTTCCCCTCAGCGCCAACCACAGCTGCTCAATGTGCATGCCACAAACCCCTCCTCCTCCCAGAAGGAATCCTGGATGAAGGGGACACCCCAAATCCCCACAGCTCCCTGAGCCCTCCCGGGGCCCTGCAGGGCTCACCCCAACCCCTCGGCAGAGCTGGAGCTCCCCGTGCTTCCACACGAGCCAGGAGCAGCTCAGCAGAAGGAATTCCTCAGGGCAGGCACCTCTGGGCCACAGCTGGCACCACCACCAGGGACACTGCCCCCTCTGAGTAGCCCCTGCAGCAAGTTCCCATTCCCAAACCACACCCATGTCCCTGGATTTTGCTGCTGTGCCTGTTCCCAGTTACACACACTGCTGGCTGACCAGCTCCTTCCCATTATCTCGGTGCATTAACACAGAGTAGGAGGCTCCCTGGCCCCAGTGCTCTGCTTCCTGCACCTCACTGTCCACCTCCATCTCTGCTCTCCTCGTCCTCACTGCAGCAACCTCCACCCTCACTGGGACTCTGAGGCACATCCTGGGAAATGGCAAACAGTTCTCCACCCCCAGCCTCTCCTGCTGGAAAAGACAACAATTCCCCAGCATTTCATTGCTCCAAGATTTATTTTCCTCCTTCTTTGATCACCCCTCCAGATAATCTTCCAGCGAAGCTCTCTGTAGGACAAAGGCTTTCATCGTACAGTTTGGATATGAATAATCAGCCTCGAGGTATGCAAACTCCCATCTTAATTCCATCCCTTTCTCCTATCTTAAAACTGAACATTTCCAGGACACCAAGATTAATGAGCGGCTGTATGGAAAAGCAGCAAGGCTCAGCTTCCCTTCCAAAATGATGTCTTTGTTGACTAACCACAAACTGCCTCTTGCCAGCTGGAAAAGTGGGCCAGAAATAAATGTCTCTCCTGGTACTGGCCTGTCTGGCCAAGGAGCAGCTGCCAGAGAACACAGAGCTCAGCTGAGAGCGTGTGTCGTGGCATTTGGGGAGCCATAATGGGGACATTTGGCCCACAGCTAGCTAAGGAACTGTTTGTAAAATGGGATGAGGAGGAATGGAGAGGTTCTCCTCAAGTTTTTGGGAAGAAGTACATTGTATGATGCCTCAGTGCCAATGTAGAGACTGATCCAGAACAACCCCTCACATGCCAAGTTCCTAAAACTGCCAGAGGGGAACAAAGACCTGAGCATCAGCAGGTTGTGACTGCCCCTGGATCCCTGGAAGTGCCCAAGTACCCACACTGGAGCACCCTGGGGTAGTGGAAGGTGTCCCTGCCCATAGCAGGGGTGGCATTGGATGGGCTTTAGGGTCCTTCCCAACCCAAACCATTCTGGAATTCTGTGATCAGTGAATCAGCTTAGGACAGGAATGCAGAGCACAGAACACAAACTCTGGCTGAAAATTTCTCCTTTCCCTCTTACAGACCAGATTTCTGCTTCACTTGGAGTCTCCCTATATGCCCCAAACACCTTTTCCATGGCTCTGGCTGTCTCAGGTGCTTAGCAGAGGTGTTACTGCAGAGCGAGTGCCCCATTTCCTCTGTCAGAAGACACAGAGCAGAGCACAGCATTCCTTCAGCCACAGGTCTCTGCCCCACTGGGCTCCCCCAGCTCCCCTGCTGCAGCAGCTTAAGGCACGTCAGGACACGAAGGAACAGGGTGAGCCTGGGCTGCAGAGATCTGGGGGTGGCTGGGGCTGGTGCCATCTCTCCTGGGGAAGCAGGAGACAGGGCTGGAGGATGGTGATGCTTCAGAAGGAATGAGAAAAGCCTGGCTTGCAGCAGGCAAATGGGGAGGTAATGGGATTCTGTGCGAGTCATGAATTTTAAACACTTCACTAAGCTCTGCGTTTCCAGCTGGGTCTGAGCTCTTTGATGGATCAGGAATGAGGGAGGCCTTGGAGAGCTGCTCTTTCTTTCCAAAGTTCCCCTCACCACCTCCAGCTCCTCTCCAGAGCCTTTTCCAGCTGTGCTGCACAGCTCTTGTGAGACACATACCAGCCATCAAGCAGACACCAGTGGAAATGGGAAAACTCAAGTCCTAGCTCAAGATGGAGAGAAATTTCCTAACATCCCTGCCATGCTTCAGAAGATTCAATGTCATTACTGATAATCAAAAGCAAATTAACTGATCAAGTTCCTAATGAACTCATGATTTTAAACTGCCACAGGGGCTCAGTAATTACAATCCCTGAATCTTTCAACTTGGGAGAGCCAAATCACCATTAATTCTCCTAGAAAACAGAGCAGAGAAAATGTTTCTTTGGTCAAGGCAGTTCTATCACCCAGGTGATTCCTCCCTCTTTGCACTGATTTGTGAAAATATGGGCCCATTTACTGATTACAGAAGAAATACAGAAACTTTGCCCAGCATTTCCCCATGCATGCTGCTTTCCCTGGAAGGAGGCCATTCCAAAAGCCAGGTCCTTCTGCATGGTGCCTGTGATGCCATGCCAAAATGGCTCAGATTGTTTGAAAAGCTACAGGTAATTTAAAGCCAAGCTGTTGTGGCCCCCACATTTTTGTGCCTGAATTCCTAACAGGATTTCAGTGCAGCTTAGACCTGGAGCCAACAGCTCCCACTGCCATCCCTCTGCTGGAGTGACCCAGCCACACAACAGGGAGAGCAATCTGTTGGAGCCAGGATCCCAACCTTCCCCACAGGCAAGAGGGGCCCCAGGGCAGGGGGCTGTGCTCACCTATGAGGGAGTTGAGGGAGGAGTAGGAGCTGACTCGTCTCATCTTGTCGATGGTCTCGAAGGACAGGATGTACTCCTCGTTCTCGGGGCTGCCCAGAGTGCTGCTGGCACTGCTGCTTGTGCTCAGGTTCCCAGGGGAAAAAGCCACAGAGCTTCCAGCTGCCAGGACACAACAGCAGATGCTGGAATGAGGACTGGCGAGAGAACAATCTTCACCCAGACAAAACACCCCTTTTCTAAATCCTGCCACACTCAGGGAAGGAAACCCCCTTACCCAGGGGGCAAAGCCACAATTCCCCTTTTAATACTGAATGATTAAACAGAGAACAAGCAAAAGATTGAGTGAAAAATCCACTTACGCTTGGAAGCTGGAAGGCACATTTTTAGTCCCCAAACACTCAGAAAAATCAATGCTAATGACCAGAAAATTGCAACTAATTATGAAGGGGCTCCTCATCCAAGCTCCTCCTTGGAGCTGGACAATTTGGGCTGGAGCCCCAGTTCCAGTCTGTGCTGTGGTGTTTCCTGGCTGGCACAAGGGACGTGAAAAGTGTCTTACACTCCTCGTTGAGGCTGAGGTTCTGCAGGGACTTGTTGAGGCTCCTGGCGGTGGTGACGGCGCGGATGTTGCCGTAGGAGCTGACGGAGCGCAGCCGCGGCGTGCAGGGCCCGTCCCGCACCGGGGTCAGGCTCCCGCCCTCTGTGAGGCAAGAGGCAGCAGTCATGGCTGGGACCAAACCCAGCCACAGCACCTGGGTTATGGCCCAGCAAACGAGACATTGAAACACCAGCGACGTGAACTGCGCCTGTCATTCTGTCAGGCTAAAAGAGGACACGCTATGGCAGCGGATCCAGCATGGATCCCGTGTCTCTGCTGTCCAGGACAGGAGTTTGGGACATCCAACAAGGCCAGGTGAGCCCGGCCTTGTCAGTGCCTCCCAGGAGCCCTGGTGACTCCTCTGTGCAGGTGGTGCTGGGCCACTGCCCAGCCCCAGTGCCAGGACAGCCTGAGGCAGCATTGGCCAGCTCCTCTCTGCTGCTGCAGCTTGTCAAACCCCTCCTGGATTTGCTCATCATCAGAAGCTATGAAAATTCTGGTTTCCTGACCAAATTTCAGGCCTGATTTCAAGTCATATTTCACCCTGAGCACACACAGTCCCATGGGCTCAGAAGAGCTGCTCTTTCCCAGCAGAGTGGCTGCACTGGGGGGGGGGGGCAATGATTCCAGAGCGTCCCACTTCAGGGTTCTTTTGGATCAGGAAAAGTCCTGTAGAACTGCATGCAGTGTTTATTTCCTGCAGCAAATGGGGAGGAGCTCATTTTCCAATATGATTCAGTTATTCAGAGGACAAGGAGACCAAACCACTCTGTGCAGAGACAGCACACGGTCTTGCCTCCAAGATCCTCCTGTTATCCTTCAAGATCTCCACTGCAGTTTACATCTAAAGAAAAGGTGAGGTCAGAGACAACTTCACCAGGACATTTCATTCCTCATATAAAGCCACAGACACAACAAAAGGGATTGGGCCACAGGCTCAGAGCACAGAGCTCTTCCCTTCCTTGTCTGGCCCTCACAGCAGCAGGGCTGGTTCATGGTGTGCTGGAGCTCTCACCAGGTCAACGTGACACTGAACATTCACATGTGATTCCAGAGGGGAGAAAGAAAATGAGTTTGTGGGCTGCCTGGACCTTCAGCCTCAAGCTGAAGGGAATCTCTCTGAATGGGCAGGAGGCTCCTGGTGAGCTGCAGCCAAGGCTTAGGTGGAGACTCAGTGCAGGATGGATTTCTCCAGTGTAACATCTCACAGGGCTGAACAGACACCAGATGTCCCCTCCTTGTCACCCACCATGTCACAACAGGGCTCTTTAGTAAACTCCCACCAGCAAGAAGCTCACTGCATTGGGAAAACTCCTTAAATAATTCCCAAGTACTTTCAGGCCCTCCATCTCCTGCCCAGCCAAAGCCAAGCCCCCACCTGGAGCAGCTGGAGAAGGGAGAGGGTAATTCTTCTCCTCTTCTATGAACTGCAAGGCCACGGTGCAGAAATTGCTCTCGTACTGAACCACCAGGTGACTCAGGGCCACCACCAGCTCCTGGGGAAAGAGCACAAGAAACATCTCATGGGTACACAGTGAGAAACATGGGACTGAAGGCAAACACTGACTAGTATTACTGGGTGGCCATACAGGATGGTAATTCTCCCTCAATTTAAGGGTGAACTGCAGAAAGCCAGAGGTCTCTGTCTCACACTTAATTCCTCACAAGCCTTTCCTACCTGGACAGGCTTCCTCCCTTTGGAGCATCCTGCTCTAGTGAGAGGTGTCCCTGCCTAAGACATCAGGGGCTGGAACGAGATGAGCTTTAAGGTCCCTTCCAACCCATCCTGGGGTTCTGTGGCTGATTCTGACAGTCTGTCAGACTGATGCAGTGCCACAGGCAGCCCTGACCTGGCCCAGCCCACAGGATATGCGTAGCTCCCTCAGAGCCAGGGGCTGTGCCAGGGCTGGGGACTCTCCCTTGTGGCACAGTTGGACCCTCCTGGCACTGCCCAGCCCCACACGGAGCTCAGTCCCTCCAGGAGACACCTCCTGCCCAGCCCCTGGGAGCTGCAGACAGGAGACAGAGCTGCCTTTGGCTGCTGTCTCTGTTCAGGGACTGATCTCCCAAGGAGAGATTTATGAATCTCACAGAGCATTCAGTGTGACACGCAGCTCTCTCCTGAATTAAACTGATTAAATGCTGGAATGAGACAACAGAAATGAATCTTTGCAATGCCGATGACAACTGCCAGGGTGTTGATGTTCCAGTAAAGTAAACACAAACATTAGGACACTTCAAAACAGCACTCAAAAACAATCCAGAATGTCAAAAACCATTTAATGTACTATTGATGTACGACGGTGCCTCAGAAACTGTAACTCTCTCAAGCTGAAGAGCTACTCTGGAGCAGCCTGTGGGGTTCTAAAGGCATGGAGGCCTTTTCACTGAGCAGAGCTCCCTCATTCCCTGCACAGGCTGTGGCTCAGGGCAGCAGGGACAGGCCCAGAGCACAGCCCAGCCCCTCACCTTGCGCACCATGGGGCTGCCATCGTTGATGAGCTGGGCCAGCATCATGGCCACGTTGTGGTCGATGGTGGTCGAGTGGTCCGTGCGCTCCGCTGAGTTGCCCACGAAGGTGCCCAGAGCAAAGACTGCAGCACAGCGAACCTGGGGACACAAACAGCCCTGGCTGTTCCCTCTGCTGCCATGGGGGGGTCATTTATCCCCACAAACAGCAGCGCTGCAAACCTGAGCTGCTGGGTCAGGTGAGCCCGTGGGGAGCAACAACCCCAGCAGCCTCAGCAAACTGAGTTCCAAGCATTCACAGATGCAGGATATGATTAATTTCCCAGAATACTCAGTGACCTTCCCATGGGTGACTCTTCCAGTTGGTGTTGCCTTGAATATTAATTAACAGGAATAGGGTACATGCAGCTCCTGTTGGGATGTGGATCTTTTACAGGAGTGATGCCTACAGTCTTCAGGCTTATGGGAATGCAGATGATGGAAAAAAGGAGAAAAATTAGGGAAAACTTTGGAAAGCCACCCCACCTCTGCAGAAACATTTCTCAAAAAGTGGGGAGGATGGGGCCAGGGACAACAAGAGGAGGATGCAGGACAGAGACCAGATGTGGAGGGGGATCTCATCTCTAATCTCTGCACGTTATCAGAGCTGTTTATCTCAGCTCAATTCTCCCAGGGCGTGTGCTGGGTCTGATGGACTCTGTCACTCACTACCAGGCCCTGCACAATCCCTCCTCTCCTGGGAGTGTCATAAAGGTAAACCACAGCCAATTAAAGATGCGTTTTTGCAATGAGCAAGGGGAGAAGAGTTTTCGTACTTGGACAAAAAGAGTAGAGGGTTTTTTGCAAAACACAGTGAGTTTTGGGATCACATTTTTAACAGCTTCTGATATGCAAGGAAGCAAAAACCGTGGCACTGCAGTGCCCAGGTCCCAGGGGCTTGGGGCTCTATGAACTCCCTCTGCAGTTCTTTGGAAGCTCCCCTTGTAGGGTTTGTTTAATTTGCATCACCTTGAAGAAACAGCAGCAAGATCTTTCTCTGAACCAGACACAACCACAAAGCTCTAGAAGGCCCTACTCTGCAGGAACTTCAGTCCTGCCAATTTGAATGGCATTCACCAAGAGAGTTGGAGTTTTACCTCTGGGATTGGATCTGAGAGGAGGCTGTAAAGCTTCTCATGGGCGCTGTCTCTCACTCCACACCACCTGGCTGAGTCGAAGTTCTGCCAGATCCTCCCCAGACAAATGGCCACCCACTGCCTGAGGAGAGGGTGGGGATCGTTCAGCTGCTCCAGGCAGATCGCTATCAGGTTTCCCTGCAGGCAGGCTTCCTGCAACACAAACCAAGCCTTTTGTTTGGGATGACAGCTTCCCACCTTATCCCCACAGAAGGAGACTATTTCTGAAGGAGACAGGAAGCCAAGAGAAATTAATCGTTCCATAGTTCCAGACTGATTTCGTTACAGAATACCAGCAGCATGAAGGGAAAGGCAGCTAGAGTTGATTAAACAGTTGAGCATTAAAATGCTTTCTGTAATGCATAAAGCTTGGTTTTCCCTCTTTGGAAACATTCCTTGCACCTGTCAGAACCCCAAGGTTTATGGCTCAATCCACAGACCATTCCCAGCCATCAGGCTCCCACTGGACAGCACCAGGAACTCTATCCATACCAGTGGCTGTGAAGGGACTCTTGTCCTTGTCCCTCACTGCCAGGTGCTGGGTACAGAATATCTGTCACATCTCCAGGCCAATTTTCCTCTTAATCCACACTGAAGTAACAAAAACCAATATCCCAGTTCTGTTTCCAAGTTCAGGTTTGGGCTTAGCGCAAGCCAGGGCACTTTCACCACAGCAAAGGCATGAGGCAGAGAGGTGGAGAGGACGAAGGGAAAGGGCTGCTGGGACTCACCTGCCCAGTATTGTAGTTGTTGACAATCACAGCCAGGATGAACGCTGTCATTGTCCTGTGCTCAGCCTGAAAACAACACAGACTGAGGTTACCTGGGAACAGGGCAGGGAACAGCCACAGCCCACCCTGAAACAGGGCATCACCCCCAGAGCAGGTTGTGCTATGGTGAAAGAATGAGCAAATTCCCACTTTCTTTCCCCTTTCTTGGCACCAGCCCTGTTACATCCCAGACGCTTCTCCAGCATGCTCCCAAGCAGCTCTGGGGAGACCCCCAAACACCCTTATGGGAACCCAGCTGCTGCAGAGGGAATTGCCAAAGCTGTGGGGCAATTCCCTGCTCCAGCAGCCATCCTGGAGCCCCAGCTCCCACCCTCAGAGACTGCTTTCAGAACCTCAAAGGAGTTGCAAAGCCTTGGCTGTGTGGCTGCTGTGTCACACAGCCCAGCAGCGGCTCTGCCCAGCACAGCTTGCCACTGCAGGGGGAGGCACCCAACAGCAGCACACCAGCTAAAACAAGGCAGGCAAATGCTAAAGAGTCTGAATAAATGTGACTTGTCCTTACTGGCATGTAAGGATCTGCCAGGACTGAGAGGAAATACTTGTGCCCATTGTCCTTCACCAAGTCAGCCTGGCAAGACTGAAAAAGAGACAAGAAAACCACAATGAGAACCACAACACATACATTTGTCCCTCCAGTGACATAGAAATCTTCCATTTCTTAACCATTTTTCTCCCATCTGGTTTTCATTTGAGAAGCCAAATAAAGCTCAAGCCCTTCCTGGGGGCTGCAACCAGACAGCCCCAAGGGCCAGGGCAGGGAAGCCTCTGCCATTCCCACAGTGCCACAAACAGCAGGAAATGTGAGCTCCTGCTGTGGGGAAGAGTCAGAGGAGCCACCTCTGTGCACATTAAACCTCCCCAGTAATTTCTGGCTCCTACTAGAGCCAGTCCAGGCTGCAGAGCTGCCTCTGGGGAGCTCAGGGCAGGCTCCTGGGCTGGGCTCAGTGGGGAGCTCAGGGCACTGCTGACACACCAGCCCAGGCTCCAGGCTGATGTTCCGGGGTACTCCGAGAGGATCCACGTGGAGAAAGTGAAAATGGAAGAGAGGAAACCCTGAGTTGGCATCAGCTCCCTGTGGCACGGGACCATGCATTTTTCATCAGGAGGAGAAGGTGAAGGAGGGAACTAATTGCTGAAACGGGGGTGGGGGTGGGGGGGGGTGGCAAGGCAGAGATGCAAGGGAATATTTTAGTGCTGAAGAGAGAGAAGCTGCTGGTTTTGGCAGAACCAGGAGCAGAGGGCCTGGATTGCTGCCAGGCTGCAGCTACAAGAGAGAGGCTTCCCTGACTCCTGCTCGCCCCAGGCTCCTCTCAGAGCCTTCCAGTGTCAGCACTTTGTGTTCCCCACGCAGGACCAGCCCCTGGACAGCAGCACAGGGAGCCTACACAGGCCACCCTGCTCCTCTGCCTCTGCTGCCCAGCTCCTGGGGCTCAGGAGGGAGGGAGGGCCACAGAGCCTCACCTGAACCCCTCCCAGCAGGGAACACACGGGAACCCAGCAGCACTGACACCTCCTCCTCAGGGAATAAACAGTTCCTCTGGGAGTAGGAACACAGCGTGACCGAGCCATGCTACAGGCTTGGTGTGCAAGTTCACATTAACAAAAAATATTCTGTTTGCAAGGAGCTGCTGCCTGTACCCTTCCTCAGCAGCATCCACAGCACTTCCCCCTCCTCCCCTCCCACCATGTGCAGGTGGAATGAGTGAGTGAAACAGCACAAAGAAACCCAAACCCACCATTTGAGAGGATTTTTTTTTTTGTGTTTTGCTGTAAAGCTCAGCCTGCAAACAAGTGAGGCAATGCCAGAGCATGGGAGGGAAGGTGTGAGAGGCATGACACCACATGGGAATCACACCTGAGCCCCTGGCACACACCTGGGGCTGAGGCACCAGCCTCGGGTGCACCACAAATGAGCTTTTCTAGAGGAGCTCCAAGATGAATAGTTTTCATTTTCTTTGCTTTCCCAAATCCTCTTCGGATGTTAATGAAAATATTGTTATAAAACTAAACCTGACAATGCTGGATCAACATCAGGAAAACCTTCAAGAATTCAGTGCTATGCTCCATACTGAAATACAGGAGAGATACAAAAATAAACCCCAAAGAGGAAAGATCCAACATCCACAGCAGTTCAGACATTCTACATGGACTTGCAATTGTGCCTGAATTAATGTGTGCACCTCTCCTAATAATTTTACAGTGCTCAACTAATTGCACCCACAAACCACTGAGTCAGAGATACGACTCTACAAATTTATCTGCAATTACTTACCAGCTTCATTATTTATTTGAAAGCCCAGCAAGCGGAGCTCTGGCTGAGGCAGTGCCCTGCTGGGGGAGGAATACTCACACTGTCCACTGCCAGGATCTTGGCCCAGATGAACACAAGGAGAGGTCTCAGCTCACGAGCTGAGCTCTGCAGGAGCTTCAGCACATAGGGGAAAATGCCAACAGAGAGAGCCTGGGAGGGAGAGAACAAATCCTTGTCAGTAAAACCCTGGGAGCAAACACCCATGGCAGATGAGCCCCCCAGCAGGGCCCAGGATGCAGCATTTTTACAGACATAGCTGAGAAATCTGGTAGGAAATAATTTCCCATGTTTCCAGTAAAGAGGGGATCCCCATGTGTTTGTCTGTTGTTATTTTAATCTTGAATGGCACCAGGTATTTCCAGACTAATTTGGTCCATGGAGACCCTGAGTTAATCCAGCACCAGCTTCCTCTCCTCACAGCCTGGGGCTGTTTTATGCTCCATATCCTCACTTCCCTCAGCTCAGCTGGCTCTCCCAGCTAAACACGTCACAAAATTCAGGAATTCCAGCCTTCCCACTGGAAATGAACAGGTCTCTCCAGGAGGAGGTAAAGCAAACCACTACAAAGTCCCATCACTGAGCTGCTCCACGACCAGGTGGTGCTTCATCTTCATCACTTTTATCATCAAACAGCTCCATTTACGGGAGTGCTTTAAACTGCTCCTCTGTTTAATTCTTATTTATGCTCCACACTGTGCTGCCACTTTCCAAACTGCAGAATGCAGCTGCTGCTTGCTCAAAAGAGCTTGTAAAATCCAGACACCAAACAGATAAAGGAGGAGAAGAAAATGATGCAGCCAGTAGGCTCAAAGAATACATAATAAATGCATATGCTTTTTTGGGCTATTTATTTTATATGACAAACCTTCTTACCTGCCCCAGATATTTCCTCCTGGTTTGTCCCTTGCATTATTGCACACTTAACTATTGGTAAGGAACTCCCTTTGTGTACTGGGAAGGAACAGGGGGATGGATGTGATGAACACAAACCCGTGTGACAGCGCTCACACGAGCACACCACCCCAGACACCTGTCAGATCTGTGGCTGATCCTCCCCAGCTCCCTGCCCTCAACCACCAGCTGCATTCACCACCCCTGCCGAGCAGGAGGGAGGGTTGGAGCCCACGTGCAGCCCCCACGCACCAGACTGACAGCCCAGGGCCCCAGGTCCAGGAACCTCCCCAGCAGATCCAGCGCTCGCAGCCGGTGCACCTGGCTCAGCAGCACCTGCAGGGCAGAGGGATGGGGTTACCGGCCAGGGAAAACTCCTCCTGTGCCTGCAGGGCCACTGCCAAAGCCTGGCAGCCGGGAGTGCTCTTTGTGGAGCAATCCCCAAGGATCCCAGCTGCCTTTCCCTGCCCGTCTGGCTGTGGCTCCTGCAGCAGGACCCAAAGGACAGCGCCAGCCCAGCCTCCCACTGCTCCCAACAGCTCAGGAGCACAGGAAGAGGCTTTGCTTTCCTTGGCAAATCAATAGCAGACACTTAAGAGGGAGCAAAAGGTCATGTTGGTCGTTAATAAAAATCTCATTAAAATGGAGTCTGACAACACTAATGAGGTAGTGCTTTACTGGCTTATACCTACCCTCCTGTGAAATATTAACAGATAGACTTGCAGTTCTTAATCTCCTTAACAGATGTAAGATATTGGAATGCAACGTTTAATCCTCAGTTTAAATTGAGGAACATCCTTCAGCATGAATCTCGGGGAAAGAGACTCCTTGATTTACCTCCCCATTTCCATCCCCTTCTCAGTGTGTTTTCATGCTGCATATTGAAATTAGATTATTTTTCATGTTTAATATTGAATAATAACTATATTACTTGGCTCACATCTCACACTCTGGATGACTGGTGCTGGATACTGAGGTGGTACAGGAAAAGTCCAGAAGAAAGCAGGGGAATGTGATAACTACTGCTATGGGTTCACTCTGAATATCAGGCCTCAGATCTCAGGACAGGTCATAAGATAAAGGATTTTAGTCATCCTATCCTAGTTGGCACCAGCCTATTCCATCAACCAGCCCAGGAATAACTGGGGCAGCTATTTGGGATTACAGCAGGAGCAGAGAGCAGGGCAGGTGAGGCTGGAGCAGGGCTGGGGCAGCAGCAGGAGCTGGCAGGGGCAAGAGGCACAGATGTGGCACAGCTGGGACACCCAAGCCTTCAGAGAAACCAAGGAACTCCAAACTCTGCCAAGAAAGGGAACTAATTGGAAAGGCTGTCTGGGTGAAGATGAACCTCAGCTCCACACTTTGACCTCCCACAGCACATTCCCCCAGAGCACTCTGTCTGACTGGGAAAGCTCTGGTTTGCCATTGTCCACCCCAAACAAAGCCCTCAGTCTCGCAGGATTTCCCATTCCCGCTCCCCAGTGGATCTGCACAACACCCTGGGCCCAGGCTGAGACACATTCCAGAGCCAGGGGTGAGGATGGGGGGCAGTTCCTTTATTCCATTATTCCTCCTGGTGGAATGATGGAGGTGCTCGTGTGCCACCCCACACACGCAGCCCTGCGTCACCAGCTGCATCCCTCACCATTCCCAGGCAGAAAATGGGCAGTTAATTACATCCACACATGCAAATTAGGGATGAGCCAGGACACAGGGGGATCACTGACATGTCACAGTCTGTATTTTAGCAGGCAGCTCCTCACAAAGGCAGGATGAAGTCAGGGCCTGCAGTGATCTGTGCACAGGAGATCCCACAGAGTGAATCTCACAGGGATCAAGGCTGGCCAGGCTGTGTGTGCTGCTGCTCTCTGATGGCTTCTCTCCCTGGGGTCTGAAAACAGACCAGAGAGGGTCTGAAACTCCCTCCCTTCCTGCCCTGGATCATCTGGGCTTGGATTCTCAGGATGCTCAGACCTGTTACCAACCCATCTTATTCCACTCTACAATTAATATGCTATAATTATAGCAACAATTACGCTGTCCCAGCTCGAATTTGCTCCAGGCAGGAACACAGGTTTCTTTGCCAGGTGACTTCTCAGTTCCACTGCAGTCATGCTTCTGCAGAGCCTGCTGGTGCCAAACAATCTATTGGAAAGCAGCAAAGTTGGAGCTGGAGCAAAATCCTGCCTGCTTCTATGGCAGTGACAGAGACAAACCACACATCTGCTTATCCACCTCATCTCTCAAGGCTTGGGAGACTCAGGAAATTAAAATCTGGTCTTGCAGAGATGGATGGTGCTGTCAGTCACACACCCAGCTGACAGGGAAGGGGAGTCTCCTCACATATCCCTGTACAAGAGACATTCCTTTAAAAAAAAGGCTTTAAATTGTGCTACCCACAGGTCCCTGGGCTGGGGTTTGTATTTCTGTCAGCACAAACTGCAGGGGAGGGGAGGGGAGGCCAGAGCAGGCTCCAGATGACAGCTGCAGTCCTGGCCCTGCCATAGAACACTGCCTGAAACACCAAGTTCTGCTTCCCCTGGATTTCCTCTCCTTCCAACATGAGACCTCTGCCTTGTCTGAGCAGTGCCTGCAGAACCCCCCACCCTGCAGGTCTGAAGAGACCTGGCTGTGAGTTCCTGCAGCAAGACTTCAGCCCCACATTAAAGGGAGCACTTCCTAGGCTGTACCAGACGGATTAAAGGCATTTCCAAAAGATTTATGCTGCAAGAACTTCCACTTTCTGAAAATGGGAAGATAAAAGTCTTCGCCTGACAGAGCTGGGACACAGAGGAGATGCCAGAGGAGGGACAATGAAGATGTGCTGCTCTCAGAGTGGCAGCAGAGCCAGATATGGACCAGAGCCACGGGATGGGGCAGGAAAAGCACTTTGGGTTCATCCACGTGGGTCTGGTGAACACACAACCAGCTCTCATTTATCCTGGAGAAGCCCCTGGTATTTATGTTCCCAAAGGCCATCGGGGTGGCAGCTCGAGGCTGAGGGGGCAGGAGAGACATGGACATATGGCAGAGGCAGGGAGAGGCAGGGACACACCTGGCAGGGGCAGGGAGAGGCAGGGACACTCCTGGCAGTGGCAGGGAGAGGCAGGGACACCCCTGGGATGGGCAGGGAGAGGCAGGGACACTCCTGGCAGGGACACTCCTGGCAGGGGCAGGGAGAGGCAGGGACACTCCTGGCAGGGGCAGGGAGAGGCAGGGACACCCCTGGCAGGGGCAGGG
>QUSF01000104.1:855389-910404 GCA_003676055.1 Chloebia gouldiae | reverse complement strand
GCAGGGACACCCCTGGCAGGGGCAGGGAGAGGCAGGGACACCCCTGGGACGGGCAGACCCAGCAGCCCCAGCACTGACCTGCAGGACGATGGGCAGCTGCTCCGGGGGGTTGCGGTTCTCCACGCCCATGGTCAGCCACACCTGGAAGGCCGTGAGCTGCTCGGCAAAGAAGGGGCTGTGCTGGGGGAGCAAAGTGCGAATGCAGGCATGGCTTAAACACCAAGGAGTGAAGGCAGGAGTTCTGACACCTATAGACCTCACTGTTCCCTGAAGCCATGGTTTGTAACTGATACATGTTAGCTTGGGGTTTTCTGCATGCAAAAACTTCCCAAAGACTGAGCAGACACATGTCCCTTTAAATGTGTTGGGAAGAAAAGAAGGAAAGAGCAGAGAAGGAGGAAAAGTGAACACAGAAGGTCTTAGGGAAGCGTGGCTGCTCTGCCCAGAGCAGCAGATGGAGCAGCAGTGGATTTATCAGCTCTGCAGAGGCCGTTTCACTCGTGCAGCAGTGCTTGGAGCTGCCTCTGCCCTGTCCACAGAGACACAACCCAGGTGCAATGAACGTCAATCCCTCATGTCATCCATCACCCTGAAGATATGCTGCAAACTCGGGGTGAGAATGCATTGACTAAAGCACACAGCAGCTTCCAGGTAGGAATCCACAGAGAAACAGAAATCAGTGGGGAAGGAGGAGGGAAGGGATGGAGGAGGGAGAGACCCAGCCCAAACCCATCCCTGTAGGAGCACCAGGAGCCCCAAGGCTCTCCTCCATCAGGTTATTGTGCTTTCCAGGTCTGAGCAGGCAAGAACACCTGGGAGTAGCCAGGAGAGGTTTGTGATGTGCTGCTGAGACACCCCAGCCCCGAGGGTGTGCCCAGGGCTGTGCCCAGGGCAGGCTGCACTGCCAGCCCCCAGCAGGTCCCTGTACCTCACCTGGGTGCTCTCCAAGCTGCCAGTGGCCACAGTGACCACAGGGACTGTCCCTTCCCTGCTCCCTGGCCAGCACCAGCCAACCCCCTCCCAGGCTGCAATCTGGCTGCACTCTAGCTCCCAGCCCCAGCTGCACACTGAGGCTCAACCTGCCTCCATTCCAGCCCAAATCCTCAATAAACCACATTTGTCAGGTTTGAAAACCAGCCTGTAAATTGTTCCCAGCCTAGCCCAAATCGATCTCCAGCTGAGAATGGCCACTCTTCTTCGCTGACCTCCTGTCTGATCCCAGCAAGTCTGTGCCTCCTCCCACCCCAAAACACTCAGAAATCTCCTGAATTTCAGCTCACTTGACAGAGAATGCCCAGCTGAGGGTTAACACTAATAAAAAACCCTCCAATGACATTGTTAGAGACTGAAAGTAAAAATGAACGTAAGCCAGGAGAGAAAAATAGTATTTTTTACGTTCTAAAGCAGAGCACAGAGTGAGGAAAGCAAGGAGTGGGAGGATAAAGGCCTCAGGGCATCCTGATCAACACCCAGCCTGGCAGGAGCCCACAGCTCTCCTCCTGCACTCAGGGCTTTGGAGACAACCTGTAATTACAGCCAGAAAACCTTGGGAAGTTTGGGAAATTAATATAAATAAACTGCAAGAATGCTACTGAAAATTAGAAAGACATCAGGGTGGAACAGGGACATGAGCTTGTACAGTAAATATTTTTTAAAGGTTTCACTTCATGAAATGTCACAGGAATATCAAGAAAAATCCATTCTGAATAAAGGAATTTAAACTAAATAGAATATTAAAAATTTTACTTTTCTGCTCTCCGAGATTAAATAAAGCAGAAAAACACCCAGTGACTCCTGTTAACAATACTAAGCTTAAGAGAATTCTCTGGACACACCCTCGAACTCTATTTTATATTTGAAAAGAACTCTAATAAGAGATAACATTTAGGCCTTTAATTTCAAAAACTATGCTGAATATTGGGCCCTTTTGGGTAACAGCACCTGGTCAAGTTTGAGTGCTGTGGAACGTTCTGAGTTCTCAGACACTGCTTCTACTGCCAGGAGCTTCCTGCTCAACCCCACCTGGGGGCTGGATCATGCAGCAGGGAAGAGCTTAAACGTGATTTTTGTCTGTTCCTCTAAGGGAGAATCACAGAATTCCAGAATGGTTTGGCTTGGAAGGGGCCTTAAACCCATCCAGTGCCACCCTTGCCATGGGCAGGGACACCTTCCACTGTCCCTGGGTGCTCCAACCTCCAGGGATCCAGGGGCAGCCACAGCTTCTCTGGGCACCCTGTGCCAGCCACTTACAGTTTTTCCCAAACATAAACCCTCAAACTGCACCAGCAGAAGTGGTGAGCTGAACTGCGGTGTCAGAGAATGGATGGAGCTGGGCCCACGTGTCAGAACGGTCCCCAACTCACCCTGAAGGCAGTTCCTTCCTCGATGATGGTGGGTAGCTGGGAGAGGCAAATGTCAACAGCAAGGTCCCAGGCTTGCCTGCAGGAAGGGAGAGAGGGAAGAGAAGGCATTACAAGTTGTCCATAAAGAACAGCGAGGGAAATTGAAATCCTGACCATCCAGGAATGTGGACAGTGTTGTCTGGCTTAGAAGTGCTCAATATTCCCTGTTTCCTGGGAGAAATGGGAAAAACACCTAAAGAAATTTCTGCAGCACTGGAGAATGTCAGTCCACAGGGCCTTTGAGGTATGTTTTACTATGCAGAAGGAGAATGGTTCAGAGACCAGAGACAACTGCTCTGATTTTGGCTGCCCACAAAAGGATTCTGAGGGTCACTCACTGCAGTGGCACACGGAGAAGATGCTGAGCTCTACACAGTAATTTTAGATAAGCAGCACTAATACTGCTACAGAAATGCCCAAAGCAGCCCTGCGAGGTCAGATCTCAAAGGGTTTAAGTGTTATCAGAAAGAACAAACAAAAAATTTTAAGAGATTTGCGTAGATTAAATGAAATCTCTTTCTGACGCTTCTAAAGACAGGCTCTTGGAAACCACCGGAGCCAACGTCACCCAAACCATTCAAACCTCTGCCAACCTTCTCAGCCTTCCAAAACAAAAACCACCAACATGAGACCTTAACCTTTCTGCTCTCCACAACCAAGGGCTGTTCATTAATGTCAGCTGCGGAAGAGGCTCTGCTCAAGCCAAATACTTCAAATGCTTCTCCAACCATTCCAAAGCAGCACTGAAATGATTCTCCAGCCTTTCCAAACCACCCAAAACGCTGCTTCTGCTGTGTCTGTGGAAAACACAAATCCTCCAGCCAATAGGACACCAGCAACCAAAGTAAAACTCCTCTACTTCCAATCACTGCAACAGCTGCTCCCTCCTCAGAGCCTCAGGGTTACACACAGGTTACACACAGGTAACTCACTGTGCTGGCTGAACAGACAATGGCATTAAACTCGTCTTAGAATAATTACAAGATTCAAACCAAGCCACAAATGAATAGGAAAGGAATAAACCCTGGAGGGTGGGGAGAGGGGGAGCAGGGAAAACACTGTCACAGTGCTGGTGACAGTGATGGCTGGGAGGAGGAGGAGCAGTGATTGACAGCTTTAATATCCCAAAGGGAACGGGAAAGGTGGGCACACCATGGATGTGCTGCCTAAATCCCATCACACAAACAAGAGATAAATCTGGGAGCAGCAGGGACCAAGGATGGGAGGAGCTGCATCCCACCAGTGATTTATGAAAGCCAAGCCAGAGATCAGTGCAGCCCCTCAGCAGAGACTGCTGTCTGCAAAGTGCTCTGCAAGATTTGTGTCCACTGCATTTGGGACACAAAGGGCTCAATATCTTTCTTTCCTCCCTCCTCACTGCTCTATTCCAATAACTCCAGGCCCTCCACCCTGACAGAGTGACACAGTGATGTATCCACAGGGTGACAACCCTGTGAAACACCCCAGGACTTCAAGTGAGTTATGCTATGAAAGAAGGTGGTAAAGAGGATTATTTTTTAATATTACCTTGAACTAATTACACGAAGTTAAAAGCTCTCCTTAGCAGGACGACTGACAGGAAGTTAAAAAAAGGGATTTTCTTTATCCCAAAGCCAAGGCAGCACCACAACAGGAATGGTCTTTGAAGGGAACCCCACCTCAGTCCAATACCCTTTCACTACACCAGGACTGTCTGTATGTTTAATAATTTAACACAAACTCATCAGCTGCCTCTTTGTTTCCCAGAGGTGCTGCAAAGTTTGGACTTCAAGCAAAGAACAGAAGGCAGAGTCCCAGCCCTGCTCAGGGACTGGTTTATTGCCCAAACCCACAAACTGCCAGGCAGTGGAAACCCCCAGAACCACTGAGAGAGCAGCAACTCAGCCCAGTTAGAGCCTGCCTGTCTGCACCCACGGGTACCCATTAGCTGGCAGCTCGTGGAGGCTGATTTTCTTACACTCAAATTTCTGTGGCTGACTCAGTGTCTAATGCTTTTAATTCTGTCCTTTAAAAAAAAAAATATTCTTGACGTCTTTTAACGCTCTCTTTCCCCTGGGAGTGGTGGGTATTACCTGGCACCACACAGGTACAGGAACAGGAGTGTCCCTGCCTGGAGGAGCATCTGGAGGGAGGCTGAAGCCCCCGCTCAGTCCTGGGGCAGCTCCTCCTTCTGAATCTCATTTCTGGATCCATTAAATATTTCCCAGCCCTTCGGGTCTGTTGGCCAAGACATTCCCCATTAGTTCTGGCAGTCCAGTGCCAGCCATGCCCTGTGTGAGCACATCCCCAGATGCCAGCCCCAGCCCACCTGTGTGGCAGCCACCCTGTCACCTCCCTAAGCTGCTTTAGGGCACAGTTGGGAAGCTGCTCAGACACAGCTATTTTTAAAAACTGGTTATTGCTATGAATATTTGACACAAGTCTGAAATCCTTTTCTTCTCCCAGCACATCCCCCTGCTCCAGCCACAACTTAGGGCAAAGGCTTTGCTATTTCTGTCCAACAGCAAAGTCTCCTAGTCCGATAATGGGACTTGGAGACGGTAAGACTAACACATAGACACAAAAAATATCTGGCTACAGTGTAATCTGAACTAATCTAATCCTTCAAACGTCAAACAGCTCCAAATACCCCTTCAAACAATCACTTTCTTCTTGCAGAGCCCCTGAGTGTTTGGGGGCAGCTCCAGGAGCCTCATTTCCCTGAGGGATGGCTGGGCAGCCCTGATCCATCCTGCACCCTCCTGTGCTGCTCCACCTGGAATTGGCTTGCTGCATTATGGTTTTGTTTCCAGCCCCAATCTCCAGCTCCCTGTATTTGCAGTACATTATGACTCCTTTCAACCCAAATTTCATGGCCTGCAAACACACCACAGTGTTTCTATTAGGGATGGGTTGTAGCTCTTCCAAAGCATAATTAAGGCTCTTGGGGTTTAATATATGACCTGTGTTAGGAAATATTTCCAAACACATTATGAGGCCTTTTCAGAGGCCGTGAATAAAAGCAGCTGGCACCAGCAGTAATGCACAAACCCTAATCCATCACAGCAGAGATCAAGGTGCTGACAGAGCTCTGTGCTCAGGCACAATAGACAGAGCCACTCGCAGCTGAACAGCACAGCCAATCAATGGATATTAATATTAATGTTAATATTAATCCTGCATTAGAGCACTGCCTGAAGCAGCCAAGACCCTGCAGAGAGAGGCACCACACAAACACAGACAGCCCCTGCCCCAGGGGAAGGGGCTGAGCAGGCAGAACTCAGCAAGCCAATAAAAGTAAGAAAACCAGAAATAATCTGTCAGATCCTGTCCAAGGGGCACGGCCACAGAGATCAGCTCTCCTGACTCCAAAGCACATTGCCCTGCTTGGTGAAGGCAGAAGACTGACAGCTCCTGGGTTAAATATCCCCTCAAAAAATTAAAATTCTCACTTTTCTTCAAGTTTCAACTAAAATCTGTAAAATACTGTAACCTCCCAGAGGAATTAGCCAGAACACCAACTTGAAAGGTTAAGTTTTAAAAAAGGCAGAACAGCTCCTACCTCCAGCAGCCTCAGTACTTGTGTTACACCTGTGCCAGATCCCAACTCAGAGCCAGCCAGGTGTGGCCTGGGGAACTCTCCACAGCAGAGATGGGGTAAGCAGAGGAGACAGAGTACAGGTTGATTTTTGTGCCCCAGAAGGGGCAGTGGGAATCATCCAGGAGGTAAAAATTGATGCTCAAGGTGAGGGACTGTTTGCAGGGCTGCTCCCACCACATGCAGATCTTGCCACAGCAGCCAGACTCACTCTCCAAAACACTGCCTGGGGATCAAAAATCTGGGAAAAATCTGCATAAAACACCCATCAGAAAACTCTGCTGGGTCAGCCAGAGCCACAGATCTTGGTTCCACGGAACCCCACAACCCCCTGGCTGGAGTTTCATCCTTTCCAGCACTCTGTGGCCAAATCCCCTGCCCTCATCTCATCACCCAGCTCATCCTAAATGTAAAATGGGTCTGCAGGTTTCAGAAAAGGCATACATTAGAAATTCCTGAGTGAAAGGTGACAGACAAGTAATTATTTTTAGAAAATATTTAAACGAGCCCTAAATTAGTTTCTAAATCTGTCATTACTAAAAGTTCCTAATAGCCACTGAGCCACCTCGGACAAAAGTGGAATTTTCCCTTTTGCTGGATTTGCTGCAAACTGCACGTGTTTTGGAGGGCACTGAATAAAGTGTGTCCATTCTCTGCTCCCTTGCTCTCTACCTCACCAGTGTTTAGAATTCACGTGGAACAGATCTCCTTGTGTGCTTGTTCTTATGGAATTTTTTCTGGTAAATCCTAAAAAGCAGCAGCAAAGGTGCTGTGCACTGAGGGGCTTCACAAAGGTGTCTCAAGCACCATCCTGCAGCTTCCCAAAGGAATTTCCAGCACCACTCTGCTCCAGAACCACAATATGAGCAAAGAAAATATGTTTCTAGACCCCATTGTACTGCCATGTGAGACTGAGAGAGATAAAAAGTGGATCCAGGAGTTCCCAGTTTCATTCCTGTGGCTCAACCCAGGGATGGCAACGCCAACTCCAAGTCATATTCCCATAGGAAACCAGAAACACAGGCTTTTAATAGGCTGGCAATAAGAATGAATAACGTCCCCGTAAGGAACAGAAAATATAGAATTTTAATATGCTGGCAAAAAACCAAGCCATAAATAACTCCAGAAATTTACTTGTTTAATTTTGAAACTCCTGCAACACCGTGTCCTACCCTCCTGCACTTGCAAACTGCAGCTTATGGCTGGAGCTCTGCCATGGCCAGCAGCAGCTCCGAGTCACCACGGGTGGCTTTTCCTGCTCTGCCCTTACAAGTGTCCCAGCTCTGGGTGACACTGACAGAACAGCTCATCCCATTCACAAATGCCCAAAGCAGTTTTCCTCAGAAGCTGCTGATCCAAAGCACTCAGGGTCACTGTCTGCCATGTCCCAGCACTCAGAATGTTCAGCTGCTGGCAGCTCCAGCCAAAGGCTCCCCAGTTTCCTCCAGGATTTTCAATAATTAAAGCAGCTTTGTGGGACCAGCAAATGCCTCCTCAGTGTTTGCCTGCACCTGCAAAGGCTCCTGGGCCTCCCTGCTGCCAGCCTGGACCCATTGCCTGCAGAAACCACACCGTGGAATCATAGAATGTTTGGGTTGGAAGGGACCTTAAAGCTCAGCTGCTCTGGGAATCTGAGCTCACCAGTGCTACTGTCAGTGCTACACCCATTCATCATCACCCTCTACATTCACCTTCCTCCACATTTTTATGGAGCAAACCCATTAAAAAGGTCCTGGAAATGCAGGCAGGCTGAGCTCCCTCAGCTGCCTTTCCCTGTCATTCCCTCAGCTTTTGGCAAGGCTCTGTTCTGTCCCCCAGGAGCCCCCTCAGTGTCACTGCCCCCTCTGTACTTGGCCCCATTTGCTGCTGCTCTATTAATCACAGTGAGCAAGAAAATAAAAGCCAGAATTTTTGTTATTACCATTATTATTATTTTTTTACTACAATTGTTCGTGGGACATTGGTTTGATAGGCAGAACTGCATTTTAGAGCTTTTTGATAACTGTTCCCCCTCCATTGCCATTAATCATCTTAAAAGTGACAGTAAAAGTAGAGGAACTCTACAGCAGGAATTTCTTCTACTTCAGCAACACAAGTTAAGGATCTTTCCCCACCCCACACAATCCCTGGGGAGCAGCTTTGCCCTGGGAAAACAAAGGCAGCAGATGACCCATTTCTCTGGTATTTGGAGTGAAAGGTGCCAGGGCTGGAGCGAAGCTGCTGCACCACAGAATTACAGGAAAATAGTGAACAACCAGAGCAGAAGCAGCTTAGGGGATGGGCTTTAGGCTGCCACAAGCTGTTCCACTCTGATCCACCGACGGGAGCAGGGAAGCTCTGTGCAGATTCCAGAGGAACCGTGGCATGGCTTGGGCTGGAGGGGACCCTAAAACGTCGCCACCCCCACCACGGGCAGGGACACGTGCCACCATCCCAGGGTGCTGCAGGTCCCTGGGGACACCTCCAGGGGCCCATGGAACTCCCAGCAGCCCAGGGGAGCCCAGCAGTGACAGCCCTGGGGCTCCCAGCACTCACCACATGGCGTGCATGTAGGTGGGGGGCAGCCGGGGGCTGCTCACGGGGGTGCAGTTATAGGACCTCATGATCCTCTCTGCCAGCAGAAAGTTCCGGAACAAGCTGGCCACCAGCAGGTCCTGCCGGAAGAGCTTCTGGAAAAGATCTGCCAAGACATTGCAGGAGTCACCACAGGCACATTTCAGCACCTCAGGTATCATGTGAAAAGGGTTTAGGACATAAAACCATGTTAACATTTTGTTCCAGTGATGAGGAATCCCCAGCAGCTCTGCAGGGACGTGAGGACAACCAGGAAAGGGAAATTCTGCCTGCAGAGCTCCCTCAGACACCATGGCTGCTCCATTCTACCTTAACACAGTTAAACACTTTCTACCTTGGGCTCTTTTTTGCCTTTTCTGGATCAAACCTCCCTTTTGGTGTCTCATTTCAGCTCATCCTAAGTTTTTGGAAAATTACTGAGGGAGAACAGGACCTCTGTGTACTGTTTAATCAAGAACTATCCATCTGTTAACTGGCAGTGTGATGTGCTCATGAGAAGCCAAAATGAATCCTAAAAGATAGCAAATGTGCTCTCTTCTACAGTGCAGAGAAGAATTGATGCTGTGTGAGCATTAGGAAGAGCTGGGCTGGAGAACTGTTTACAAATTTGGCTGCTTGTGCTCCAGAAGTACCAATTCAGAGCACAACAGGGGTAGAGAAATGAGGGATGAAGTTACTCATGGGAAACAAAACTGCCTTACCAGCAAAGAGGGAAAAAAAAAGCCTTTATTCATGCTACTAACCAAGGCTGGAAGAAAACGGATTGCTCTGTACAAATACAGTAAGAAAGAGAATTATTCAAGCCAAAACAATTGTGTTAGCACAGAAAAACCCTTTCTGGGTTCTAATGATCAGGTCTCTGCAATGCTCTGGTAAGAACAAATAAAAAACAAACTAGCTTTCAGCTCCATCCTGATCTGTTTTTCCAGTTTCAGGGTTTAATTTTCTCCTCACTTCAGCATCTCATGGATCTGACTCCCCATCCCCCTGCCCTGCCCCAGCCTCACCTCTGGGCAGGACGTTCCAGGCAATGGTGTCTGTGATGGCTGTGAAGATCCAGTTCAGCTCCCCCAGGGGAGTTCTCCTGTCGTTCAGCCTCCCAGGAATCCTACAAGTGGGGGAAATAAAACCCTTAATAAAACCCCTGTTATTTTGCCTTTCTCCTCAGGAGAAAGTATCAGCAATAGGACAAGGAGGTTTCAGAAGCATGCAGCAACCTGCTAAGATATCCTGTGGATTTATTCTTAATTTAACCCAACTGCCTTTCTGTGAGAAGTTTTTAAATATCAGAAGTATCTGCACCAACATAGGAAGCCTTTCCATGGCCACTCACTCCTCTGACATGTGCAGCAGCACCATTTCCATGTATAAATACAGTTCTAAAGCAGCTAGAAATTAACATCTTATAAAAAATTCCTGTCTGTCTTGGTATCAGAGGAAAAGTACACATCTCTGAAGCAGTGTTTGCTAATGGATCCCCCGCAGCGAGCACGGGGAACACGAGGCCACAGAGGCTCTGGTGAGGATTCCCTGTCAATATTTGCATTGCACAACACCCTCTGCAGCAGAGCTCAGCTCCCCAAACCAGGGGGGCTTTCCTGGGAACCAAGGGGATACTTGCTGAGCCTCCCCAGCAAGCCAGACACTCGCCTTGCAGCATGTGATGGCAACTTTGACAGCAGTCTTTAGTCTCCAGGAGGAATTTCCCCATAGAAAGGATGCCCAGGCCTTGGCAGGGGCTGTCCAGGGAAGTTTGGAGTGCCCATCCCTGGAGGTGCCCAAGGAAGGCCTGGAGGTGACACTCAGAGCTCTGGGCTGGGGATAAGGTGGGGATCAGGCACAGCTCAGAGGTCTCTTCTAGCCTCAAAGGTTCTGTGTGAAACCTGCTGGCCTGGCCAGAGCTGCTCAGACAGGACCCACAGAGCTCCTGTGCTCAGAGAGGTGCCCAGCTCCAAACCCCAGGGCTGATCCAGGTGTGCCATGCCCAGGCTGGGAAACCTGGGCAAACTCTGAGGAAGAGAAAGGCTGGGAGGCTGTGCTGCAGAGAGTGAGGATGTGAGCACAGCGTTGCCATGAAAACCATCCCTGGGAGCAGCATCCTCACTCTACACTCACAACAGCTGTGCCTACCCTGCCTGAGCCCCCATGACAGCAGGGACAAAGGAGCCACTCCAGCACAGCCCACCTGAGTGAGAGCAGAAGGGAAACTCCTGCTGGCCACAGCCCAGCAGTGCCCAGGGCTCTGAGGCACAGCAGCCCCTGACACCAGGGCCAGGAGCACCCGCTGAGACACAGGAATCGCCTCTGACATCTTCCACCGAGTTTTCCATGAGAAAACCAAGGGGCTGAAAGCTGCCAAACCCAGGTGCAAAGGCAAACCATGAATTATCATGTTCCACTATAAATAATAAACAGACATTAAAACATGAGCAATTTCCAGCCCCTGACATTTGATAATTCTTCAAGTAGAAACAAACATTAATTTTAGTCTCACATTTGTTATTTGTGGTGATTTTTATGGATGTGGTGAGGGTGCACAACAGCCTGGAGCAGGCTCTGCTCCAGCCCAGCACGACCTCCCCCCACGGTGACATCCAGAGGGGTCCTTTGTCACCAGCCCTGACATGAGGGACCAGGGGGACCCAGCTCCTCTCCAGAGACAGAGACACTGAGCTGGGGCCGCAGGCACAGCCATTTCCTCAGACTGCTACAGACCCTCTTCTAAGCAGCCCCACCAGGAGCAGGAAGAGCTCTCAAGGCTTTATTTGCTTTCCCCTTCTCAGGGGACTTTTGTTTAGAATTCCTTCCTTCTGCACAACGGACCCAAGCTGAAAATCCCAGGAATGCCATATACCATTCCTGGTCCCCTGAGAGTGGAATTTTGGGAGAGGGAGCCCAATGCAGCAACAGAGATTAAAGCATCCCTGTACATCCCCAATTCTTGGCACTCAGTTTTGGATTCTCATTACCACGAATTTATTCCCATAAACCATTCCTTAGATTTTTTTCCAAACTTTTTGAAAAGCAGAACAAAGCCCAGTTGATGTCACTCAGCAGCCACACCTCCAGCACAGATGATCTGAAGTCTTGGGATCAAACAGAAAAGTGCCCCCAAGGCAGGAGGAACATGGACAGAGATGCTACCAATAAAAGGTCTCAAAGGCAGCCAGAAGTTCCCAAATTCCCAACACTCCACCAAAATCCCTTTATATTTTGCTGTCTGGCTCCAGCAAAGATCTTTATTTCTAAGATAAGGCATTGTTTTGGCTTCATCTCAGAAGATCTGTGATTTAAGTGCACATCAGGATCCACCCCACGTTTCTTCATCAGGATGTGGGCTGAGCCTGGATAATTGGAAATTGGAGCCCTTCAGAGAAGGTGCAGCTTCATTTAGCCTCAAAGTCTGCAGCTTAATTGCAATATAAACTCTTTCCCCAGTTTTAAAGACAACTGAATTATAAATTACAATATACACATAGGCAATCCAGGAATTATTCCAGCTCTGTCTCGAGACTGTAATAAAAATCTGTGTTTTCCCTAACTGATATAAGGAGCAGATGAAGATGATGAGGTTTAAATATTTGATATCCATAGGAAGCTGCTGCTGGCACATACGTGTGCTGTGGCACAGCACAGGCCAACAGCCTGAACAAAAACCCATTTCTGCCAGGAAACCTTTATTCAAAGAGGATTTAAGATCCAAGCGCTCTGTGAGGCTGAGTCAGAGCTGCCTGCCTTGGATCTTCAGCGACCTCACCCCATCTTTGATTAGAGACACTCTTGTAGCAATTGTTTATTAATTAACATACCACAGCCATTGTTTATCCAGTGGCCTGAGTCTCCTCCTCATCCCCAAACTTTGCACACCTCTGGCACTCAGCCCCAGGAAGGTTTCCTTCCTGCTTTTCATCTCAAGGCCTCACGAAACCCAAAGCCCAGCACCTTTTCCCCAGAGCTTTCAGAGGAAGCAACACCCAGTGGTGAATTCTTTCCCTGAAAACCAATCTGACACCTCTTCTGAGAGACAGGGTTTGTCTCTGCTCTGTCAGTTGTAAGCTGTATTTTTATTCTGGTCCAATGAGTGTCCCTGAAACACAGCTTTATACAAATTATCACTCCCTCTCCCCAGGTGAGAGGAGATAATCAGTTTTTCCCATATAAAATCAACATGATTAAAAACCTTAACACTGCTGAGGAACCTGGCTAACCCAACACACCTGAGTGGATGGGCTGGCAGCACTGAGAAGCTTTTTGAACCTCAGCTGATTGCAAACATGCAGAAATGGCCCAGGAAATTGGAGCTGCTGTGATCTCACCCCATTAGTGAGAAGGTGCCATTGGCAGCTCCACTCCCCCACACCATGCAGCCCCTCACTGAATACCAGGGAGCTCTGGGAACACCTTCCTGTTAAGAGTTTACACTTATTACATCCAGACTCCTGTTCTCCTGACCCCTTCCAGGACACACCAATACATATAAAATGTGACTTACTTCTCTATTAAATCCAGCGTGACTCCTGGCACCAGCCTGACACTTTTCTGCATGCAGAACCTGGGGAGAGACAGTAAAACAGAGCACACTAATTGAGTGTTTAATGATGAGGTCTGTGGAGAGGATGCAGGAGGAGAGCTCTTTAATGCACTGTTTCTGCTTCTAAAATGGTGTTTGGGTAGGAAACTTCAGCACAGCGAGATCAGAGCCAAATGAGGCCCTCAGCATTTGTCACCCTCGTGATTCTGGGGCTATTTCCATCGTCAGGTGTCACAACTGGGCCACTGTAGCTGTCAGGGTGACAAGTGTTCCAGCACAGCGTGGGGGGAAAGGGCTCCCAGCATCCAGCACAGCCTCTGGGGAGCAGCATGCCAGGGCAGGGAGGATTGTGCTGCTGGAATAATGATCAGCCTTGCCTGGGCTTCCCTGGGAGATCTGGCACGGCAGGCAGAGAAAGCAGAAGGAGGGGACGGGAGGAACGCGTCAGGTTCAGACACCTCCGTTGTTTAATTAAAAAAACTGCTGACTCCATTTCCTCAGCCTTACAAATCCCACTACTCCAGGAGCAGTAGCCCTGCAAACACCGAGTCCTGTCAGCAGTGCCTGGAAAATCCCCAGGAGTGTGTGGGAAGGGGGGAGCTGCCTCCCTCCTCCAGCCCTGCCGGAAGCACAGGGCAGCAGTGGGAACCCAGCAAATCCAGCTTGGAATGACTTCCTCTGACAGCTCCACATCCCCAGTCCAGTGCCCCAGCCCCTCCGGAACCCACTGGCTGCTGTTTAAGGAGGAATCTACCCACCAGTGCATCTCAGCTGACATTTGCCCTGACTCTGAGGACACCCAGGGCTCAGCTGCCCAGCAATCCATCTCCCACATCTCTCCTCACCAGAGCCACAGTATCCATGTCCAAAGGGTTTATCCCCAGATAAAAGAACAATTACTTCTTAAAAACAAGACATGAAGATCTCATTTCTGAGATTCTGAGCTCCAGTTTTCCTGTGGCATCCCCTGCCTAAAGGGCATTGGAACCCAAGACTGGGACAGGCTCTGGAAAGCTCATGGTCCCCAGGCTGTTCTCCTGATGTGTGTGTCATCCAGCAGAAAGAGAAGCCATAAAGATCCCAGGAACCTGCAGTGGGATCCCTGTGCAATCTGCTGAAATACAAAATTCTTATGGCAGTGCATTACAGAACCACACAGGGAAATTCCCTCCTAAACAGCCCCAGGCAGACTCAGGCTAGCAGAGCCAGGTCCCTGGCATGAGGCTGGAGAGTTTGTGACATCTGCTGCCTCCAAAGCAGAGTGGCCCTGGAAGTGTCCCAGGCCAGCTTTGACAAAACTTGGAGTACCCTGGGATAGTGGAAGATGTTAATATTCTCAGATTACAGAATATAAGGGGAAAACCTCAAAGAACAGGTTGGACAGGACTTGGAGCACCCTGGGATAGTGGGAGGTGCCCATGGCAGGGGGTGGCACTGGATGGGCTTTCAGGTCCCTCCCAACCCAAACCCAGAAATGCAGGAAATGGTGCTCAGTATCACGGGAATATTTTGAAACTCAGTGTAGTTTGTCTAAACCAATGTGGGACAGAGGATTGGCTAAATTAACCTCAAAAATCTCAAGCAGAAATGCAAAATAAATACATTAGGGAAAACCCCATAAAACACCTTAAACAGAGCAGCAGCAGGCACAGCTCTGGTCCCTTCCCATGCTGCCTGTGCCTTCTGGAGGACAGAGTGCACATCTCAAACTCCCAAGGCTGAGCAGCTCCCCATGATTCTGCCCCTTGCTGTGTGGGGATTTTGCAGCCCTTTTCAGGATCCCGACCCCTCTGTATGGACCAGACTTCACAGTTGCAAGTCCCAAGGCCCTGAAGTCAGCTCAGGCCAGTTCCAGCTGTGTGACTGCAGCTCCTTTGCACCTTCCAGGAGTGATGGCACAGCAGGCACATGAGTCAGCCCTGAGCTCAGCTTCCAGGGGAGCTGCCTGTGCTTTGGAGCCCGTGAGGCACCGGCATCTGCGTAAAGCAGGGCTCCAAACACTCCTCAACATCCCTGCCTGCCTCCCGACAGCCAGATCTGTCAGGATTAACAATCCCTGCAGTTTAGCTCCCAATGTGCCTCACCCAGAGCTTTATATAGCTACAGGATCTGTCTGGAACACGTCAGCTCTCAGCAGCCACTACACACAAGGACAATCAGCATCCACACAGCCAAGTCACACTCCAGGGTCCTGGAACTGCAGGCTGGCAGTTCCATGCCCCACATCCCAAGGGCTTGGCTGACCTGTGCTTCTCTTCCCAGCATCAATTTCACTTCCCCTGGAATTAGACAGAAATGGCTGCAGCTGCAGCCCCAGCAAATGAGGTATTTTGTCCTTCAGTGACTTTGCTATAGAGAACAACATGGGATGGATCAACATTTATCCAAACTTTCATTTGCTCATAAATTCCCTATATGAAAACTCATTAGAGCGCTAGTCTGGAACTGCACAGATGTTGTATTTCAAAAGCAGTTCCACAGGGTTCTGGGTCATCTTTAGGAAAAGGGCTGAGATGAAAGAAAAGGGAAGTTTTAATAGCAAAGGTCTCTGTGTTGATTTTTGGTTAACACCTTTAGGACATCAACACAGCTTGGATCAAATTCTCAAAATGCAGCAGAGGTTCTAGTTTTGCATTTGTTGTGTTTAACATCAGTAAAAACAGTGATCCACAGCAGCACTAACTATTTACAGGACTGCATGGATAAAACCACACCTGCAACAATGCTAATCAACTGGGAACACCAAAGGAGCATAGTCTTCATCAGACAACTAAATCCCTGAGAGTGCAGTGAACACCACACAATCACTGGGTTGGAAGTGGGAGGAAGTTCTTCACTACCCAGGAGCTCCCATAGCATTCTCCAGCATCAGCCAGCTGAGGCTGAGGTGTTTAAACCCTTCCCCTGAGCAGTTTTACAAACACCTTTCCTGTCAAACACCCTGAGACACAGCTCAGAAAATCTCCCATGCTTGTACAGGTGTAGCCTGTGGAGAACCTGCCCTGTTCAGCCCCTCAGCCACATTCCCATGAAGATGAGGAACAGGAAATTCCTGAACAGATCACAGTATCCCAAAAAAACCTTTCTTGGCATATCTAATGAACAAAATCCACCAAAAAACCTTTCCTACAGAACTTCACATACCCAAACCAGAGCCTAGCCACAGGAGCTTGCTCAGTTTGCTGCTAATGTGAAACAGAAAGAGTTTAAAGAATTGTAATTTATTATAAATATCCCCAAAGGGCAGTGAGTAACTCTTGGAGCTCTGGTGACAATTTCTCACCACCACCTGCAGTGTCCGTGGGCTTCTGCCTGTTCAAAGCAAATCCAGCAAATGCCAACAAAGTATTTCCATTCTGGACCAGGCACAAACTTGAGAGGAGCAGCTGGAAGAGCCTCTGGGAATGGAGCCTCTGAGCTCTGGGGGCTCCACACTGAGGTCCCTAGTGCTCTGGAGCTCCTGCTCTCTGGAGAAGCCTTTTCTAACTTTCTGCCTAATTAACTTGGGCTGTCATTCCAGAACATCTTTCCCTGGTATATCACTCCCTTCCTCTCACTCCAGCACTGTTTACAGCTACTGCATTATTTACAGCAACTGCAATATTTGGAATGTGATTTGTGCAAAGGACAGTTTGCAGAAAGCTGTATTGCACTATGTACCATTCCTGCTCTCTGGGGAAGCAGATATTTCATTCCCAGATCAGTAAACTCCTTAATCTGAGCAAACCTAGATATTGAGCTGGAAACTAAAATGCAATTAAGTAGCAGATAACAATATTTTCACCTTTCTAGCTCTCATTAATAAGCCTCTGTCCCCAGTGCCCAGTTCAAAGCCTGCTATTCAATATTGCAGGGTTGCTCTGGGTCAGGAGCAGCATTTGGGTTCCCAAACCCCTGCTGTGCCCCGGGCAGGGGGGCCTCACTCACCAGCGCAGCGCGATCTTGATGGGGGTGGTGAGGCAGGAGGTGAACAGGTCTGCAGGCAGGTCTGGGATCATGGGCAGCAGCTCGTTGGCCTCACAGGCTGCCAGCTGGATGCAGTTCTTCATGGAGGGGGGCAGAGGCATCTGGGCAAGGGGGTGGTTGGGGTTAATGGCAGCCACCTGTGGAGAACAAGGCAATTTCCCAGGGGTGAGTCAGGGACAGTCAGGAAATATCCCAGGGAGAGCTGCCAGTGCTCCCTGGAGCTCTTGGTGACTGTGGCAGCACCAGCACAGCTTTAACTCATATCTAATTAACAGCACTCAACTAAGTCCAGAGTCAGTCCAGAAATACCCTGTAGACCAAACCTCAGTCTATAAAGTCAAAATGCCCTATAGACCAACATTCCCATTTTCCAAAAGCACAGGGATTCTCCTGCATGAGATTTTGACTAAGAATATGATATTTGAGACTAATAATTCAGGGAGTGAATACCTAAATAATTTTCCCAGCACCTTTCTGAACCAGGTAAACAAAGTAAACTTCAGCCACCAAAGTTTCTTTCCAACATTTTGCATTTTTTTCATTAGGACAAGATACGGAATCAGAGGGTGAGAATCCCTCTGGCAGATTAAAGGTAGAGCAAAGTCCTCTGATCTAGCAGGGAAATGGGGAACAATTATCCTGATCACTCTGGCAGCCCCTCTGGAGTACCAGTTGCAGCTTTGCTTCACTTTTCATGAATTTGAACAATTGGATAATTTATAATTTTCCAAATGAATTCCCCTCCATGCTCTCATGATGCCGTGAGCACTCTGCTCTGTTAGCAGGGCTCTGCTTTCTATTCCCCACGAGCAGGAGCTTCAGTCAGGCACCAGGAGTTAATGAAATCTAAGGACAGAATGAAAAGCAGACACATAACCCTGGAAGTATTTTCATAGCCGAATTAATGGCGGTGTTAACCTGTGCTGCAAGAGCAGCAATACTAAAGCAGCTGTCCCATGTAGCCTCACATATTCCACGAGATGAAAAATCCCAGAGAAGATGGAATGGAATGTTTGTAGAAATAAAGACTTTATCACTTGTGCTCATCCTCCTCCCTTGGCTGGACTTGCAGAGGTTTTCCTGCACAAACTCCACCTGAGCAGTGGTTCTGCCTCATAGCAGAGGTCCCCTGGGGCTGCTCCCCTCCACAGCAGCCTCCAAGTCCTTCTGGAGCTCAGCACCAGCCAAGGGGAAAAGGAAATTGCTGAAGAAAACAGGGAAAGGGAAGGTGAAGTCAGACCTGTTCAACCGACTTGGGAACAGAATGAGAAACCAAAACCAAAGTGCTGAAGAGAGCATTGTATAAACAAAGGAGAAAAGCCCCAGAAATATCCCAGTGGAAGTCCTAGGCTGCGAGGGAAACTTGGGGAAGGATATTCAGATCACCTTTCTCTGACTTCTACTACCAATTCTATTGATCCCTGTCTGGCAGATTCATATTCTTCCCAAGCCACTGACTATGGGAAGTTCCTCATTGTTACAAAATATGGAATTATTTTATGGAAGAGCAGGAATAATGAAATTATCTGCATATCCCAGGCTATCAGGCTGTCTCCTTCAGTACACTGCAATTTCTACCTGCCAAAGAACCCCCGCTAAAGCACCTCCAAAAACTGGTATTCCAAAGGAAAGGACTGACAGGCAGGGACACCTAACATCTGTTTGGAGGCTGTATTTGTGACACTCAGTTGCCTGATTAATTAATATTCATTCCTTGAAGTTTTGGGGTTTCTAATCCAGTAAGAAGTGAGCCTTTACAAATGTCCTTTCCCTGGGAGCTACAGGCAGCAGGGGGGAGGCTGCACAGAACATTCCAACTTCTTCCCTTCCACTTTGCAGTTCAGATTTGCTTCAGTAAATTTATTACTGATTCTATTTGCAACCAAAGACAGCTTTTCATTGGGAACACATTCCACACTCTGCAGAACTGGAACCACCAGGACAATCCCTGTGTGGATCAGGTTTTTGTTGTTTCACATTTTCACATTCACTTCAACAGCACAAAACCACAACTGCATCGAAATACGGCCCCAGATACCAGAGTTTTGCAACCAAAATAATGATGTCTTGTTCACCACAGCATTCATCTCAGCAGAAAAGACCATGAGGGCCCAAATTGATTCTGTTAACATTAACATTTAATTAGTGCTTGTATTAAAAATTATTCCAAGTTTAATGATTGGGATTATCCAAGTTGGGATAGCAAACTGAACCAGAAAGATCAGAGTGGCAAAGTTATTTGCCAATTAATTTGCCTTCCAACACAGTTTGAAACCCATTTCTCAGTGTATACAGCAAAGCAAGCTTAAACTTCACTTGGGTTCAGTAAAGCCCAGCAGCCTGAGCTCTCACCTCCAGCTCCTGCTCTCTCTGTAGTGCAAATTGCTTGAAGGACTTGACAATCAGGCCAGCATTGGAGCAGTCGTAGACAAAGATGGAAGGGCTCCCCATCCAGGTCTGCAGGTCGTAGATGGACAGGGGGATGTACTGGGTGTAGTTCTGCAGGAGGAAAACACCACTGCACTCACCACGGGCCATGGAAGGAGCAGGACCTGAACTGGCTGAGGTAATAAAACACACCCACAAAACCCAACTCTGAAAGCACAAAATAAAGCCTAGATTGGACATATTAATGAATACAAATCTCAGTCAGTATCTACCAATAGTGAGGATGTGAACCCAAGTCAGCACAAGCGACAAGCAGATTTTATTGTGGCATTATTTGAAACACCCAACTCTTTAAAAAAAAAAAAAGCCCAAAACTTTGCCAAGAGTTTTCAGTATCAGATATTTAGAGCTCTGATATGTGCTAACAACTCCAAACAGCATTTAATAGTCCAATTTTATCCCAAATTTCTGCAACACTGATAAAGGATGCAAACCAGCTGTCTTTAATTTAACATCAAACATCTTAAACTGAAAACCCCATCAATAAATCAGGATGGATAATTAAGCCCCTGCAGCCCATCAGCACTACCCCGCCTGAGCCTAACGAGATGCTTCATAATTTTATTACAGCTTTAGCTTCTGTGCAACTTTCCAAATTATCCATTAAAATTAAAACCAACAAAGCTGCCTTCAACAGAGTGAGGTGCCCACAGTTCCCTTTCTGTAAATAAGAAGGATCTTGTTCCTTGTCTTCCATCTTAACGAACGCCCCCAAATAACTGGAGGCAAGAGGACAAAAATCAGCCACTTAAAACCAGCTCTGAGGAACCTATCCTGAACCAAGTGAGCTGAAAATATAAACCACAGACTCCTGCCTGCAAAGAGTCACCACCAAACACCCGGTTGCTTCCAGCAGGATCCTTTTCAGCTGCAAGCAGAGAGCAACCTGGTGTTCCTCCAAGCCTGAGCTCAGCCCAAAATCCTCAGGAAAAGCTGTGATGTTCCTATTAACATCAGCAGGATGATGGATGGGATCATAACTCTCATTTAAATTCAAGAGACTTAAAATAGCTGTAATAAAACCAGTAAACTTTTTACAAAAATCAAATTTTCAAGGACACATATCAGCATCCATAAAGACAGGAGGTATCATAAACCATGTGTTATGCAAGGCAGGGAGGGGTAAGGCATTTCCAAACCCAGTTTTGCCCATATATAACAGTTTGGGTTGTTTCATTAAAATTAATAGGGAAATTTGTTGATGAAAGCCGAAGTTTTAGGAAGCTGGAGCTCTGCAAATCACTGCAGGGTGGGATGAGGCATGAACAGCCTTTCTTAAGGTCACCACTCACGTGAAGCACATTCCAAGCCCAGGAAGTTCCACATAAAAAAACCTGCTCTGACACATCTCATCAATGACATTTTATGAGCAGGCATTGTTTTACCTATATATTTCCAAGGCATCTTACACCAGCTAAAATGGGATTATAGCTCTGATTAATATTGTGGTATTTCCAAGCAGAAGAATTTTATGTTCCAACTCTACTGTGGGGGTCACATAAAACATCAAATTTGCTAATGATATGTAAATGAGGCAGTTTGAAGCAAGAAGGGGTGTTAAAGCAGAGTAAAAGGGTGATGCTTTGGTGCTGCTTCCACACTGAGCTGGACACACAGTTTGTTCCCTGGCTTGAGAATGGAGGAGAAGTCCCTGCTCCAATACTGCTCCCACCATCCCTCTGTGCCCCTTCCCACAACCACAGCTCAACTGGAAATTGCTGGTGAACAGATTTCATCCCCAGTTGTTTAGAAAACAAGTCAGAAATATTTAAAATTTTCAGAGAAGCTCCTCAAAATGTCAGATTAAACATGTCTGAAGTTGGAGCATGTTGATTTTTCTCCTTTTGAAGCCACATTGAGATTTGCTCAGAAACAGCAATTAAACTAGAACATTACTCCTTACTGATACAGCAATACCTGCAAAAACAAGAAATCTGTCCCATGTGAATCTGTGAAGAAAATATGTAAACACATGTAGAAAGAGAAAATTTGATAGAAATATACAATAGCCCTTACCAACCAATAAACTGAGTTTCACTGTATTGCTAACCAATGAAGTTTAACACGGTAGCTTCTAAAATTTCCTTGAAATTTATTACAGCTTTAGTTTCTGTGAAACTTTCCAAATTATCCATTAAAATTAAAACCAACAAAGCTGCCTTCAACAGAGTGAGGGGCCCACAGTTCCCTTTCTGTAAATAAGAAGGATCTTGTTCCTCGTCTTCCATCTTAACGAACGCCCCCAAATATTTATAAATATAAAAATGTCAATATAGAATGGGCTTTTTCTTCATGAAGAAACTGAGTCCTGTCTGCTTATTACTACAAGTGAGGGTGGGCAGGCCCTGGCACAGGGTGCCCAGAGCAGCTGTGGCTGCCCCTGGATCCCTGGCAGTGCCCAGGCCAGGTTGGACACTGGGATTCGGACACCCTGGGACAGTGGAAGGTGTCCCTGGCATGGCAGGGGTGGCACTGGGTGGGCTTTGAGGTCCCTCCAGCCCAGAGCAGTCTGTGACTCCAAGCCAGCTGTGCTCCCCAGATGCCTGGCAGGGCTGTGCCAGCCCAGACCCACCTTGTTGAAGACCCAGATCTCGCCGTTGACCGTGGGCCGGGGCACGCCGTGCCCGTTGTAGTGGAACAGCACGCGCTCCTCCTTGGCGTTGCGGCGCAGCGACGTGCACAGCTTCTTCACCTCGTCCACCGTGGGGTCCAGGCTCTGCTTGTACCTGGCCTGGGCACAGCACGAGATACAGTCACTGAACACAGCCCCTGCTACTGATGCCTTCAGTTTGAGCTGTTATATTCCCCACATTCTGCGCTGCATTGGGAAATAACTGAACTCCATCTAAAGTGTCAGCAGCTCTCCTCACAGCTCAGGCACACAGAACAATCCTTTTCCAGCCCAGAACCAAGGACATCGCTGCAGCTTCAGGCCCAAAAAGTGCAAACAGCAGGGAATGGAGGAGAGCAAACTGGGAGAATGAGACTGCACATCCTGGAGCTGGAATTGGACAATGAACCCAACAGAGAAATGGACCAGAACTTATAAAAGTGTGAAAGCTCATGACCCGTCATCCATCTTGGGTGTAGCCCTGGCCAGGCTCTTGTGCTGCCCAAGGTGAATCCTTTGAGGCCTTTTAATAAATCCCCACTTTAACTCTGTCCAGCCTCTGTTCCAGGTACCCCCTCCAGGCATCAATTCTAGTGTAGGTAGGAACTGACTGCTTTGGGAAAGGAAACATGAAACAGTGGCAGTGGGGCTTCATAAACAAAGCGTGTCTAGTGCTGTGTGGGACTCACACACCAACAGCACAGGCTGGAGGGAGCTTAGCACAGCTCCCAACTCCCACCCAGCTCACTCACTTTTCAATTATTAATATTCAAAAAGCCTTAGGAAGGGGAAATCTGTTTCAACATTAGCCAGTCTCACAAGTAATCCCTGATTTAATCCTCCAATTCAGATTCTCTACACCTCCAACTGAACAAATTCCCTCTGCTGAAGAGAGAAAATGGTATAGGTCGACACCATTCTCAAGACAAAAGGACACAAAAGGCTCAGGAATTTGACCTTCAAGCAGTTGGGTAAGAAGGGGGAAAAGTGATGGAGAGCCCTTGGAAATTGCCCTTTGCCTTGGGAAAAATTGATGGATTCCCCCAGTGTGCCTGTGGACACCCCGTTACTGCTCCTATGAGCACCGAACTCAGGGCACATTGGAGGATGGAGGAAAAATCAAACTGGCAAAAACCCCAATGCTTCCAACCCCTTTTAGCTTGGCTGAGTTCAAGACACCCAGGTAGGAAACTGGTTTGTCACGCTCAAAAGTGCCTTTTTTTGAAGTAAGGCCAAATAATAACAGAAAATCTTTCAACTGTCCTTTGAAAGACAAAAGCCTGTCTCTTTCTCTCTTCTCCAGAGCTGCAGAGACTGAAACCCCAGAATCACAATAAAAGCCTTCAATGTGATGTACTGAAGTAAAGACCCAAGTTTAAGAGCAGGATAAACACACCCCTCCAAGAGCTGCCATTGGGAGCCTGTTTATAAACCAAACCAAGGCTGCAGAATTTTGGGCTTTTTAGGTTTTTCTTTGCGACAGCCAAAGCTGAGAAAGTCTTAAAATGTCACAGTAAAAGAGGATGAAGGACTTAAATTGTTTATTTGAGAAGCCTGAAGAGCAGATACAGTGCTGCTCAAATAACAGTCAGAGTCTCCAGCCAGCAGGGGAGAGGGAACAATGAATGGCAGCATTTAATGATGGCAACACCCAAGAAAAGCAAGGAAAAGGAGGAAAAATATGAAGCAAGAAGCAGTGATGTGACACCCTCATCCTTTCTGGGAACCTCAGCACTCAGGAAAGCCAAGAGGCTGCATTAATCTTCCCAGAGAGCCCCCCCCCTCCTCCTCTCTCCATTCAGAGTAGTGATGAAGACGCTGATTTGCAAAAATGTGCCCCTTAAATCCCAGCCTAGCTGCTGGCAGTTTCACCAGCCACCCAAACCAGAGTGCTGGGGAATTTCAGCTTTTTTTTCACAGGAGAACAGGCTCATTCCATCCTTCCTCATGTCCCTGGAGCTTCAATATTAAACACAGCTTGCAGTTAATGGAGGTGGATTCAGAATCTAAAACTAAAGTCTGGAGATCTCAATTTCCAAACTGCAAACAGATCATTAGGGCCTGGAGAAACACAAGGACGAGCGAATGGAAAAGAGGAGAGGGAGCTGTGAATAAGCACAGTCTGAACCCAGCTCAGGTCGCAGGTGGGAGTTTTAGCTATGACAAGAACCAGGTACATGAGTAACACACCAGCTCAGGTGGTGCCTTTTTTGTCTTTTTCTTTCCTCCCATCCTTATTCCTCTACCTTCCCTGTCAAGGTGCTGATTCCTTCCCCTCCAGCTCCCAGCAGGAGCTTCCCAGAACTAATGAGTGCAAAAGGTAACAGAGCCCAACCAGAACCCGAGAGCTCTGTGGGGCTTCACCTCAGCAGCTCCTGGTGGTGCCACAGCCCAGACTTGGGGCTGTTTTCCCCTGTTTTTATGAGCCACTGCCCTGAACACCAGGCTGTCCTCCTGCCTTCCCTCAGCTGCTGCTGACAGGTATTTCCTGCTGCTTGGCAAGGAATTTCCTGCTGCTGTGCTCCCTGGTGCCATTACAGACAGGACACTGCAGCCTTCACCTGGATGGTGCAGCTGGAGCAGCAGAGCTGTCCCAGCCCGGCCAGAGCGCCCTGATGGGGATGGCAGCTGCTCTTCTGTGGGAGTGCGAGCTCCTGATCACCTCCTGCCTCACTGGAAAGCTCCTGTCCAAAGCAGTAACATGGCCTGATCCAGGAGATTCTCATTATTCTGCTCACACAGGCAAAGTTAAAAGTTTTGCTTTTATTGCCATACTTGTGTGAAACACTCACCGATCTATCCAGCCTTGTCCCTGTTAACTTGTGACAGGTAGGATGTCCATTTTTAATACATTTCACCTTTCAGTGTTGGAACTTCAGGACTGATAAAACACTCTACTGAGAGATTTGCAGGAAATGAGAGGAGTTTCAATAGAAAGGAGTTCTGGCACCCAGACCAGGAAAAGAAACCAGTCTGGGGGTAGCACCAAGTAGTTTTCCTGTGGACATTTCCCATGTTTAATGCTGAAATAGGAAGTGAGATGGTGCCACTCGAAGCTGTGGTGCCAATCCTCTCCTGACATTCTACAGAATGACCTCCCAGATTACTGTGTGTTTGTTTCACAAGGGGTTTACTTCTTTCAAAGGGAAAATAAACCAGCCAGGTGTTCACTGCCTAGCCTGTAGGGGAGGGCACAGCAGTGACCTCCCTAACATGAGTCTGTCTAGAGGGGAAAAGCCCCTTCAGTGGATTCATCAACTCCTATGCCACTGGAATGTCAGGATGCACTGGCTGCAGAAATTCCCACAGTCCTCTGGATTCTGAGCATCAATTACTGGCTCTGCTTTGGAAACTTCACCTAATTACAGATTTTCCTTTAATTGTTAATGGGACCAAGACACACGTGCAGCACTGAGGAGGAGCCCCAGGCAGAGACCCCTTTCCTGAGGAGCCAGGGCTGCAGCAGCTCTGTGGCTGTGCCAAAGGGCTTGGCTGTCACCTGAGCCACCAGAACTGGCTTGTCACCACCTCCCAAACTCAGCTCTGATCACCCTGCCAGCTGCTGAGTCCAGGAAACTCACCTCAGGATCAGGTCCCGTGAAAAGGAAGGAATGCAGAGTGCCAGAGGTGACAGAACAGGGAACTGAAGTTGCTGATGTTGCTCAGCTCTTCAGTGGCAATGAAAGTTCTGGAAGCCAGGCCAGGTTCCCATGACCACTGGCACTGCCCAGCCAAACAGGCAGGAGGCACTGCTGGAGCTCCACAGCTCTTTCAGCAGGGAGATGGATTTTTTTCCCCTTAAGAAAACACAAGGATAAACCTATTTTCTCATCAAAGCTATAAAACTCAAATCTTCCTCTTTCATTCTCCTGCAGCCCAAGACCTCAGTGTTTGTTGCAGAAGGACTCCACAAGACTCAGACCACAGTGTGTGTGTGATCCCACGCCAAAGCCCCAGCCCCAGCGCAGCGGATACAAAGTCTATGAAAAATGTATGACAAATGTCTCTGCTGGCATCCAGAGCCTCTGCTTTTCACAAGCTATAACATCATCCATCCTCTTCTCATTCAGCAGAACAAATCCTGAAGTCACTCCCCTTTTATCCCTAAGATACCTTACTCAATGTGTTCCAAATTTATCCACAGAAGAAACTACTCCAACATTCAGTATTTTATACTGAAACTGCCTTTTACACCTCCTTGCAGAAGAAGGATGCTCCTACCCAGAATCTATAATGAGATATAAAAGCTTTATTTGGCTGGAGATTGGGTTTTTTTAAACAGCTTCTGGGTGACAAAGAATCCCAAATGCAAGTGGCACACACAAGGCACTGCATGTGGTGAGTAAAAGACATAAAGCAGAGGCAATTCAGCTGCAGTGTTTGAGGTTCTAATGTTCCCTCTTGAACTGCTGCTCTGGGTGGTCTGTAAGGTCCCCTCCAACCCAATTCCATGATTCCATACCTGCAGGACATGGACAGCCCCTGCGGCTGGAAGGTTTCCTGCCCTGTGGAACCTCTGAGAGCAGGGTTGGGTGGGATTTCCTGGAGGAACCAGTCACATCCCAGTCACCCCAGTGCAGAACCCACCACCTCCACATCCTGGGCTGTCAGCAAAGCCTCCCCAGGGTGGATCCCAAACTCTGAGATGCAGCTTTCCCTTATCCTCAGCAATGCTTCTCCCTAATCCAAATCCTAAGGACCAGCCCAGGGTGCAGCTGCCTCTTGGAGCAGATCTGCATCCCAGTTTCCAAAAGCAGAGAAGACATTAAACCTGTGACTTTGCCATGCACACAGCCAGCCTACTCCACATGATTTAATTAAAAGGAATCAAAGCAAGCTAATTATTCCAAGAGAGAGGCTTTTGGAACAATGCCCAAATTGGAAAAACTCCACTCTAAGAAGCCTTACAAAGAAGTGACTAAAACCCAAGAGGAGTGACACCAGCAGGTTCCAGGGCAAGGGTAGGCAAGTTCCACACCAGCTCTCCTGGCTGTGTACACAAACCCATCCCTGCTGTTCATGGGAAATTCAGCCACACTAAGGCAAAGGATAAAACCACCTCAGACAGAGATGCTTCTCAGATGCTTGAAGACCTGTGAAAGATGAACACTAAAAATCCTGGATTAAGTTTTCTTTTAAGTGAAGAGAATAAAATTGAATTAATTCATATTCCACTTTATATGAGCAGCTGCCAGTTCGATGCAACATGTTCCTGAGAGTGCCTGGAACAAAGTGGGGCTCAGACACAAAAAACAGGCACTTATATGTCAAAAATTCACAGCCAGGATGAACATGTGGTTCACACAGCAAAGCAGCACCATTATATTTTACTTTTTACATCCCCTGAACACATTGGAGCATCCAAGCAATGCACAGGAACGTGGCCAAAAAGAAAAAGACAAAAAAAGGAAAATCCAAGATAGGACCAGACAATTTCATCAAGCTGAGAAGCCCAGAGCTGGTGCAGCCATCCCCAGCCACTGTGGGTGACACAGTGAGACCTCCCAGTTCCAACAACTCCATCCCATCTCCATCCAGTATAAACTGAGTTATCTCAAGTACTGAATTACTGAGCATCACCTGTAGATGGTAAAATCCCTCTGAAACCACCTGGGTACCAGGAAAGGGGAAAGCAGGAAAGCAGGAAGAATGACATCATTTTCTAAAGGAATCCAGAGGAAATCCAGGCTGAGCTCTGTGCTGGGCACGTTGGTGGAATAATAATAAACAAATAGAACCATGAACAAACACTTTGGGGAAGAGCCCATTCAGCATCTCTAATGAGAAGCCAGACTTTTCAAATCAAACTCTTATCTTGTAGAGTTTCCTAAAGAAATCAAAGAGCACAGAGATGAGAGGAAGTATCTTTTTGATATAAACCCATTTGGATTCCCAGAGGATATTTAGCAAGATCTCAACACAGATTTGAAGGAAAGTCCATATATAAAGACTTGCTAATAAAATAGGCAGGTGGAGGAGAATCTCTAATTTTGTCCATGGAGGGAAGTCTCTGGGAAGCTCCGAGAGGATCTGTTTTGCAGGCTGACTTATCCAGCACAGTCACAAACATCCCTGGCAGGGAGGGGCAGGAATACTGCCTGCTGCTGGCAGGGCTGATCCAGAGGCACTGCAGGCAGCCCCTGCCACGGGCAGGGCTCAGCAGAGCTCTGGAAGAGGATTTTCAGTGCCACTTGTTCTGTACTCTCCAATTTCCTTCCCCTAACTCCACTACTACAGGCTTCTCCCAGAGTTTGTCTCCATGTGCTGCCAGGCTGGCCTGTTTCCAGGCCTGCTGAGGGGGAAGCTGTTCTAGTGAAAAACTACAGGCTTCACTCACAAACAAAAATACTTTGTTCTTTGGTTCATCCAAAACAGTGATTAATAACCCAACCCTGCAACTCACCATGATTTCATTTTAATACTGACGAAACCACAGCTCTTTTCTTGCATCAAAGGAAGATTTAGGATCCTGCATTTACGCTGGCTTTGGAGACACATCAAAGGACAGACAAATTTAGAGCTGCACATGAACACTTTTGGGTTTGCACAATTCCACAATAAACATCCCAACCCAGGACCCAGCAGTGCCAGGCAGGATCCCAGAGCAGGACCCAGCAGTGCCAGGCTGGATCCCAGGGCAGGATCCAGCAGCTGCAGGGCAGGATCCCAGCCCAGCCTGCAGAGCCTGTTGTGACAAGCTCAGAGATAACTCAGCCCTGTAAGAAGCGACTCCATTACCCATCAATCACAAACCAAATCACCTCAAGCCCACACTGATATGGCGACAATAACTCTTGGGTTGGACACATTATGCAAAAGAAATTATTCTGAACCATATCCACAGACCCCAAGCCTCTTAATTTTATATTAAAAAAAAAAAAAAAGCACCACCTCTTTTTAGGTATTTTAATTTTAGGCTGTGGGCACATAAAATTACCCTGATGCAAATTCATGAGGATTAGGCCAAGATAATAAAAACTGCATATTTAAGTACAAGGGAGTGTGCTGGAAATCCCAAATTGACGTTAGAGGCAGCAGCTTAACCTGGTTAACACAGGCCAGGAGAAAACATCACTGATAAAATTATTAGTCATTGCTAACTTGAAAAATATTCATTACAGTGAACACAAACCATAACTTAGAGATGTTTTAATTTAAATACTAAACTAAGCCAAAGGGAGACTCCTGCCAGTCTGAGGCAAGTCCTCTGCAGATATTTGGGTGCATTTCAAACCCCTCTCCATCTCCCCCGTGCTAATTCCCTCTGGAGCAGCCCGAGGCTGCTGGATCTGCTGATGCCAGGACAGTAAGGTGGCTGGAGCCAGCTCTGAGTGTGGCACATCCCCTCCTGTGCCTAGAACCAGCAGTGGGGACTTTATCTTCCCTCTGCAGAGAGTCTGACCTTGCTTTCAAGTCCAGTGTGAAATTAATTCCAAAGTACCTAATCCTCACAGTGCAGACTCGGGATCCAATAACGCTTCCAAAAAAAATGCCTCTGAGCAGTTTGTTCATGAGAACTGATGTTGACAGGGAAGACAAAAATCAGGACAACCAACCTTGAGTTGCTGCTACAGTACATCCACAAGACAGGTGTGCTCCTCAGCAGTTACAAGCTGCTTCACACTACAGGTTTGTGCCAAAGTTCACAGAAATTCCACCCACCAGCCTCCTGTGTTTGGTACAAATCCTTCCCTCTCTGCTTAAATAACCATTCTGAGAGGGCTGTGTAAATAATTGCTTTCTTTTAAACAAAGGGAATGGTAAAAGAACTCAAATCTGCTTCTCATAGGCCAGATCTGCATCCTCAGCCTGGTGACAGCTCGATGGGTCACACCACAAGGTGCCCTAACAGGATTTAAGTACACCCCAGGTCACATCTTTCAAACCTGCTTAATCAAACAACATAACTCCTAAGCATCGGTGTCAGCTCCATTTCTTCTCCAGAACCTCAGTTTTAAGAGCTCTTTAAAGTTTCAGACTCTGCATCTTGTTTCTTAAATAGAATCCTGTATCTTACTGGGAGGCCAGTTTAGGCTGCAGGAGTACAAACTGGTAACTTCTCAGACTGGCTGTCTTTATACCCTGATCCAAGTGCATCATGCTCCAGGGAGAAGCTGCAAGGCTGGGGCCCTGCAGAGCAAGAACTTCATCTTCTCAATACTAAATAATTGTTTAGTAATTTCAGTTATCCTCTGATTGCAAAGTAATTGCTTAATGAAGCAATTTTCTGATTAAAAACACCTTAATGAGTCAGGAGAAGGAAAGCCAATCATTCCAAGGCTTATGCTTTGCTAATCTCCACAGGAAAGGAGTTCAAACCAAAGCACCTAAGGATTTCCTCATTCTGCCTTAGAGAAGAGCAGGAATATAAATAAAAATGTCAATTTTATTTATATCTGTTAATCTCAAGTTTTGCACAAAACTGGTGGTGTCTGTTAGCAAGAAGCTCCTAATGCAGCAACCTTTGCATGCGCCAGTCTGCAGTCCTGCCCAGTGGATCCAGGTGGATTTATTGGACACAGAGCACCAGGATGCTGCCAAGGGATCTGCAGGAGGCTCCTCCCTGTCCCCCACCCCAGAGATTCTGCACTCCCCACCCAACACAAAAACAAGGTGTTTTTATATAGGCCACCCAGAGTTGGGTGATAATTACAGAAACAAGTTAATCAGCTTTGCCAGGCAGAGCTGCTTTTCTCTCCAAGAGCCTTTTCCTGTCAGCTCTTCCTTCCCATCTCTGACAAGCTTACATCAATGGTCACAGGAAAACACCCTCAAAAGCACAAACCTTCCTCCCTGCCAGTTCTGGCCCCATTCTGATGACAGAGTACAAACCAAAACAGACATGAAGAATAAGACATGGGAAATTAAGCTATTGCCAGAAGAAGGCAAGGGCTTTGAGCAGGAGCTATGAGCAGTTGCCAGGAGTTCAGATGCTGGGTGATCTCTCTCCTTCCAGCACATCCTGCCCACAGAACTCCAGCCTTGCAGCAGGTGCAAAGACCCACAGGATTTCAGGATTTTCCCACTAAAGTGACTTTGCAAGTCTGTTGGCTTAGCTCCAGAATGCCAGCCCCTGCAGTGCATGGCCAGCTCAGCTCCCAGAACAGCTTAATGCCACTGTCTGGTCTCTGCAGCTTCTGAACACACTTCCACACAGCACTCCATGCCTGCAATATTTTTTTTCCTTTTTGTGACTCACTTTTCCAGGAGAATCTCTGAAAAATCAGTATTAAGTACACTACTGCTGCAATTTCTCAGTTTCCACTTTCAGTGGTGTGTTAAAGATTTATCTTTTTTTTTTTTTCTCACTATCAAAAGCATTCAAACATGAGCTGTACCAAGAGCTGCAGCAGGGAGCTCCCCCCTTGCACAGGCAATTCCCAAATGCTCAGTTACCCCTGCAGCAGAAGCCCTTCCACATGCAGCTGCTCCCAGCACAGCAGGAGTGCCCCAGGTGAGGGGTTCCAGCCCAAAGGAGCAGCTGCTCTGCCAGGGGGGGCTCCAGCTCTCCCCAGCCAGGCTGTGCTGAGGCAGGGTTGGGATGCACATCACCTGGAGAGCCACCAAGGGAAAAACTACAACCACTGACTCATTTCTCCTCATTTTCTCCCCAGGGCATTAAAGAGTGGGTTCATCCTTTACTACACTTGAAATCTGTGCTTTTCTGGCCCAGGGGCATTCAATGAGGCAGGCCCTGGCTGACAGTGTCACTCTGACCACAACAGGTTTTTCAGACAGAACAGCAATAATTGGGTTTCACAATTAGACTTGTTGACTCTACTGCTGTGGCAGACTTTTTTGGTTTTTTTCCCCCCCAAAAAAAAAAATCAAAACTGCTGGTTTATGCTGAAGACAGTTGATCTTTAACAAGACAGCAAAGGATTGATACAGCAGAATTTTGCAGAGCCTGAAATAGCTGCCAAATTCAAGAGGCTGTTGGGAAACGAAAACCAACAAACATAGTCCTCTAAGGAAAACCTGGTTTTGTTAAACAAGGTCACACTGTCTTTTTGTTTTTTTCCTTCCTATTCATTTTTTTCTTACATGTTCCTACATCTGCAGATATCTCCTACTGGAGACCAAGTACCAGTTTTTCCACGCTCCCCTTTGGAATGCTACAGTATTTCATCTGCAGGAGCAATTAGTATTTGCTGTTGTTTTAAAAGAAAAACCCTACAGAAATAAAGGAAAAGTATGACTCACTGAGAGACCAATAATTAGGTCATGTGTTCAATTAGTTTTCATGCTTAAGTAGTTACTCTTTAGGAAATGCTCCCCCTTTGATGTGCAGCAGCAACTTCCCAATTAATTAGGCAGAAAAAAGCAATGAAGGAATGAAACCTCAGACACCGAATCAAAGCCCAGAGATTTCTAATGAGGGGAACAACAGCATCAACAACAGACAACATGCACTAAAAGGTAGAGGCTTTCAATGATCCACTTCAAGTATCTTGGCTGCACTTCCTTTGAAATTAAGAGAAAACTGTTGGGAAGCAGACTAGAAGAGAGGGAGAAGCAGCCTGTTTGTTTGATCAGAAAATCACTGTTTCCTTGAAGGCCTGCCACAAAAGAGATAATTTCTCCATGTTGTGGGAGATGTGCCCTCAGAGACCATCACTCACTGCTGCAGGCAAGAGGCAGCACACAATGGGTGAGACCAGATCAGAGAGAAATGGGAAACCCCTTTCTTCACAACCTGCCCAAGGAACAGCAGCAGAACTGCCATGTTCCAGTGCCCAGGCCACCCTCAGCAAGGATGCTCCAGCTGCAGGCATTCCCAATCACCAGGACTTGCTTTCAACCACCCTTCCCAAAGGCTTCCTAGAAGTTTATTTAATCTTGTCTTCTAGATTTTCCCAGTCCTTTCCCCATCCAGGATTTCATCCCTCTTCATGGCTCACAGATCTCCCTCACCCCAGGGATGCCCATTCAGGTATAATCCATTCAGCTCTAATGAAATCAGCTCCTTCCAGGAGACAATTAAAACAGCCCAAACTACTCTCTTAGCAAAAAAGGAGGAAGCTGAGAGAAGAAAAAAAAGAGGCAAAACTGTAGCACGTGAATTAAAAAATCAATACAGTAATTGACTTTGTTTTATGTAGGCAAGTGGGTGTAAGGAGAAAGGTTCTTTGGGATGTGATGGTTCAGTCCCTCGGCCTCACTGGTGGTGGTTGGTGCAGAGGGGAGTGCTGATGGCAAATCAGGGCTTTGGAGTCAATCTTACAGAGCTACAAACCCCTCACACTCCATTCAGCTACTTCCCAGAGGATGTAATAAACCCCACATTCCAGAGAAGTGCCCTTCTGCTGGAAGGTCTCTGTACAGAAGATCCCAGTGCAACAGTTCAGCAGGAGTTCAGAACAGCTGGAGCCATGCAGGAGCTGAGTGTCTGCATCCTTCTCACCTCTCCTAGGAATTAACTGCAGATTTTGGCCTTCCTGGCAGGACTGGGAAAGCTCATCAGAGGATAAAGGGCAGGATTGCAAAAAGCAGCTGGTGCAGGAGTGCCACTGGGATCTGTGCACCAGTGAAATCCCAACAGAAGCAGCAAAATGACTGAGGAAGGAGGAAAACTTCCTGTGAGTGCTCTGGACAGTCTGGAGTTAAAAGGAGAACCTGGCCAAAAGCCAGACCTAACAAAGAGGAAAAAAAATCTATAATTTCATGCAAATTTAATAAGCATATGGCCCAGACTACTTCATTGAAGGGCCTGAATTATGTAAACTGTGCCTTATCCAAGCCCAGCCTTTGGCTCCACTGCACACCCACAGAGATGGAGGCACAGGGCACTGGGCTGGCCTGGGAGGGCTGGGAAGATGTCCAGCAGGAGAACAGGGGAACAAAGCCAGGCAGCAATTCCATCCCTGGCTCATCCCTCAGGCTCTGTACAGGGATCAGTGCCCACACACAGGGTACTTCACACACAGCTCTGACAATTCCAGCCTGCAGGATGCAGAGAATGCAGTGCCCCAGGCAGCAGAACACCTTCATCCTCCCCAGCCAGCCCTGCAGGGCTGCAGCACAGGACCCAGCTCCACTGACAAACTGGGGCTTGCAGAGCAGTAACTCCTGCTCATAAAAATCCCCACGAGCTCCTGCATCTCCATAAACCATCCCACTGCAGCAGCACTTGCAGCTCACAGTCCATTACCCGGTTTGCAAAGGCTCCCGACTCTCCAGCTAAGGCTAGTCCCTACCTTTGCACTGGCACAACATGCAGTGCTGCCTGGAAAACTGAATTTACACCCCAACAACAGGGAAATATTTGTTGCTCCCTGCCAGCACAGCAAAGCTGAGCTCTGGCTGGGCACCTGCTACAGGGCTGCACTTCACCCAGGCAGGGTTCTGCAGGGGTACTCAATGGGGTCAGCAGCTCAGAAATCCCATTTCAACATGATCAATTCCCTAGCTAAATATTTAAAATACAGTGCTGCACCTCACATAGGCAGGGGTACTGAATGGGGGTCAGCAGCTGAGAAATCCCATTTCAACATGATCAATACCTTATCTAAATATTTCAAATACAGAGCATGCAAGCAGCCTCCCACAGAAACTCCAATTATTTTATTCTGGGCAATTCTGTCTCCTTTCCTGGTGCTGCCAGCAGCAAGCCCCACTTCCAGCCAGCCCCTGCAGCCATTCTCTCCTTTCCCTCCCCACTGCCCGCAGGTTCCCAGAGCAGAGGAGCAGTCCCAGGGAGGCTTCCCCTCTGTCAGGCATTACCGGGTCCTGGGCTCTTCATTTTCACTCCCTTCCCTCCTTCCATTCTCAGCTGCTTAAGCAGCCCCTTTGATCCCTGTAATTGAGCCTCTTTCCAGATTACCCTCAGGTTTAATCCCTTCCCTGCCCAGTAAAACTTAAGCCCAAAACCCAAGGGAGAGTTAGTGCAGAGCTGTCTCAGTTTTCCTTACACTTTTTCACCAGCATCTCAATTATATCTGCATGGAATTGCAAGAACTCTGTACTTGTTCAGAGAACTCTTTATCAAGACAGATCGAGCCCACAGCTCTGTCATCTCATACCCTCTCTCCCAGTACAATCTTCATTTGAGAACTGCATGAAATGACTGAATATTGCTTAACTGCAGGATTTTGCAGAGGAAACAACAGCTGAAGTGGTTTCTACTCCCGCAGAACACAAATTTATGTAGCTACACAACAATAAAGCAAAGTCTTAAATTTAATCAGAACAAATACTTCAAGCAATGGCAAGCTGATAAATTATTTAGAAAGGGGCTCAATAAGATCTGGAAGGAAATATCCATCAGCTGTGCAGCCTGGGAGCTTCCAGAAACAAGGAATTTTCATGCTTTACCCCTTGTGCAGTTTTCTTCCAGAAAAGCTGTTTGTACTGAGCAAAACGGGGGATGTTTGAACAGAAGGACTGGCTGGCAGCGATGGCACAGGACTGGTCACACAGTGGTTACCACTGCCACCATCCAGTGCCAGGAATTAGCACCACTTGTGCATTCCCAACAAGGTGCTGATGGCAGCAGCTCCAGCCAGGGAATATCAGCTGTTTCAGAACATTGTTATGATTTGCTCTGTCTTCCAGGCTGCCTGGTTTTCCCCAAATTGTCTTCCTTCCACCCACTCCTCAACCATTCTAAGCCCCCAAGAAACAGACAAAACTGGATGTATTAGTATTTATATGAAAGCTCTAGGAAATTCAATAATGTTCCTATTGTTTTATTGCAGATGGCACAGCAACTTCTCTTTATTACTGCAGAAAGCTCCAGAGCCCTGTGGAGTGCAATAAACGAGGACGTGTTTGGCTTTGCAATGTGTCAGGGACTGTGATTTCCTGCAGGAAGCAGGGAACCAGCCCAGCTCTAGGATTGCCTCCACCAGGCCCACGCAGGGAACCTGCTGCTCTGAGCTGGCCCTCCTCCCCCAGCACAGGGACTCCGCCACAGAGTACAGAAAAAGGGCTGTTTTCACCTTTGCTCCAAGATGCTTTTTCTCCTGGTTGATTCCAGGCACTTTTTGAATTTTCTGCTAAATTCTCAGGCTGTTGTGATTTAAAAATTGTCCATGTGCCATGAGGAAAAACACAAAAAGGAAGTTCTCTTGTGTTAACTGTACAAGAATATCTACCATAAAGCTCCAAGATGTAAATACCCTTGGAAACCCTTGAGAAAAAAGCCCCAGGCTCGGTGGAGGAGAGGCTCCAGCCCTGGAGCAGTGAGAGCCCCAGCCCCCAGGCAGGGGAGCCCCAGGAAAAGCCAACACTCACCCTGGGCTGCCAGTTCTCATACTGCTTCTGCAGGTTGGCCCCAATGGTCTCCAGAGCTTTCTGAGGCCCCATGGACAGAGGATCTGGGAACAGAACACACAGCAGCATTTTCAGCCCAGCTGCACTACTCAGGTCACTCAGGGACATTTTCATGCAGGTTCCTTTCATTACCAAACTCACTAACATCTTGTTCCTCCTGGAATTTACTCGGGGACAGCACCCAAAAATTATCCCCAAACTCTTCAGTGCAACAAAAATCCAGTTCCATTACAGACTGCCAAATGTGGAAGATTTCTCTCACCAAGGTGTTAAACACAATCTTGTTTTGAAAGACAGGAGAGGCACTGCATTTATTTCTTTTAATAATAAAATAAGGTTTCTACTGTAAATAATGACTAGAACTCAAATTGGTTAAATATTTGATGACAAACATTTTCTGTTGATGAATGCAAAATCCTGCTTCATTTACTTCCATTGCTTCCTGCTGCAGAGATTGTGTACCATTTGTAATATTTAAGAAGTTAATTTTATTGCTAGATAATTACCACAATCCATACACAGCAATACAATTCCAGGCTATGTACTTTATTCAAACACCATGGACATATAATTAAACAATTAACAAGTTTTCTTAAAAAAAAAAAAGCCCTACAAGCTAATATTTTCCTATTTAATATCAATTATTTTAAAAGCACTAAATCAGATCAGTGAAGGGTTTTTTTCCGGTTTTTGCAAATACACTTTTGTTAGAAACAAAATGTAATAAATCAGGATGAAAGCAAGATTTTGAGAGTTATTTCTCTTTAATAAATAAAAGCTCGTGGAAGGTGCAGCAGGACCTGCACGTGGCTCTGCTCAGTGGCCATTTATCACCAAGGGTGACCAGCTGTGACCCCAGCTCAGGTGTGAACAGCAGCAGTTGAACCCCAGAGAGTTCTCCAGACCCTGCACATGTAGCACAGACATTTCTGCGCCCCCCACTCCCTGCTCCTGAAACTGATGGCACAAAAACCATCAGAGATTTCCCCAATTACCTTTTTCAGAAATTTCAAGTTGGCTGGAAGTGGAAGGAGAGGAGCACTTGTGTACATAAACAAACTGAAAATTTAATTACAAAACTGCATTCAAAATTCTCTTTGCTAATGATAGGCACTAATGACTTTATTTAAATGACTCTGCAATGCTCCTCTGCTCGTGCATCAATGAGACATCAGGGCTGTTCTCTGCACTGCTCTCAGGCACCTGCTTGTGTCTGCTCAGGGCTTTCATCAGCATTTCCAGGTTAAAAACCTGAGGTGCTGTGATTCACAAAGCAGGTAAGGCAAGGTTAGAAAATCTGCTGGAAGTTTTTAAGGAAATTCTGTTTGTGCAGTGATCAGTTTGCCCCCGGGGCTGTCAAAACCCCGAGCTGAGGATTACAGTGCCCAGCGTGGGACGTGCTGGAGGCTAGCATTCCCAGTTTCTACATGAAAACCAAATCTGAGAGAACTTCTGTACACAAGATACTTCCTTCTAACATTTCTTCAGAATTGTCTCATCTTGATAATTAAGCCTTTTTTTTTTCCAAAACCAAGGAAACTTTTAATTTCTTCACAAAAAAAACCCTAGGAATTTAGTGCAATGCTGCATGAAAGTAGCAAACCCAGGTGCTGGAACTGCTGGCAAGACATCCTTGGGAATAATTCCAGGTCTTCTGAATGATTCCAATTAAAACAGCCCTGGAGCAGCCACCTCAAAACACAGCAAGGTGTTTCACAAAGCTCATTGCTCTGCTGGGTGAGGCAGGGAAGGGGGATTGAAAGCTCTGCAGATCCCAGCACTCTGAAGGGGTCTCTGCTCACAGATTTCCTTTAGGAATTAATAAATCTGAAACAATTACAAGAAAGCAAAGCAGCTCATTAACAGCTCTTTTTCTCCGTGGTATCTCATTTCAGAACACTGCAGGAGAGATGACCCATGGCTGCAGTTGGAGCTGGACTCTTCATTAACCCAGAGAAAAATCAGATCCCACATTTCCTTCTGCGTGACCCAGTTTCAAGCCCTGGGAATGCACAGTTTTGGGATGAACTCTGTGCTGTGCTCAGTGTCTGAAACCCAGGAGAGCCTGGGGCTCTGGGGACTCACCAATCCAGCACTCCAGGCGGGCACAGGGAGTTGTTTTCACCACGTCTGGGGGATCCACACCAACGTTGAGGCACAAAACTAAGGCAACACTTACAGTCTTCATCTGCAAAGACAACAGTACAGCCTTAGAGCAGGGACAGCAACACCCTGGGCTCCAAACTTCACCCTCCCAGAACTTCTGCAGGGCTCTAACCACCCTCTCCTACCTGTTCTTTCACATGGACTATTTTAAGCAAGGCCTGACTGATTAAATTTTTCATATTTTTTATTAGAACAGTACTTAGACTCCATGTTACTATTTTTGTTATTACTTCCAGAGCCCATTCTTCTGAGCATGGAAATGGATGCCAATGAACTTCTGTTACTCAAATTAGCCACTGTCCAGCTGAAACACATTATTAAAACATAAGGCAATGCTATTCAGGGCCCCTGACCAATATTATAATGCAGTGTGTGATCTCTAATATTGAAACTAAAAGAATTACAATGGAAAAACCCCCAAGTGACAAACAAAACTGTGAGAAATTAAACAAACACACACCAAAACAAACATATTTAGTGCATTTTAAATTTTGTTTTCTGCCCATGTTGGGTTTTATTGGAGAGCCCTGTAAGGAGGAATCCTGGCGTGGCTCCAGCTGCTGCTCCACATTGGCTTATGCCACCCAGCCACCACAAATGTACCCAACCCAAACCCACCCAGCCTCACCTGGGACCCAAAACCTGCATTAAACCAATGACAAACCACCTTGGCCAGCTAAACATACTGCCTGAAAATTATCACTTCACATCCTTATGGGCTTTTTTTCCTAGAATCCCTCATGCCAACACCTAAACCAGAGGAGAAAAACAGAAGCAGTGATGAGGCTCTCAGTGATTCCAGGCATTCAGGGCTTGCCTGCAGCAAGGCCACCCACATCCCCACCTCCCCAGGGTGCTTCATGCAATCCACAACAGTAGGGAAAACAAAATCCCAAAATTCACACTTAGAGGAAACCCTAGAGCCATATAATGTGTAATTTGTACAGAAACTGGAGCAGCCAGACACAGACACCATTCACAGGCTCTACACCAGGACAGAAATCCTGCAGCGTTTCCTCACTCCCATGGCCATGATGGGAACATGGAATAAAAAAATCAGCAAGAACTGTGGTTTATGGCTTCATCCAAACCCTGCTCTGGCTAACAAAGCCTGTAATCCTGTAGGAGTTCCTCATGCCAGGAATCACCCAGGACTAAGCAGCACTCTGCAGCCCAGAGATGGAAACAGGAGTCTGGGCAGGAATTCCCTGATCAGGATTTGCCCATGGATGGAGTGGAGAGCTGCAGTTCAGCACTCAGGACACGTGCTTTAGAGCACTTTGTTACCCCCAGGGACATCCCAGAAAAAGCAGAGCCACTGGCAGAACCAGGGGCAGCTGCAAGCTGCAGCCCAGTCCTGAAGACCCTTGACTGGCCCGAGCAGCTCAGAGTGTCAATGACCACCCAAAATCACCACCCAAAACCACCTGGGCACTGCACAACCCCTGCTCTGCCCTCAGGGACACCTCCCCAGCCAGCCCAGGCACTGCCAGCTCCCCAGGGAAGCGAGGGAGCTGAAGGAGGGCATGAACACTGCCAGAACCATCCCACACTGCCACACACACGCTGAACACCCCAGGGAAACACAGAAAACTACACATAAAATGACTTATTAGACATGGAAACACATAAATCATTCTTGCAAGAGAAAGTATCCTGCCAAGCAATCTTCTCCATCTCATTTATTTATTGTTTCCCATTTGCAGTCTAATACTGACTTATTTTTCAGTAGTTTGCTGGTAATGTCTGATTGGTGGCTTATACTGTCCAAGCTGATATTTATTTTTCATTCCCAGGTTCAGAGTTTTAAATAAGTGTTTCTCCTGGAAAACTGACAGCAAACCCATGAGAGGAACAGGAATTGATCCAAGAGACAAATGGGGTGATTTCCCCTCTGCCACCTCCCCTGAAGGATGGAAAGCCTGGTACTCCACACCATTAGCTCTGCTAACAGGAGCACACCCTGAGAGCTACAGCTCATCCCTCTCCCCTCAGACCACCCCTCACAGGGAGGATTTTTTTCTCAATATCCCATCCAGCCCTGCCCTCTGGCAGTGGGAAGCCATCCCCTCTGTCCAGGCACTCCAGCCCTTGGAAATTGTCTCTCTCCACGTTTTCTGTCAGCTCCTTCAGGCCCTGCAAGGCCACTCCGAGCTCACCCCAAAGCTTCTCCTGCCCAGGTGAGCAATGCCAGCTGTGCCAGCCTTTCCTCCCAGCAGAGCTGCTCCATCCCTCTGCTCATCCTGGAGCCTCCTCTGGGCTCCTACACCAGCTCCAGCTCCTGCCTGAGCTGGGGCAGCTCCGCAGGTGGGGTCTCACCTGAGGGGCAGAGGGGACAATCCCTGTCCCTGCTGCCCACGCTGGGGGTCAGCTCAGGCTCAGCAAGGGTTTGGGGGGACAATGCATGTGATTGATCAAAAAAAACCCCAAAAAAAAAAACGAGCCCAAAAAAACTAATAATGCTCTTTCAATTTCTAAACTATTTTGGAACATACCAGAAATTTCACTGAATATTTAAAGGTTCCTAATACAAGCAGTACAAGGACATTCTCATCTATCATTAAGACAGTGGAAATTTTCTTTCCCCCATTTCAGGAGTATATCCATCAGAATACATTTCCATGGATTTTTGTTGGAATTTAAAAATTAAGCAGGAGAACATTCGGCAAGTTTGTAAGAAATCAAATATCCAAAATGCTTTGTCAGCAAAGGCTCAAGATCAAACCACAGCAGTTCTTATTGTGGGCTCTGCACTTTGGAGTGTCATTTGTATGTTAAAAAATGGGATACAACTCCCCAGCTTGTACTGCATCTGATTCCAAGTGATTTAATAACACTGGGTCAGAACCTGCAATACTTAAATGGCAAAACTCACTCGGTCAAAATGCTCTTGCTGAGAAGTGATGGCAGAGAATTCATCCCAAAGGCATCGGAAATGGGACTCGGGGAGCAGAGGGAGCGCTGCGTCTGCTCAGGGGAGAAGCTGCTTATTAAAGCATTTGACACTAAAATTTACATCTTATGCTGAAAGCCATTTAAAATATTCCTAATTCACCCCATTTCATTTACAGGCCAAACAGATCTGCAGGTGAGTACAGTGCAATATCTGCAGGTATTTTCAGCTGGGAAAAAAAATTATGTTCTGGGTTTGATAGATAATGTGAAGTTTTATCATCCCAGGGAGCCCACCTGATCCCACTGGAGCATCTCTGGGAGTGACTCCAGGCCAAGCTGAAACCAAGACACCCATTTATTTCAGCCTGAGTGAGAACAGGTTTGGAACTCAGAGCCATAGAACTGCTTTATATTCTAGTTCGAATAATACCAAGAACAAATCAGTGCATCTATGAGAAATTTTGCATTTTGTGGTACATCTCAGACTGGATGTTTTAGACCCCATTAATATTTGATTTTTACACTGCAATTTGCAAGCTGAAAACTTTCTGCTTAAACATTACCCAGATGAACACTCAAGTGTTAGAAACCTGACTGGGTTTATGCCAGTGAGTTCAAATTGCTTCTGGGAGTTAATACAAACACAAGATTAAGTCAGCATTAAACATGAAATATATGCAGCTACATTATTTTAGAGAGGATGAAGTTATCAGCATTAAACACAGATCCTGGGACAAATTTCCAAATTCCAAATCCTCGTGTGAGTCTCCTTTGAAAACCCTCCCTAGCCAGGAAGCTCAATTTCTTGCTTGTGCAGGAAATTCAATTCCCTCCTTGAAGCCTTTTTTCCCACATTTTTCTCTACCCACATTTACAGATTTAAGACAAAACTCTTCCCCACCAGGTGTTCCTCAGGTAACTCCTGCCTCTGGGCTCCTTTGGAGACCTGCCATGAAACCTTCCATCAAGGAAGTCTCCAGAAAGAGCAAGGAACAGCAACATTTAACACGAGGAAACATTGTTCTCCCTCGAGCTCAGTTCACTCTGCAACACCAGAGGTTCCTGTTGGCTCTTTGCCAAACTTCCTTTTTTTTTTTTTTTTTCAGGCTCCCAGCTGAGAGGTGACATGTTACGACATTGGTCCTGCATCATCCCCAGGGCTCTGGCACAACCTTCCACTGAGGAACAGTGGAAATCAGCCTGAAATCAGTCTGAAATCAGAAAAGGCTGAAGGTATTGAACAGGCAAAGCAAACCTTGACCTCACACTCCATCACCCAGCTGCACACAGAAGCAACGCCAGGCTCCTGAAGGAATGATTCCCTCCATATCCCACCTGGATACGACTTTCCCCCACCCAGGGGAACAGAGTTCCCTGCTGCCCCTTCAGCTCCACTTGCAAGGTAAGGTATCTTAAAAGAAGAGCCTTCAATTTCAAGGAATTTTTTTTTAATGTAAAGCTTAAGATAAATAAATTGTTACAGAAAAAAAAAAATCTCTATGTGCTCCTCCACAGCAAGAGAAGCAGTAGAATGCAAAGAACTCCTTCAAGTTAGCATTAATAATTCAACAGCTCTGCAGGTTGTCTCCAGGCATCTGCAGCCCAGAGTCAGTTCCTGGTGTGCCAGCCTGCTCCAGATTCCTCGATCACCTCCTCCTGAGGGCTTGGTTTCCTTCTCTAACCTCAGAATTCAGCACCACCGCTCTGAATTTTCATCAGGGGTTTATTGTGCCCAGCATGTTCCTTTTCCCAGCGAAGGCAGGTCCCACCCATGGTCCAGCTCCTCAGAGAGGAACGAAGCCCACTCTGAGCTGCTGCCCTCAGTGTGCCGTGAAGCACTGCTAAGCCCGTGGCTGAGTTACTGCTGGCACTCACTGCCCAGGTACCCACAGGCAGTGCCCTGCTCTCAGAACGGCGTGCAGCTGCTCTGTGTGACAGCAGTGACATCCATAGACACGCTGTGGCCCAGGACCCTCAGAGATCCAAGGTGTTACCCCCTGTGTTCGAGGTTAAAACTCCAGACTGGAGCAAGCTGAGCTGTCTGTCACAGCACAGCAGCCAAACACTGCTTTCCAACCACTCTGGGATGCTTAGAGCCAAAGTGGGGTTTCCTCCCCTGTCAATCACTTAAAAATAATGAAAATAATAGAAAGCAAACATTTTACTCCTATGATCTTTGCTTTCTTTATACAGCCTGCAAAGAGCCGACAGGAGGCGTCTCCCAGATGTCACTCCCCATTTATCTGTGACAGGGGTTTCCTCCTCGCCTGGCTCTGCATTCCTGCAGGCTTCTTCTCCCTGCTCCACGACATTCCCAGTCCTGTCTAGCACTGCCTTTAGGAGGTGCCCGTCTTCCCAGGCACCGACTGATGCTTCAGACCTTCCCTGCAAATTGTTCCTTCCAACCATCCCCGGACAGCCCCCTCAGATCTCCCGGCGGGATGCACTCGGAGCATTTGATCAGGAGGAATCCCTGAGCCAAGTGCTCCACATGCAAATGACTTCCTGCACCAGGAACCTTCCCCAGCTCCCAGCTGAGCAGGGGAAACCACCAGGCCCGGCCCATCAGCTCACCTGCAGGGCCAGGCTGTGCTGAAGGCACAGAACGCTGGCCCTGCCTGGCCAGGCTCAGCCCCTCCAGCTCTCTGAGCTTCCAGCTCCTTCCTGTGGCTGTGCCATGGGCAGGAGGGCACAAACCTCACTGTGCCACGGGCAGGAGAGGGCACAAAGCTGGCTGTGCCATGGGCAGGAGAGGGCACAAAGCTGGCTGCAGCCTGAGCTCCTACTGCAGACTCTGCCGGGCTGCAGGAAACCCAGAACAGCAACACAGGGCTCCATCCACACCTGCAGAAGAGTGGCCTGACCCACCCCTGGCTGTTCCCACAGCCTCCTCCCCTGGGCACTGCCCCTGCTCTGCCCAGCACTGCACTAATTATACTAATTACCCTCAGCTCCATCCCTACCCAACAAGAGCTGGAGGTCACCCTGTCCAAGTTCAGCAAGATCAGTCAATAAATGCAAACACAGAAATAAAAATACTGCTGAGAGTGCTGCTGGCAGCCTCTGGGACAAGGAGACCAGAAGGAACCCCTGACCCCCGAGCCTGCCACCCCTCACACCCCACACCACGGCCTGGCACTGAAGGGTGCCATTAACACAAACCTGGCCTTGAGTAACCCATTGGCTAATCCACTGAAAGAGGCTAGAGGAACAAGACAAACATCAAACGTACCAATGGGTTTATCAGCTCTGGCAGTGCCAGGAAAGCTCCAGTCCCAGAGGGATCAGTAACCCCTCTGGGCAGGCAGGGGGAGAAGGTCAGCACAGCACTGAGCCCTGAGCAGCAGCTCTGAGACAAAGCACAGCCCAGCTGCCCAGAAACCACGGGCCCTGGACACTTCCCTGGGTGTCCTGTGCAGGCAGGTAAACTCTGCTTGTCTGAATCAAGCACATTTGTATGCAGCCCTGCTTAAATCTGCATTTGCAGAGAAACCTAATTGTGGATTCCTCTTCTCATAAAAACAGGATTTAATTCTTACTCAGCAAGTTATGAGGCAGCAGGAAAAAATATGTTGAAGTGAAACTATTACAATCAGCTTTGTTGCTCTCTGCTTATCTTAGAAATCAATATAAATACAGCAAATCTTAATTTAAATATTCCGAATTTAATAGCAACTTGTCAGTAAAACCTGGTGTACTTGGAGCCTTTTTCTTTAAATCAAGTTACATGCTTTGGTTGCTACCGAGGCTGGGAGATTTAATTCAATACACAAAGCATAATTCCAACCCTCTTGTGTTAGAAATATTCTTTAAATAAATAATAGATCAAAGCAGTGTCACTTTGATGGCATATGCAGTCCATGGAAGGGAGAGAGGAAGGATTAAATGTTTTCAGAGCAGCCCTCGTGGAGGAAGGGGCGGGGGACACCAGTGAATTCTCACTTATTTTCTCTATATTTACCACTCATTACTCTGCTGATTTGATTCTCCCCTTATCAGAGCTCTGCCTTCTAAAGAACCTTCAACTTCACATAAACTCTGGGGTTTTTAGAGCAACAAAGCAAGATGAAAAGAAGAGTCTTTCCACTCCCAAATGTGTGAATCACTTCCTCTAGCTGTAGTAGAGCTCGGATCACTCCCCATGACTCCTCGATGAATAAGGCAAAATCTGCCACTGCTCAGGGCTTCCACGTTCCCAGGGGGAAATGGCACAGCTTTACCTGCACTGGGACTGCAGAGCTTCTCTGGGCTCACCTTTGAGCACCTCTTCATTCAGAGACAGGCTGGGGTGTTTAATGAACCGGAATGGTCCACCCCGGGCTGGGAGGAGTTCGTTTCTCAGACTGAAGGCGCTGCAATGTTTTCACAGCCAGGGGCACATCCCTCCAGCCCTCAGGGAACCTCCTGCAGCAGCAGCAGCCCAGAGAGAAGAGCACACCTCGGGTCCATCAGCCCTGGCTTGTGGGAAAGGGAGCCAAGAGACAACAGGAGCTGCAGAGAATTGGGGATGGGGACAGAGGCTCCCCCTGGGCCTGCAGGGAAGGAAGGGGCTGAGCTGGAGGGGCAGAGGGACACCAGGGGCTGTGGGCACTGACAGGGCTGCAGCAGCACCCTGGGGACAGAGCTGGAAGGCAAGGGAAGAGGAAGAGAAGAAACTTCCCGAAGACAACTGAAACTAGAAGTAATTAATTTATGGTGCCAGAGAGCAAAACAAAGCAGTTCAGGAACAAAAAGGGGGAAAATCAACAGCCCATCAGTATTCACCCTGATGGCACAGGCTGCCCTCACACCACCACTGCCTCACAGGAAAACCCCACAAACATCAAGCTCCTGGGGTTTTCTCCAGGTGCTCCATTCCCTGGACAAACTTGTCACACCCAGCTGGGCCATGGGAAAACAGCAGCATGAGTGAGCTGCCCTCCCTCCACCTTCTGCTCATGGACACGAGGTCAAACCAGATTAGATTTTATGAACTATTTTGCAGGATTAGCCAAACTTGAACTCACTGGGTGGAAATATTTACCAGACATCACCCCTGCAGCAATCCAAGCCCCATCCCCTTCCCTCCCCAGCTGAGGTTCTGTGGTTGTTACCTCTCATTAAGCACCCGGGAGACAGCCAGTCACAGCTGAAAAGGGGAATAAAACACAAGACATGACAAACAGCTGCTGAAATTTAAAAGTAAGGAGGTTGAGCATTCTCAAATCAGCTGCTCTTCCTCTCTCAGGTGTCTTTACATGCTTTTGGTATCTTCCTATGCACCTGCTCTTAAACAAGAAGTAATTATACACAACAGCAAGTTTGTCTAAAGGATCCCTGATCCAGCTGCCCAGATACAAACGACACCTGAACCACACCACTGGTCCTGGTGTGAAGTCATTTGGCTCCAGCTGACAGCAAAAAAAAGGACTAAACTGAAAAGTCGAGCTTTGCTTCTATTTTCTTCTTTCACAAGAGTCAGAGTCAGTGGCCCAGCCCCACTGAGCTCATCCCCAGAGAGCAGCAGCAGCAACAACCACGATGTTTCTGGCATGGAGTGTCCCAGAGGAGGGAAATGCAGTTCCACAGACTCGGGCAGCAGGAGCTGGGCTGGGATTGCCACTGATGGTGGCAAGCACGTGAAACATTTCACAGCAGCCACAGAGAACCCCTGAGCACCCCCTCAACTTGTGCTGCTGCTGCACAACCTATGATCAGCACAACCAGGGCAAAGTCATTCCTAAATTAGAAAGAGGCAACTCTGCAGATCAGGGATGAAGGAACAGGAAGCATCTCAGGAAGGCAGAGGCACCTAAAATAGACCAGCAAGCTCATCACACCTCCACAGTCTACTGGAGAAAGTCTCCTGTGTGCCAGAATACTTTGGAGCAGAGCACCCAATGTGGTGTCTGTGCTGTCTTTAAATCACACCCAAAGCGCTCAGTTCAACCCAGCAATGAGCTGCCAAGTCCCACCTTCAGTACATGGTTCAGAACTTCTGAGAAATGCAACCACCACTCTGGGAACACTGGTACTCAGGGGCAGCCTGGGCAAAGAGGTCACAGCCTGCAGTTTCAGTAAGTTATTCCATCCTGTTACAAGAGAATCATAAACATACCGGAAATCTGGTCACCAGAAAAACCCATAAATACTTAGAAACACAAAGTTATGGGTTCAAGAGCTGGGAGAGCCAGCAAGGCTCCAAGAACAGAATGAGTGCAGATGATGGTCCAGGACATTTCTCAGGTGCTTTGTTTGCTCTTTACTGAGACACTTCAGGCGTCCCACAGAGACAGCAGAGGCTCCCAGACTCCCAGCTGGGATGTGTCTCTGTCACTCTCAGTGCTCTCAGGAACACAAAACATGTCCCCAGACACCCAGGAGCTCCTGCTGTAACACAGCCAGAGTTCTGTCTGAAAACAGTGTCCTGCCTCCAAAATCCCACAAGCTGTTTGTGCACAGGACACCCTCACTGTACACTGCACACACACCCTACTGGCCCAGCAAACGCACCCAGCTCCTGTGCAGCTGCAATTCCTGCACCTGCTGCCCTGGGGCTGCCCATGCACCTGCTGCTCCTCCTGACCTCAGGCGCTTCACTGCCTTGCCCAGAACACACCAAGCTGCATTTAAAGAGCCAAAGTGATGGAGCTGCTTCAAGAGCCCAGGGCTTTGAGCATTGCATCAGTGCCTCTGAGCCAGCTGCAGGTTTGCTGCCCCAGTCCCGCAGCACTGGGACACAGACTGTGGCATCCACAGGCAGCGTTTCACCTGACAAGAGCTCAGCCCCCTCTGAGCTCCGACTCCTTTTCCACCTGTCCCCCGACTGCTCCTGCTCCAAACCCCATGGTGCCCTGGAGCATTACCCGGTCCTTCATCCTCCAGCTCTGAGCCAAGGACTTGGAGCCTTCGATCTTCTCGCAGTGCCTTTTCTTCATAAAGGCCAGGGGCAAGTTCCAGTCCGTCAGGTCGGACTCATCCTCCTCCCCGAGCCCCAGGAGAGGCGACTGCAGCATCTCAGACTCCATGGACGGGGAGGCGCCGGGCAGCACGTGGGCAGCGATGTCCAGCCCGGCACCCAGCGGGGCCGGGGGTCCCTCCGGCCGGAGGGGGAGGCCGGGGCAAGGGCAGCGGGGGCGGCGCTCCCCGGTGCGCGGGTACGGACGGACCCGGGGCACGCAGCGCCTTCACCTGGCGCAGGCAGCGGCCCCGGCCGGGCTCGGGGGTGCGGCCCGGGGAGCACCGAGGGACCGGCGGGGACCGGGCCCGGGGCCTCCCTCGCACCTCTACCCCCGCGGGCCCCGCGCTCCCTGCGGCGGGCACCGCGCCCGGCCCATCGCGGCTCCCTCGCACACCGTCGGGCCGAGGGCGGCTCGGCGAGCTGCGCTGCGGGGGCGGGCGGCGGCGGACGGGACGCGCGTCCCGGGGCGCCGGCGAGCGCGGCCGGGCTCAGCACCGCGGCACGGGGGCGGCCATCTTGCCCGGCCCACAATACCCCGCGGTACGGGCCGCCGCGCGGGACACGCCGCCGCGGCGACGGCGCGTTGCCATGGGGACGGCGCGGGCTGGCGCGGGAATCCCAGAATCCCAAATCCCCTTGGCTGGAAAAGCTCTCCCAGCCCGTGGAGTCCCAGCTGTGCCCTATCCCCAGGTTGTGCCCAGCCCAGAGCTCTAAGTGCCACATGCAGGAATTCCCTGGACACCTGCAGGGATGGGCACTCCAAACCTCCCTGGGCAGCCCCTGCCGAGGCCTGACCGCCCTTTCCATGGGAAAATTGCTCCTGGTGTCCCTGTGTGGCACTGCTGTCCCTGTCCCTGTTCCCCCTGCGCCGGCAGACCTGAGGAGACAGCTCAAACTCAGCTGAAATCCATCCCTGATGCCAAGCTGCTGGCTGGGAGCAGCGCCAGCCGCACACTGGCGTGTCCTGGGCTCCAAACACAGCCAGGCACAGATGCCAGCCCAACCATGCCTGACCTTGGGCTTCACTTCGCTTTGTATTGTGTGCTCGTTTACTCTGGGGCAAAAGAGCAGGAGAGTGGTGAAATGGGGCACAGCCCCCAGCAGTCTGATGCATGTTCACTGCACACACCAGGAAAGGCAGGTGAAGCATTTCCTTGCTTTTAAGCTGAAGGTTAATGGATATCAAATATTGCTGCTAAGGAAGTTCCTCAGTGTTTGCTCCTGGCGGTAGTTGAGCCCTACCATATTCACATTTGTAATACTTGAATGTGTAAACATTATTTCAAAGTAGAAATGGAAGAATATACGTGTGTAATTTGATTTACAGAACCATTAATTTTCATATACTTTCTGTGTGCTTACACTCATGGAATATTTCCGATGCAAGGACCTTTCTTTACAAGAGATTGGGAGATTGTCAAGTGATGTTTCTTGGGGTGTCCAACTTCTGCTTTTCCTCCTTCCCTTTCCTGATGAGCTGATTCAGCACAAAGCCTCATGGTGCTTTATGCTGATGGCTGATGATAGCTGCATGATTGTTATCAGAACAAACTGCCTGGCTGCAGAAAATGCTTATGGCCCTGTTTCTGCTAGCCTTTAATGAATTCCTCAACAGCAGCCACACAAAACCAGAGAATTGCAGAATTCTGGCATGCTTTGGGTGGGAAGGCACCTTAAAGATCTTTATTTCCAACCTGCTGCTGTTGCACTACAACACGAAATAACTCACACATACATGCTAAGATCAAAATAGCCAAAGGAAGCAAGTTTGATTTCTAACGTCTCAATATACAGAATTCCAAAAGTGACAGTGGATTCGAGGAAGAAATTGCCACCTCTCCAACCACACTGGTCAAACCAACAGTCTATCAACTCTCTCCTCCCACAAAAAAAGAATGTAAAATCATCATCATTTACACTAAAAATGTGTGAGAAACTCCAGTAGAAATATATAAACATCAGAAGGCACAGAAAACTTTTAAAAGAACTTTAAAACTTTCAAAAGAACAGGGCGACATGCTGCCATGGAGGGATCAGAAGAAACAACCCCAACAGCACACCTGAATGAATCCCAGTTCCTGGGGCTGCACAGATGGATCCCCCTAATCCCTCCGGGGAGCGAGGGCCCGGCCTGGCTGAGCGTGCCGCAGAAATCCCTGCTGAGGGCACAGCTGGCAGCGGGCACAGCTGGCAGAGCAGTGTGTCCCACGCCCTCCCCTCGGCCTGCCCGTCCCCTCTGGGCTGTCTGGGACACTGCCCCGCTTCTCTGAGGTGAGCTGGGCTCAGCTGGCCGGGCTCCAGGGCACGGGGATGGGCACGGGGACAGAGGGCTCAGCAGTGGTGCCTTGGCTGTGGGCTGGGAGCCACCAGCCCGGCCCTGCTGGGCACACACAGCGCTCCCACAGGATCTCAGGTTGGCCTCTCCACTGCACGGCTCCCACTGCGGGTTCCACCCTCTCCTGTTCACTCCCGGCACTGCTGGCCAGCCTTCCCTGCTGCCATAGCTCTGTGCCAGGGCAGAGGTGGTGTGTGCTGCCCTCAGGAGTGCCCTTGCCATGCACAAGCAAGCCTCCAGCCCCAGGTTCGGGACAGAATAACAGATTAAATTACCCCCTTGCTTCCAGGGAATCCAAGGAGTGGAAGCATCATGTCAGGTAAGGCACCGTGAGTGATGCCCTAAACCCAAAATGCAGGATTATCTTCCAGAAACACATTTGGACACATTCTCCCACCTGTCACTCTTCTAAATGAAAAATCCTCCTATCTCAGGCTCTGTCGATGTCCTTTGTTTTGCCTTATTCAGCCATCTAATTCTAATTCCACTTTTGGGAAGGAAGAAATACAGATACGGAAAGAAGAATGTTGCTCATAAATATCACGAGAGATCTTATCTTTCGATTTCATTACTCAAACTCACAGGTCACCAAGTGAGTCAGTTGGATGCAAAGCTCAGTTCTCGGAGCCCACAGGCCAGCAGGCCACCTTCCCTGAGGCTCTAAGGGCAGGTGTTTGAGTGCAGGTGGCCACGTTCCTTCCACAGGGCAGCTCCTCGGCCCAGCACTGCCTGTTTGGGGCATTTAGGGGCAAACAAACGAGGTTTGTTTTAACATTTCAGTCGGGGCAGCTTTACAGCCTAAAGACAGTAGGTAAAATATTTATCGGGAAGAATATCTATTTTTAAGCAAGCCGGGTTTCAGCGCTGTTATTTATGCATGTGCGGCACACAGACTTCCTTCCCTGCTTCCCAGCAGATGTGAGTCGGGACTGGGAGCCCGGGGAGGCAGGTGAGAAGGGGGCGGGCGGGGCTCTGTGCCAAAGCCGATACGCATCAAAACATGATTCACACATTGACTCCCGGCTCGGGAAGCCTCCCGGTGACCTCCCCTGCCAGACGGAGCAGCCGCGGCTCTTCCCGGCTGCTCCCGGCGCTGCCTCCTCGCTGCAGGGGAGGAATTGTGTCCTCACACAGGCACCGGTGCTCCCCAGAACCCCGAATCCCTTGCCAGGCGGGTCTGGTGCTGCGTCTCCTCCTCACAGGTGCTCCTGGAGCAGCTCCCGCTGCAGCTCCGGCTTTCCGAGCACAGACACCGGGGCAAGGATGGAAAGCTGAGGTTTTCCCTGCCCAGACAGGAACCACATAATCTTCTGGGTTGGAAAAGCCCTCAGAGACGACCAAGCCCAACCACTGGCCATGTCCCCAGGTGCCACATCCCCAAGGCCTTTAAATCCCCCCAGGGATGGGGACTCCACCACTGCCCTGGGCAGCTGTGCCAGGGCTGGACAATCCTTTTGGAGCAAGAAATTTTCCCCAATATCCAACCTGAAGCTCTCCTGGCACAGCCTGAGGCTATTCCTTTTGTCCTGTTGTTCCCTGGGAGCAGAGCCTGAACCCCCCCAGCTGTCCCCTCCTGCCAGGGAGTTTTAGAGAGTGAGGAGGTGCCCCCTGAGCCTCTTCCCACACCCGTTGTTCTGCAGTGCCCCAGCCCCCGATGGGATGGGATGTGCTCTTCTGAGCACAGTCAGACTGCCTCAGAAATATGGGAGACATAAAAAGGGTGTAAAGTGGCATCTCAGTCAGCAGCACCCGTTGGGAATATGACAGGGATTCATGTTCTTATCTCATGCTGAAAAGGCCAGAATAAATACTAGGTCAAAAATCTCTCCTTGCTCTTTTAATGGAAGAAACACTTTGGCATCAGGGGAAATTTTTCACCAAGGAAGAAAAGAGAGGGAGAAAGGAAAGGTAATACAGATTTTGGAAGCAGAAAATTTATCTGAGAGTTTTATCTGTTGGCTTTGCCTCCCCTGAGCTATAAAAGGGCGAGTTTCCGGATGAATCAGAGGCTGTAGAGTTTAGTTAATGAGACATTTGACATCCTCGGATTCCAGGTAGTACACAAGTTGGAAGTCATTTAGACCGTGAAGCAGCCGCCGCGTTTGACCCCAAAGACGACTTCAGTTCACCGCAAATGTAAAGATTTCTGTGTTCCCGGCGGCACAGGGGAGACTCAAGTGACCCCTCCGAACACTGTGACAACAATCGGCTGCTTAATGGAGCTGTTTTTCTCATAAAGCCTGAGCGAGGCTGCACTCGATAGTCGGGGATGCGATAGATCGGAGGGTTTGGAGGAGCTGTTAATAGAGTTCTCCAGCCCCGGCATCCATCTCCGAGCCTCTCATCCGTTATCATTATCTCCCTTTGTCTCCTCCAGGCCGGGCAATTTGCGAGGTGATGGCGCTATGCGTGTTTAACGGCACGTGATCGATGCCACCTCGGCAGATATCCTCTGGTTTCCTCATTATAAGTGCAGAAATGTTTCCTTAAACACCACGGCGCTGTTATAGATCTGTGTCAGCTCTGACAAAACCGGGAGCTCCGCTGGCTCCTCCCGGAGCTGGCAAAAGCCTTCAGCCCAAAAGCCTTCAGCTTCTTTTTGCAGCCCACGTTCCCACGGGACAGGCAGGACCTGACATTTCCCTTTGGCTGATAAGAAATAATTCAGCGTTTTACAGGGATTTCTCATCCTGTCCTCACTTGGGGCCTGGGAATTTGGAAGCTGTTTCATGGAGCTGCCTTTGGAAATGCCAGCCCAAAGATGGGGAGGTTGCTTTGGAATCGGAACCAGAACTAGGACCGGTTTGGTTTGATGATCTGTGATAAGAGGGGCAACCACCAAGAGATTGGGATCCCACCAAAAGAGTCCCAGAATGGAGAAATCCAGCCTGACTCGCCTGTGGAAGGTTAAATAGTAACGTTGGTTTTGGCAGAAGAACTCAAAAATCTCCTCCTCCATTAGGGAAATGCAATTACCTGTGGAACCAGCATGAATAGACCATGGAATACATGAGCTGAAACCTTATCCAAACCCAGATTCCTGATGCAGAGTGACACCCTGACCACCATCTATTTCCTAAGTGCTGGTGGGTTTCATGGCCCATGTGTTTGCTGAAATCCTGTGGCTTTGTGAGGCACAGGGTGAGCAGCCTGGTTAATTGCAGCGGGATGAGCAGCCACACAAACTTCTGTCACTTACCCCGGGGAGGATCTGCCACACAAGGGAGTAAAGGTTTTACACGGTGTATAAATCTAAATAAATGCTGTATAAATCTAAAGTGTGGATTTCCAGCAGGCTGAGGGCTTCCCATTCCCCTGCTGATGGAACAGGGGGGCTGTGACACAGACAACAGGCGTACTCCACTTCCCCAGCCCCTGCCAGGGGTTCGGGTCCCTGGAAACACTGCAGCAGAGCCAGCAGCTTCTGGATCCACGACTCATTTATTTTGCATTTCCCAGGCAGAAGAGCTCTAAGAAGGCATAGGATGAGGCAATTCTCCCCAGAGCACCCCTGACAACGTCATCACAGCTGGACAGTGCCAGCCCCCAGGAGCAGGGATGGAGTTGCAATTCCAGTGTGAAAAACCATGAACCAAATGTGCCAGGTGTGCAGGAGGCCAGAGCTTTGCCTGACCATGAAGAGCCATGCTGAGGTCCCACTGCCACCCTGAGGGGGTCAGAGCCAGCTGAGCCCCTGCCATCCCCTGCATCTTCTGCTCAGGAAATGCCAGCTGCACAGCAGCCAAAGCATTTCCAGCTTCACTCAGAGCCTGGAAGCTCCTGGGCCTTTCCAGTCACCCTCAGTCTCTCTGCAGCTTCTGGAGCCTCGACCTTGTATAGGAATTGATGCCCCCCAGCCCTAATGCAGAGACTCTCAGCATCCTGAGAACCCTTTCCCCACTAAAAGCCAACCTCGAGCTCGGGGTGAGCCCTCACAGCAGCAAGCACAAGGAATCCCTGCTGCCTTGGCGTGGTTTTCATCATCCTGGCTTTAAAATCTTCTGTGTGTTAAGCCCAAACCCTCCAACATGAATTGGCTCTGCACCTCAGATCCCCCACCCAGCACCCAGGACCCCACCTGTTGCCCTGTCCCAGCTCCCACTGCTCCCTGTTTGAGAGCAGAGCCAGCTCAGCTCTCTGATCCCTGTCCCCATGCTTGCACTCTTACCTGTCCCAGCCCAGGCTGGGATTCATGTGCCCCATATGGACTTTCCAGGCTTGTCCTGCCACAGATCCATCCATCCATCCATCCATCCATCCATCCATCCATCCATCCATCCATCCATCCATCCATCC
>QUSF01000104.1:827669-855379 GCA_003676055.1 Chloebia gouldiae | reverse complement strand
TCCATCCATCCATCCATCCATCCATCCATCCATCCATCCATCCATCCCAAAGCTGGCCATGGAAGCATTCCCAGTCTCCACAGATGTGTTTGGGGTTTGTGTGACCAGGTTCATGCAGGAGGGGGGTACCAGGGAGCCCAGGCTGCAGGAGGGGCAAAGCACTGACCACATGCCACGGACCAAATGAGCTGACAACAGCCCTGCTCCTCACCCCTCTGCATTGCTGCAGGAGAGGAGGGAGAGGCTTCAGGAGTGAAGATGATCCTGGGGAGAAGGGAGGGGTGAGGGGAAGCTGTTTAAATATTTTGGTTTTATTTCTCATTATCCTACTCTGATTTGATTGGTAACAAACTAATTTCCCCAAGTCCAGACTGCTTGCCCATGGTGCTGATTGCTGAGGGATTTCTCCCTGCCCTTATCTTGCTCCCACCAGGTTTTTGCTCTATTTTGTCTCCCCCTCAGCTGAGGACGAAGCTCTGGGGGTGCCTGGTGTGCAGCCTGGGTCACCCCAGCACAGCACAGTAACAGAACACGACAGAGGGCGTGGGAGAAAAGGAGCAAGAGACTGCAAAATAATAAATAATCATGGAAAAAACTAGGGCACAGCAGTGTCACCGGCTTTTGATGTTTCCCTCTCATCCTGCCCTGCCTCTTCTCCCACAAAAAGGGAACACTACAAGGTGGGAAAAAGCTCCAGAGCTACAGGGACACAGAGCTGTGTCCGTTCAGAAGCACCAGAAGGATTACAGATAAATATTGAAGCTATCAAAGAAGCTTAAAGGATTTAGGAACCCACTCCCCATTATTATCCTCACTGGGGGAGGGGAAGTGATCTCTGCAGCAAACACCAGAACCGTGCTGATTTCTGAAAGCCCCCACCCGAACTGCAAATTCCCCCTCGTTTGCTGGCCAGGGGAGAAGTGGCCAATGTGGTTTGTAGCACACGGAGGCACCGTTTGTCACTGGCGGGTGCTGCGGGGAGCCGAGCTCTGTGACACCCCAGAGCACCCCTGGGGCAGAGCCGGGCAGCAGGGCCAGTCCCGGAGCAGCACGGGGAGCACCGGGCTGGGATCCATCCCTCAGCTTTCCCTCGCTTTCTTTACTGCAGGGAAATCCAGACAGCGCTGAAAAACGACCTGAGCGATGGTCTGGGAGGAAAAGCTGGCGGCTCTTGTGACGTTCGTGTGTGCAGACAGGGGGGAATTCCTGCACAAATCAATTCCGAGGCGGATGTGGGGTGTGGGGAGCTGCTTCCATTCAGCTCCGCTGCCGAGGCGTCACCGCAAACCTCATTACCCAAACACGACACGGCCCCGCTCCGCCGCCTCCCGGCGCCGCTGCCGGCCACAGAAAGCTCCGTTCTCAGCGGAGAGGGGTGACGGGCATGTCTGCCATGGGCAGAACAGCGTTCTGCTCCCCGGGGCTCTCGGCTCCGGCCGCCCGGCCCCGCGCACACACCTCGGGCATCGCCCTCCGCGCCCCAAAGCCGCCCCAGGTGGGCACAGCAGGGATGGGCTCAGGCCGCTCTGGGCAGGCTCAGGCACGGCTTAAAGCTTCACTCCCTGCTCAAAAAGGCACCGCAGGGGACAGGAACCCAACGGGACCCGGCCCAGCCCGATGGCAGCTCCCCCTGCTCCAGCCCAGCCCTGCCTTCCCATGCCGGGAATGTCTCGTCCACCCCAGGCCCCTCTGCAGCCCCCCCTGCAATTCTGGCTACTGCCAGCTCAGTCCTCCAGCACCCGGAATGGTTTCTCTGCTACACTTTTAAGGGGATGATGCAGTTTTAAACCATAAATTAAATTTTTAATGAAACTTCATAACTGTTGTACCCAAATGTAATGTAATATTGATAGGAACTGTGCATCCAGCTAGCATGAGACTGCCCTAGAAAGCTTTTTAGGATGTTATGCAATACAGAGCTAAATTAATTATTTGTAATGAAAGGATCTGTGTCCCTATAGCATCACAGAGACCTACTGGTACAGAGACCACACTCCCGAGCCTCACTGAGTGTAAATGTCAGGCAATTTAGGAGGAGACTGGTTTTTGAGATGGGAACAATGAAAGCAAAGGAAAAGAAAAAGGGAAGAGAGTGAATGTGCAAGAGACAGGGAGAGAGAGAGGGAGAGAAACAGAGAGGGAGAGATCTGCAAAGAAAGACTGCAGCAAAATGCAGCAAAATTCCCAACTCCTGTCCAGAGTGTGTCTGTCACAGAAGGGAATACTCTGTCTCACACACGGTGTCTGCACTGGCTGCACCCCTTGTCTCAGCTGCTCTAGTGACAGCTGCACCCTTTAGAAGGCACCAAAAACCCCCATTTTGCATATACAGCATTATCAACAGAACCATGGAGCATCTGGGGTCTGCTTCCCTGTGCCTGGTCCAGCTGCAGAAGGAAAAGGCTTTGGAGGTGATGTTGCCCCCCTCACATCTGGGCTCTGCCCAGGCAGTGGTGCTGTGTCCAGAGATCCTGTCCTTGCCTCAGTTTCCCCAAGAACAAGTACTTCTATTAAAAAAAAAAAGACAAAATAACCTGGCATTTGTGCCCTGTCCTGCTTTGAGCCTGCTGGGGATGGGGGTGTGGGGCTGGGGATGTGGCTGGAGGGGACAGTCCTTCAGGAGCCTCAGTGACAACACGGGCACAAGCAGCAGCTCCATGCCCAGACAAAGGGAGCTGAGCTTCTGGCAATGTAGCCATTGCTGTTTCCCATTTCAAACTGCCTTCATCCCATAATGGATCGCATGGTTCCCACTCCGCAGAGGAGACTTAAATGCGGAATCAGCATCACCCCACAGGAGATGGTTTATGTACAGCAGGCTGCACAAGCAGGAGAGAAAGCTTCCACTGCCTGCTCCCTGGGGCTCCAGCTCCTGGGATTAGAGAGATTTGTCCACTTTAAAAAACTGTCCTCTCTGCATTCGTGATTCTGCTCCTCCCACACAGAGGTTAGTGTGGAGCAGACGGGAGATTGACACCCCTCACCTCTGCATGGGCAGAGGCCATGGTGCCGGCAGCACCCTGGGCTGTCCAAAACCATCCTCGTCCATCACCAGTACAAATGTGCCTGCTGGCTCCTGTTCAGAGCTAAATCATCTGCGAGGGTCCTTGAGAGCTGTGCTCAGCTCTTTTCAGCTACAGAGCCATAAATCAGCTGCTACCGAGTGCTTGGGAAGAGGCAAGAGAAGAGTTAAAAATAGGGGCTCCATTACTCCATTACAGTCACACAGCTCCTAAATCTACAGAAGCAATAACAGATCCTACTGCATGATTCAGTGATTCTGGGAAAGCTGAAATCCTGATCATGTTTTCCGGTTCTTTCTTTGCATTAGGAGCCACAGGGGTTATTTTGCTTATCTCTTGTAGAGCAGCTTTGTTGTTTTTTCCCATCCAGGCATTTCCTGGTCTCCATCACCATAGCATCCGAGTGTTTATTTTATTGCATTTGTCACCTTGGTCTCATCCCCGCATAATGTGCTATGGATGACAAAAGATTGCGAGAGAAATTGGTTCAGTGACACGCTCAGCTCTGTCAATGCTGTGCAGATGTGAGCAGGAGTAGGACCCGACTCCGCTGCCTCTCACACTGGTTTACACTAGTGTAATTCTATTGCCTGCAGTAACATTATTTTTGGGTTGTGTTCCTGCCTGTGGCAGAAGGATTAGACCCGCAGTCTTGTCAGCTTTTCCTTTTGCCAAAAAACTCCAAACCCAACCAGCACAGAAGGGAGATTGCTCTGCCCAGCAAACCCCAGGGGGTCTGTCCCCTCCTTATCCCCCTCCCTCCCCGCTTCTGCTGCACTGGAACACTGCTCAGCACAGAGAGCAGCAGCAGGGACAGTAACCAGGGCGATAAACCAGAAGGAAGAGCCTGCTGGAAATGCAGATTTCCCCCCGCCCGATTTCCTGCAGGAAAGCACAACATCCCAGAGGGGAGCAGTGCCAGAGGTGTGGGCAGCCCTGCAGGTGAGCAGCACCACAGGTAGCTCTGAACCACAGAGGCAGGACCAGCAGTGAGACCCAGGAACCTCAGGAAGGCTCCAAAGGACACCCAGGTATCTTCAGACCCCACAAGCACAGGGACAGGTTGGATGCACGCTGATGAAAGCACTACAGGATGCACATGAAGGTACCCCAGCGGTGCTGATCACCCTGGCACAGCTTCTGACCTCTCAGCCACTTTGGTCAGCACTGCCCTGGGTCCCCTGGGCTGGCATAAATGCACAGCGGAGCATCAGAGGGTTTGCCATCCTGCCATCCTGCTCCTGCTGAGAACCCCAGGCCCCTGCGTTTGGCCATGAAATGCTGCTTTAACTGTACCAGAGCAGGGCTGGACAGGGAAAGAGGCTCCCAAGGGCAGCTGAGCTGCCTTTGAGGAGGAAACTCTCCCTGCCACTTCAGTGTGTCACAAACCTCCCATGGCTGGATAAAGACCCACTCCAGGAAAGGAATCAAACCAGTCACAGGTACCACTGAGAGCAGCTCAGGGAGCTCCAACCTCAGCCAGGGCTCCTCAGGCCTGCTCCAGGCAGATCAAAGGGGAAAGGGCCATGGAGCCATTGTGTTTTATATTCTGCAGATCCATGGACGGTGAACCTTTGTATTTTATTGACCCACTCCACTAATCAAAATTAATTGCTTCATATTTCACAGGATAACTTGGCATTATGTAAATACTCCAGCCATATGTGCTGCGGCAGTGCCGAGCTGAGCTAAGGGCCACAGTCCCCATTACCCCTGCAGGCTGCTTTCCAGGTCAGGAGTTTCCTGTCACAACACAACACCCCAGGAGAGGACAAGGATAAAGTCAACAGGCAGGAGAGGCTCAGGGAGCTGGGACAGCTTCGTTTGTGCTCAGGCGTCCTGGCCAAGGACGTAGGGAACAAGGGAAGGGGACACTGCTGGCTGAATGAGAATTGGCCTCGGCTGAAGTGCTGAAGATGAGAAAAGTGACAGCTCCAACAGCCACGAGCTATTCCCACCAAGGACAGATCCAGACACTACCTACAAAGTTCTTTCACTGATTAATAAAGAAGCAAAAAAACTTCTCCCCCGCAGCCCGAGTGGGGCTGGGCACCGGCACCAGTGGGAGCAGCTGCCCCGGGACACGCAGTGACTGGGGCCCATCCATGCTCTCCCCGAGGCCGGCAGCCTCACAGCTCACCCGTGTCCTCCCCGCAGATGCCCGGGGCTTCCCCTGCTCCACGCGGCATCGACCCACGGGGCTGCCCCGGCCGCTGCTCCCGTACCGCGACCGGGCACCCGCGGCCACGGCCCCAGGAGGCCGGCACGGACACCCAGGGGGCACCCACGGGGCACCCACGGCCCTGCACCTGCCACCACACACACCGCGCACGCACCTGTACGTGCACACCCCGCACACAGCCGCGTGTACACGCACAGCCTGCACACCCACCCACCCACCCCGCACACCCCCCAGCCCCTCCCTGCACCCCCCAGTCTCCTCTACCCACGCGCCGCCCACGCGCGCTCCCGCCCACGGACATACGGACACAGACGGACACACGGACGCACTCTCACGCTCACAGAATCACCACGGCACGCTCTCGCACTCACTCACGCCGCGCTCCCACGCGGGGCCCCCCCGCCGCGGGCCGGGATTCCGCGCTCCGTGACGCCCCGCGCGGCCCCGCCCGGCCGCGATAAAAGCGGCGGCGCCGCAGCGGAGCCGGAGCCGGCCCGGAGCGAGCGGAGCCGAGCGGAGCCATGGCCGCGGGGCCGCCCGGCAGCCGCCGCCTTCTGCCGCTGCTGCTGCTGCTGGGGCCGGCGCTGGGGCCGGCGCTCGGCCAGGGCCTGGGGCAGACGCGCTTCATCTGCACCTCGGTGCCGCTGGACGGGGACGTGTGCGCGGCCTCGGCGCTGGGCACCGGCTCGGCCGAGGAGCTGAAGGGCACCGTGCTGCAGCTGCGGGAGACGGTGCTGCAGCAGAAGGAGACCATCATGAACCAGAAGGAGACGATCCGCGAGCTCACGGCCAAGCTGGGCCGCTGCGAGAGCCAGAGCGTGCTGGAGATGCCCGGCGAGGGAAAGGGCAGGAAGGGCTTTTCCAAGAACACCATGGGAGACCTGTCGCGGCCGGCTGCCGCCGAGACCCTCAGCCAGCTGGGGCAGACGCTGCAGTCCCTGAAAACCCGGTTGGAGAACCTAGAGGTACACGAGGAGAGCCGGAGAGCCGCACAGCCGGGCACCGGGAGACGCGGGGACCGGGGCGCCCGCGCATCCCAGCACGGGGAGCGCGGAGCCGGGCACCGGGCAACCCGCGGAGCCGGGCACCGGGAGCCGCCTCCCGGTGGTAACAACCCGCTCCTCTGCTCGCCCTTTGCAGCAGTTCAGCAGGATGAACTCCTCCAGCCAGACTAACAACCTGAAGGACATCCTGCAGAACAAGATCGATGACCTGGAGAAGCAGGTGCTATCGCGGGTGAACAGCCTGGAGGAGGGCAAGCTCAGCCCCCGCAACGAGTCCGAGGAGCGCGGCAAGATCGAGAGCACCCTCACCTCGCTGCACCAGCGTATCAGCGACCTGGAGAAAGGTACCGGGCGCTGCCCACCCCCTCCCGCCCGCCCGCGGGACCCCCGGGCCGGCTCCCGGAGCTCCCCCGCCACTGGTGACCGGGCGCTGCCGGACGATGCGGAGCCGCTCCCGCGGGCGGATCTGCCGAGCCCGTCCCGTTGCCCTCCCCGGGAGCGGTCCCTCTCCCCCAGCTTGGCTTTCCCTGTGGCAGGGGTCGAGACTGGCTGATCGTTAAGGTCCCTCCCCACCCAAACCCTTGCTCGGTGGTTCCTGAGGCGGCCGGTGCCCGCAGGCTCCGCACCGGGGGTGCTTCGGGCGCTGCCCGCCCCGGGGATTAGGGAGTCGCGCAGCGCCAGAGGGATTTGCTCCTCGCTGCCATCTCAAGGCCCGTTACATAACGGGGTGGGGAGGGGGGGAACCCCAAAGGGGCAGAAAGGGGGCTCGGCAGGAGCCCACCGCCCCCGCACTCCCACAGGCCAGAAGGACAACCGGCCCCCGGACAGGTTCCAGCTCACCTTCCCCCTGCGCACCAACTACATGTACGCCAAGGTGAAGAAGAGCCTGCCCGAGATGTACGCCTTCAGCATCTGCATGTGGATCAAATCCAGCGCCTCCCCCGGCATGGGCACCCCCTTCTCCTATGCTGTGCCCGGGCAGGCCAACGAGCTGGTGCTCATCGAGTGGGGCAACAACCCCATGGAGATCCTCATCAATGACAAGGTACAGCCCCGGGGCGTGGGGAGGGGGCTGGGCTGGGGGGGCAGCGTGGGGGACCCCCGTGTGCACCACCCTGACCCGCTGCCCACAGGTGGCCAAGCTGCCCTTTGCCATCAACGACGGCAAGTGGCACCACATCTGTGTCACCTGGACCACGCGGGACGGCGTGTGGGAAGCCTACCAGGATGGCACCCAGATGGGCAACGGCGAGAACCTGGCCCCCTACCACCCCATCAAGCCACAGGGCGTCCTGGTCCTGGGCCAGGAACAGGTAAGGGCGGCGGCAGCCGCGGGGTCCCTGCCCGGACGGTGCCCACGAGGGGACTGACAGGGCCACCCGGCCCCGGTGCCCTGGTGACCGCGGCTCCTCCGCAGGACACGCTGGGCGGAGGCTTCGACGCCACGCAGGCCTTTGTGGGGGAGCTGGCCCACTTCAACGTGTGGGACCGCAAGCTGAGCCCGGGGGAGGTGTACGGCCTGGCCACCTGCAGCTCCAAGGCACTCGCGGGCAACGTCATCGCCTGGGCCGAGGCCAACATCGACATCTACGGCGGGGCCACCAAGTGGACTTTCGAGGCCTGTCGCCAGCTCAACTAGGACCACGGACAAGCGAGAGAAACCTCCTCAGCGGGTTCTTTTATTTTTTTTTTTTCCTCCTTTTTTTGCGCAAAAACAACCGAGAATGAAGCCACCCGACTTGTCCCGGGAGCAGGGATGCCCCGGCAGCGGGGCGCCCGCCCCCGGAGCCCCACGACCCTCCGGTTTCTGTCTTGCCAACGTCCTTCAATGCCTGCGTGCCTTGGCCTGGCGCGGCTGCGCCTCCCCGCCGCCCCCCGGCCCGGCCCCCGCTTCGCCACCGCTCTCCTTGGGCACCGGCACCTGAAAAGGCTGCGGGGCCCGGACCAGAGCCCCCTCGGGGCTCCTCTCTGTCCAGCCTGATCCCCCCGGGAGGGTGGTGCCTCCAGAGCTGGGGGAGTTGGCAACATCCCGCCCCAGCTGCGCTCCAACCCGGGGTTGCGACAGCGGCTGGCACTCCGAGGAGGGGCGACCCCTCCGTTCCCAGCCCCGGGAGGATCCGCCCCCTTCCCCGGTGAGCCCTGCGCCCCTCCCCGGCCGGCGCTGCTCCCGAGCACCACAGCCATAGCCCCGGGCTGCGGCGGGCACCGGGGCGGGACCCCCGGCGGGACCCCCCCGGCCCCGCTCCCCTACCTGCCGCACTCAGGTACCCCCGACCCCGCCGCCTGCAGCCCCCCGAGGCTCCTACGCGCCGTAGCTGGTGACAAATAGCCTTTACTGTCCCCTCCAGTCCAGCTCCCACTGACAGGTCTGAAGCCTTTCTGCTTTTGATAATACACTCTCTTGTTTCTCTTACTGTAAAGGGAAGTTTATTACCAATTAAAAAAAAAAGGGTATTTTTATGAAGATAAGAAAAAAAATATATAGAATTATCAGCGCTCCCTGAGGAAAAAAAAAAGTGCTTTGAGATTCTGCAGGATAAAAAGAGATAAAGAAGCGTATTTTGAGATAACAGATGCATTTTGTATGGTTTCCTTTTCTAAACTCCTGATTTGTACTACAGATTGCAGAAATCACTCCCCAGTCCCCCTCCTGCCCCCCAGGGCAGCCCTGGGCGGCAGTGGAGGATGAGGCAGAGAATTCACCCGGGGCTCCAGAGCCTCACGACCAACTCCAAAGATGCGGCAAAGAGACGGGTGGAGCGGAGGGGTCCACGCGGGGCCGGGAGCTGCCCCCGCCCGGGGAGCGGAGCCCGGAGCCCGCCCCGCCTCGGCTGCTCCGCGGAGCCGGCGCAGGCAGCAGCACCCCCAGAGTGAGACCCCGCGCACGGCTCAGGGCAGCGGATCCTCAGCCGTGCTCTTGTTCAAGAAAAAACCCCCGAACCATCGAGAGTTAATTTCAGTTCCTCCCAAGGCCCCGTTCACGTCGGCGAGCACAGGCACAACCTGCTGAGAACAACAACGAGACCATGGCACGGGTTTAACCTCCAGCCCCAGGTGTGTTGGATTTGCCAAAAAACCACGAAAGGATGTGATGTCAACGCAGTGTACATAGTGTACAGTAGGGGAGAGAATTAATGTATCTTAATTTGTCATTATTTTGCTAACCAAAGCTGTACATTTTTCCTACACCTGGCTCTGTCTCCTTTGGGATTTGAAGGGGTTCTGACACCCCATGCATCCGGTCCGCATCGGCAGTTCTGACAATGCACTGTTTCTACGGATTCTCATGCTTTTTCCATTTTATTGCTGGGATTACATGAATTGTTGACTTTATTTTTACACAATAAAGCGTGAAGAAAGACACCGGCTTCTCTCACATGTGTCTGTTCCCTGCGCAGCCAGTGCTCAGCAGCTTGTCTTTTTCCACAGGAAGGTTTAGTGCCTGCATGAAGCAGAAATTTCTGCCCAATTTCTCTTGGAGCTGGCTCAGGCACTCCCTAAGCCTCTCTGCCAGGCTGTCTCCTTCTCCTGTACCCTCAAACCACATCTTTCCCTGCTTTATGTAACACAGCACACAGACTGATGTATTTTTTCCTCAAGCCACTGGCTGGAAGCTCTTTCTGGGTCCTGCCAGGCTGGTGCAGGGGTCAGTGACACCCCGGGGCTCTGCAGGAGATGCTCCCGGTGCGGGTACCACGACAAACCCCGGGACCGGCTGCCTCCACCCCCTCCCCGCAGCCCCGCCGCTCTCTCGGGAGCCGGGCTGGGCTCCAGGCGCAGTTCCTGGAAGGCAGCGCTAACAGGGGCAATCCGAGCCTGTGGCTGACAGGGTGAAGTGGCTGGAAGTCACTCGTGTGCCACAGACGGGGACCGGCCAACACAGCGTCCCCAGCACTGTCCCCGAGTGCTGCAGCCTCCCCCGGACCCACAGCGGCCGTGCCACACGAATTGCACCGAAGGTACAAGGAGGAAAATCATAGTTTGTTCCTTGCAGCCAGCCCAAACCGATCTCCCACACAGCCCCCCCGAAACGCCCCCGTCCCGCTGCAACTGGGGACGGGAGTGGTGCGGATCCAGCCCGGCGCTCTGCCTCGGCACGGGCCAGCAGCAGGGACACGGTGACAGCCCCGAGGGACGCAGCTGGGGGAGCTCAGCAGAGCCCTCGCTGCTGCCACGGCTGCGGTCAGCGACTCAGCTCCCGGGGGCGGGGGATGGCCACGGGGAGGGTCACTGAGGGTCCTGCAGCCACTTATCCTGTATCTTCCCAAGAACTTCCCCAGTCACTGCAGCCTCTGGTAAAGCTGTCCCTAACTGGTCACCGGCCACCTCCCACACCTCCAGCTGCTCACAGCCACCCCGTGGTCCCATCCTTCACCCAGCCCCTGCCAGCCCCATAAAGCCTCTTCTTCTCCGGAGCGGAGCATTCGCTCCTGTGGCTGCTGCACGTCCTTTGTCCTTTCCAGGACGCCTCAAGCACAACCATTGGAATAAAAGGGAAGGGAGATGCTCCAAGCCAAACTGCAGGGCTGGGAACCAGCCGTGGTTTTCACACCAAAAGCCACAGACTGGAGCAGAGTGACAAGTGCTGGGCACCCTGGGGAGGGGACAGTCGGCATCAGGAATCTGCTGGGGGCAAGCGAAAGGCTGAGACATCAGACCTTTTTTCAGGGCACTTCACTGAGTCCCACAGGGACAGCTGAGTGTGATGTGTCACCCGTCTGTCACCCACAGTCAGAGAGGAGGCAGGGGACTGCCACGGCTGAGGGGGCAAGACAGGGTGGGCAGCGACATGGGCACAGGGGGCACAGTGGGCACTGAGGGGGTGCTGAGGAGAACAGTGCAAGCACGAGTAGCCCCTTTCCCGGTTCCCCAGATCCTCGAAAGTGCAGGAGGGATTCAGAGCAGTCTCCCCAGGCTGACGAAGGCAGCAGCACTGCAGAGCTGCCCCCCACGCCCCTGCCCGGGCACTGCTGCTCCCCAGCCCTCGCAGCAGCTCGGCCCTCGTTGGCGACGCAGACACCGTCCCCCTCCGCCCTCAAAAGCCAGCTGCTCCAAGGACAGGCTGTTGGGTTCCGTGTCACTGGGAACAGCCCACATCCTCTCCAGGGGATGCTATTTATACCCAGGGAAGGGCGGCACTCCTGCCTCACTCTCAGCCCCCAGCCCTGAGTAGGGCCTTGGCCCAGGGGTGCTGCCACAACACTCTCAGCCCTCCCCGTGCCAAGGTGGCATCCCAGCGCCCACCCGCTGCTGCAGGAGAGGGAACGATCCATCCCCAGGCAGAGGCTTGTGTGCCCTGCAATCTGAGCTGCAACAACAAAACGGCCCCAACAGGCGGGTTCGGCTTTTGCTGTGGTACCCGGCAGACAGCGCTGCGGTGGAAGTGGGGCTGTCCCCCACCCCAAGGCCGTGCACGGCCGGGGCAGAGGAGGCTGCGGGTGGTATGTGTGTGATGTGGCTGAGGGAGCTGCAGGAACTCCAGCGGGTAACGAGCCCCGGCTCATCGCCTCCGGGCTTCCCGGGGCTTCGAGCGACCCTCGAACTCTTAGCCCCCCCAAAGGCTGCGAGTACTGATGGGTGCAGTCAGCTTAGGCAGCGAGAAGAAGCAGAGCAACCCCGGCCAGGGCCATCCCTGTCCCTCCCTGTTCCTGTCCCAGCTCGGCACTGGTGCAGCTCCAGGCACGATACGCAGCGGTGCCAGCTCCTGCGGGAGGGAGGGAGGATCCTGGGAGAGGTGAGGAAAAGCCCGGCCCATCAATCTCGCATCGTCCTGACACCTCCCGCTGCACCAGGAGCCGCTGCTCGGCTTTGGTTGCACCAGCGCTGCGATGGCAGCCAGCGCCGCGAGCGCTGGGATCAGGGAGCGCCTTCCCGCCCCAGCGCACAAATCCAGCAGCTTTTAGAGCGGCAGAGCAGATGGAGATCTTGGGCTGCGTGACGACAGGCCCCAAGACTCGGGAGATGGCTCAGATATGCCTACGGGGGCGAGGGACAGTCCTTAAGGGCCAGACGCAGCTGGGATTTACAGCTCTGATCCGGCTCCTCTGGGACTCACATGGCAGGGAAACGCCTGGCCGGGCTCTTCGCATCCTGCTGCCTCCTCTGCTCCCACCGCTCAGGACACCTCCTCTGGGGGCTCCGAGGGGTGAGAGGAAGTGATCGGTCGAGGAAAACTGAAATACGCTCTGTTTTACAGAGAAACACTCCCGAAAAACGGAGACAGCGTGTCCTGAAACGGCCTTTCCCACATCCCTGCTTGCACGGGAGCGCCTGGGGCCGCCTGCGAGCGGAGCTGCCTGCGGCACTGGGACCAGCAGAGTCCCAGAGCATCATCGCCACGCAGCGCCCGAGGCTGCGAGGCACTTAATAAATGCCGTTGTTGGATTAATTAGCAGTGAATGTGTCACGCCGCGCCAGGCCCGCGCGGCTGCGGCAGCACATGGCTCCAGAAGACCCGGATTAAATATGCATGAGACAGGCGGCGGTGGGAGAGCCCCGAGCAGCGAGGAAGGCTCAGCTCCCTGCCCGGGCAGGGCTGTGCCAGGGAAACCGCAGCAACGTCGGACAGGGGCTGCAGAAATCGCTCTGCCTTCACTCCCGAGCGGAGCTGACCGGGGGTTGTACATCCCCTCCTCCCCAGCACGGAGCCCGGACGGCGCCGGGAGCAGCAGCATCCCGAAGGATGACGGCCCCGGGAGCTCGGCTAGCAGCTCCAGCGTGAACTCCCCGAGCCGTGGCCGAGGGACTCAGCCGGCTCTGGGCATCACGGGGAGGGTCCCGGCTGCCAGACACCACACGAGGCTTCCTAGGGACACCGAGTGGCTTCAAGAAGCCACCCTCAGGCTGGCACTGGAGGAGGAGGAGGAGAGCCGGGAGGTGGGCGGCCAAACACTGCAGCCGGGCAGGGCTGGGGAACATCCCGGCTCGGGGACGACAGGGATGGGATGGATTCCTGTGTGAGAGGGCAGGGGGAACAGGGCCGACCCCTGCCAGGGCCGGAGCACAGGGACCGGCCGGGGCACTGCAGGCAGCTGGACACCTCCCCGGGCATCGAGTCAAGGCCGACAGACCGTTCCGGTCACAGGCGTGAGTCACTGGCTGTGACAGCAGCCCTCAAATGCCACTCGGAAGCCTTTGCTGCCAGGGTGGGTTCCTACACCCTGAGGCACCGCCCGGCCATCCTGGCCAGCGCAGCCGGGGAGGGGCTTCCTCGAGCCCTCCCTCCCTCTGGAGAACGCAACCAGAACCGGCCGGGGACGCACGGAACCAACAATTCCAGAGCAAACGTTGCTTTTCACAGCCCGCAGCCTCTCCACGGTCCTGCTTCCCCAGCCAGGCTGACTCCAGGCAGCTCCCACAGCAGGAGATCCCATCCCTCCGCCACGTGGGGCTGGCAGCTGCTGGAACACGGGCCTGGCCCCCGTTCTTGCCTTCTCAGAATCTTTTCACAGCCTTTTCCCGGGCTCCTCCTCCTGCGATTTTCCCAGCTGCTGTCAAACGTCACCTTGGCAGCTGCTTCCTCCATCCTTCCTATTCATCCCGACGGATTATGGAGGGGCCGGGATCTCAGATTCCACCAAGGAGCTCTGGGCAGATCCTCCTCTGGCTGGGGGGCCCATGAGGGATCCTGAGCCCCTCCCGGGGGCACAGAGGGGAATATCACCCGTCTCCCACCAGAGGGTCCCCCCAGTAAGCCGCGCTCCACCCTGGGACAGCCCGTGGGGGTGCACAGAGCAGAGGCAGACTCTGTCTTCCAAAGCTGATTAAAAATAGATGCAGCATCAAACTAATTATGGTGATTAATTAGCATTTGTGGAGCAGAGTGAGCACAGGAGGGGGCACACGGGGAGGAGTGGGTGGTGCAGGGGGATCAGGGCCTACCTGTGCTGCCCTGGCACCCTCAGTGCCCCCGGTGCTCTCCAGGACTGGAGGTACAGGGGCAGCACATTTGGGGGGGTCCCCAGGCCCCCACTTCCCTCCGTGTCACCAACAGATGCCAAACCTCACAGCGCTGCTGGAAATTAGGTCAGCGATCGCCTGCGGCACGTTGGAGCACTGCTCATCCTGCCGAGGCTCTGGTGCGAGGTGCCACAGAGCAGCCCCGCAGCAGCGGCCACCCCTGGGCCGGCTGGCAGCGAGGGCAGGAGGGTGGAGAGGTCTGGGGCAGCCTACAAATCCCTCCTGCTCGGGAGGGGTGAGCAGGGCTGCAGGGCTCCCGCGTGCCACTGAGCCAGTGCTCGTGGACGCTGGGAATGACAGCATCCCGAGCACCCCACACCCCTGCAGTCTGCCCCCCAGCACCCCATGGGGCGGGAAAACCCCCCAGGGACACGGCGGCGCTGATTTCTTCCTTCTGGAAAGCGGAGCAGGACCCCAGGTGCCTACAGTGCTCACACCTCTCCAGCTCCCCAAAACACCCCCGTGCCCGGGAACCGGGCGGTTTCAGGCACCGACGTTGCATTTGGGATGGGCTGTGCTCCACGGTTGGCAGTGCTTTCGGCTCCCTTCTGCTGCCTCCCCAGGCCCAGTGCGTTGGGCCATTAATATTCATGAGCTCTGTAGGAGCGCCCAGGGCTGGGAGCGGAGCCCCGGGCCGGTGGATCACCACGGCGATCCCGGGCTGCCAGGGACCCCCCAGCCCCGTCCGCCTCGCACTCCCGACATCCAGGGCCCGTCCCGAGGGCTGGGGCAGGCGCAACGCCCCCGGCACGCTCCGGCTGCAGCTCTGCTCCCCCTTCCAGCCGCGCTTTGGGAGCAGCTCCCGCTCCTTCGCTCCCGATGCAGTTTGGCAGAGCCCGGGCAAGAGGACGGGGAAAGGAGCCCATTTCCAGCAAAGTGGAATTTATCCACCTGCAGGCGGAGGCGTGACGAGGCTCGGGGCGGCCTCGGGGACCACACAGACCTACCTGACCGGGGGGCTTCGTCCTCAGCCTGTGCAGGGGGACTCTGCCCAGACGTGGCGCCAGGAGAGGCCGGGATGTTGTCCCCAAGACTGGGATGTCCCCGGCCCCGATGGTGCCCCGCGGGTGGGGCAGAGCCCGGCTGCCGTTCTGCCCTGCCTCGGCAGTTCAGGCACGAGCAAGAACCACATCAAACTAATTGGATCCCAGTTTACTGCAAACAAAGAGAAGGCAGGTGACATTTACCTAGCGGAGTAATTGATATCAGAGTAATTTGTTGGAGTAACCTCATTACACGCCAGCTGGATTTCCACACCTTCCCAATCCCACTCATTACAAACAAGGTTTGTGTGTTAATCAGAGCGCTTTAATCACGGTGCTGCCCACCATCCCTCCGGCAAGTTACAAAGCCACCAGATTTATCACAGAGTCTAAACACTCGCCCAAGAATCGCTGGGGATTTCATTAGCAGGCAGTGCTGCTCCTCGGAAAAACACCGGACATTGGTCCCTCAAGTGATGCACAGGGGCAGAGCCGGCTCCTGGCACCACCTCTCCTCCCTTCCCGCAGTCTGTCCCTCTATCCCGGCCAGGCTGATCGCCTCCTCCTCCTCCTCCCCAGCGCAGGCAGGAGCTGTTCCCCCGCCAGACACACGGCTCCAGTCACAACACGAGCCGGGAGCCGCCGGCAGAGCCTCCCACGCCGGGAGCGCCGCGCTCCCCGGGGCTCGGGGCTCTCCGAACACAGCCTGGCCCCACGCTGCAGCTCGGGCACCAGCGGCGAGCAGCGACCAGCTGGGCTTTGCAGGCAGAGGCACTCCAAGAAAAGCAGGAAAAAGCGTGTTCCTAAGGAAACATCCTGCATCGAGCCCCCGAGGTGGGAAACAACCCAGGAATTAATCACGGGCAGCTTTCATGGCCTTGGTTCATGTTTTTAAAGCTGATCCGGCTGCCGGGATGGGGACAAGGCACTCCCAGCGTGTCACCACGGACAGAGCCAGCTCATGGGGGTCCCCCAGAGCATCCGTGGGTTGCACCCCCGAGAGCAGCCACCCCTCGGCACCTCTGCTCTGCCCCCTCCTCCTGCTCCAGCCCCGGCGTCTCACGGCCGGCTCTGCTCAGCAGCGATGGCTCCTTGGCTACCAAAACCACCCAGCGGCCCAAGAGGAGAAGGGAGCACCCCCCATGTCCCCACCCTCGGGGCCCCCAGTCCCCCAACAGGAGAGATATGCTGCCCCACGGATTTGCTGCCTTGCTTTGGGCTGATCCCTGCACAGGCTGCTCCATCACCCTAATGACACAGCTCATAATCACCTCATTTGCTATTAATTTGCTTGTCAAGAGAAATTCCACTGATTTCCTTTTAATTAATGGGGCATTAAAATAAAGCGGGGGGGGGGGAATAGGGGAGGTACTGGCGGGGTTCTGGTGAGAGGATCAGGGAGGATCAACCAACACCAACAACGGGAAGAGCAGTCGGGGAGGGAGAACTATTTATAGGACAAAAGGAAGGGAAAAATAAAATAAAAAAAAAGGACAAAAAATAAGAAGGAACCAAAAGCCCTGCAAGGGAGCCATGACGTTCCCCAGCTCCCTCTGCACACCCGGGCTCTGTCCAGGAACCACCACATCCAAGAGGCCTCAGCTGCCACGGGAGGGAGGGACCAGCACTAAAAACACCCATTTAGAGCCAGAGTGGGGCCCAAAGCCTGGGAATGCTCTGAGATCCAAGGGACACAGCTGCCCCAGCCAGCCCCACAAACTCCAAATGCACCGGGAATGGGGGAAGGGAGGGGGCTCAGCTGCCTGGACCCAGCTCCACACCCAGTGGGAGCACCCAGACCATGGCTCAGACCAGCAGCTGGACCTGGTTTGGGGAATCAGGAAGGAAACAGCCCCTCCTAAACCCACCCAACCAAGCCAGAGGGAAGAGGAATGAGAACTGGGGGCAGGGAGGGGGGAAATCCCAGTGAAATGCATCCCCCATCCTCGGCAGGAGTGTCCCAAAATACAAAGCCTGAGTCACCGGAGCTCGAACTGCACAGGCAGCACCTACACTGCCACAAGCTCCAGACACGGAGGTGGGAGCTCATCCCATCCAGCTTCAGACATGTGCCACAGAGCTGCTCCCCAGACTCCCTCAGAACCCACAGAACAAACAGACTTGCATCCTAAAGTGCCTCCTTGGGACCAAGACAAGCAAGGCAGGTGCAGGGATCCTCCTTCCTCATCTCCAGGCGTCCAAATACAATGGAGGGAGCAGATCCAGAGAATCTGCAGCAGAACCATTCAGCAGCTGGGAGTCAGGAAACCCAACCCCAAGCCAATTCTGCCCCAGTTTGTTACCCAGGAGCCATCATTGTGCAGCCACATCCCTGCCCCAACCTCACAGCTCATTCCCCAGCAGCATGGGGGGGGACCAAGCCCTGAGACACCTCCAGAGTCTCCCAACCAGTCCCAGATGAAATAGTGAGAAAACCCCACTGGTGATAACAGGAGGATTTACAGTCAGCAGTAAGTATTCTCCTCCGATTTCCAACAAGTTACACCCAGAAAAGCCAATTTCCAGCAGAGAGTTAAAAAAGACAAGCTATATATGAGTTTATTTCGAAGGACACTCAAACTCCAGTCTCTGAGTTTCTGTTAAGAGGTTTCAAGCATTACAAAGCGATTTTCCCTTCCCAAGGTTATAAACCAATTAGATAAAGACCAAGTTAATCCCTTATTGTGTCCAAAGAGCCACAAGCAGACACCAAACACAGAGATTAGTCCCTTCCGTTAGGCACTCGCATTTGGGCAGTTGGAAGAGCATCCCAGGGACAGGCAAAGCCCAAAGCCAGCAGCACAGAGCCCCCAGCTCCAGCAGGGCTGCCCGGGAGCTGCCAGGACACTGCAGCACCATCCCCCTCCTAAAGCCTCCCCAGGTGACCTCATCCAGAGTCATCTGAGTTTACCAGCACTTGTAAGGAGAGGAGTTCAGAGCCTCACAGCAGAGGGAAGCTGGGAAGTGACACAGAGCCATTTTTTATGCTGTTTTTTTTTTTTCCCCACCTGATTTTCCCTCATCTCCCAGGCAGAGGCAGCTGGGGATGCTCAGGCCAGCCAAGGACAGCAGTGTCCCCAGCCCTAGATCCCTCCCATGCTGAGCACACGGACCCTCCATGAATCAAAACACCCATATCCCAGCAGCACCCAGCAACAGACCCTGAACAGCCACAGCCTCATATTCCTGTCTGAGCTGGGCTCAATCCCCAGCTTCCACCCAAATCACAGCTTTAGCTGCAGAGCCTCTCCTGACCAGCCCAGCCCAATCTCTCATTGTCAAATACCAACCAGAAGCACAAAAAACCCCCAAAATCACCAACAGATCAGGGACTAAAACCACAGACGTTCAACATGAGTAAAGCCAGCAACTCACTGGTGCAGAAGCCACAGTCCTACACACTGAAGGTTCCCCTGCTCTGCCAGGGCCATCCTGGAGGAGCTGCTCCCCACAGAGCCTCCTCCAGCACAGCTGAGCCTAATGAGGAGCCTCATTCAGCACACCTGGGGTGACTGCAGTGGGAGTGGTGTCACCCAGAATTTGAGGAGCCAGGGATGACCCTATGACCTCCAAGGACAGGCCAAAGCAAGCAGAAAACCCAGATGGATTTCCATGGCATTCTGGCCATGAGGTGTAGGCAGGAGCTGATCCCTGCCCATGCTGTCATTTGTGCCTGAATTTGTGACAGGCTTTAGGACACTCCCCATGGCCAGAGAAGTCACTGGTTTGCGTGGGGCTGGAATGAGGAATGAACTGATCCCTGCTGGCTGTGACTCTGTCCCCAGCCTGCTCCCTTGGGGCAGGACAGGCCTGGCACAGGAGGCTCTGTGTCTGTGCAGGGAGGGGACATGACTGTCCCTGTGTCCCTTGTCTCCTGCCACAGCCAGTGCCAGGCATGAGCCCAGTGCTCCCTCTGCTCCTGGCCTGGCAGCAGCCCTCAGGATCTGCTCAGGATCAAAGGAGCAGCTTCCACTGTGGTTTGCCCTTGCAGGCTCTGTCCACCCATGGACAAACCCTGGTGTGAAGCAGCTCCGAGGGTTCTCAGGAGAGCGGCTCCTGCACGGGGCCTGGGAGCTGCAGCTTTGCCTTTTAAAACCTGTCAGCAAAAGCTTTTAGGGAAGTGCCCTGTCAGTGCCTGCCCTCCTCTCCAGCACTGCCAGCCCCAGAGCTGCCCAGATGGCCCCAGGGGAGCAGGGTTTGTCACTTTCTCCTTTTCCCAGCAGGTTCAGGAGGGACAGCTCAGACCCCAACACCGCAGAGGTACAACAGGCTAGGTTTTCTCCTCCCCGCTCAAAGTAGGAAAGAATAAAAGATATACAACAAAATGTATGCAAAATTGAGGTTAAACAACCACGGGGGCCTGACCTGATCACCCCTCCCCACCCCCAGGAAAGCATCCTTCTTCCTCTTCAGGCTGGAATCTTACACAGCCACACCATGATCTCCCAGATCACCTTCTGCTCCTGCTGCTCTTCAGGAACAATCAGGAACCACCTGCCAACCTCAGCCAGGATCCCACACCTTGGGAGAAGCTTTGGTCCTGCATTCTGGATGAGGGTTGAGGATAATTTGGGCACAGAAGCTCTGGGCTCTGCTCCTCAGGCCGAACTGGGGCTGGGCCAGATCTCCAGCCTGGGATCTGGGCACCTGGAGCGCTCTGTGTGCCAGGAATGACATCTCCATGCTCCTGGGAGGGAGATGGTTCCTCCCATCCTTTTCCTTAGATGATCCTTCTTCCAGGAAGAGCTGGGCAGTGGGACTGCTGCTTGCCAGGGATGTGCAGGGGAATGGGAGAGCTTAGGCTGTAGGGACAGGGGGAAGCTGCTCCAAAAACAGTGGGAAGGGAGGGCTCTGTGCCACAGGGGTTTGGTGGGAGATACAGGCTGGCTCTGCAGTGGCAATGCCTCAGCATCTCTGTAAATCAGCCCTTGCAGCTGCACAAGGACTCCAGTGAGGTGTTGCATACTTACACGTCAGCCTTTGCTTACACAAAGATTTTAAGAGTACTTGAAAAAGAACCCTGAGAAATTCACTGCATGGACTCTTCCTGAGCAGTGGCTGGTGCTGTCCTGTGGGACACAGCCTGGCACAGCTGTCCCTCAGGGTGGCACTGGGCTCCTGCATCCAGCAGGACTCAGCCTTGGTGCAGGAGAGGACCCAGTGAGGAGAAGCTCTGCACTTTCTTCTGGCACCAGACTAATCCTCCGATCCAGCCTCCTTTTTGCTGCTGGGAACAAAAATGAGAAAGTAGGAAGTAGTTTTAAAAAAAGTAGAAGCCAACAGGCACAGACAGCTGGCACCTGGTGAGCTTGGGTTCCTCAGGGTCAGATTTAGCCCTGAACTGACACTGGCTCACCTTATGTAAGAGTAGGGGACTCTGACCCTCCTCAGGACCTAGGGGCCAAAACCAGCTCCCTGCAGGTATTTCTGATCCCCCTCAGGTCACACCTGTGGGCGTTAGGGCTTTGCTTATGACCAGTGCTGAAAAAAGACCAAATCCCCGCTGCCCTGCCCCAGCTCAGGACACGGTGCTGTCAGAAGCAACATGTGAGGCAGCATGGCCACACAGAGCAGAATCACCTTCTGGAGGCAGCACATGTCCTGACCTCCTCACTGAGCTCACCTTGTTACCCTGCCTGTACTTTTAATGCCATTACTGCAGCTCAGGCCATGAGCAGATCCCCTTTGCCCACACACCCACCTCTCTGGGCTGGCAGGGACAGCCTCCAGCACCTCCACTGGAGCACAGGGCTGCTTCCGTAGGTACTCCCTGGACCTGATGTCAGCCTGGAAGCAAGCAAGAAAAGGAGTGAACATGGGCTGAGCAGCCTGGCTGGTGCCTCCTCTGTTATCCCAGTGTGCCCATCCACCCTGCTGTCAGCACATCCCACTAGGAACAGCGGATGTCTCAGGAAGGCACAACAGCCTGGGGCAAGGAGAGCACCAACCACATCCCAGGAACTGTTCAAAAGTGTTGCTGGGCACTTACTGGGTGTTCTTGCCCCCACCCCGAGGTGTTTTCTCAGCCCTCTGGTGCTGCACGACACCACCAGCAGAACCTTGATCCATCACAAGCACATCCCAGGCTCTTGGACAATCTTGAGGACTGGCAGTTGATTTTTACAGTCCTTCAAAGTTTTTTTTTCTCTTTTAGAAACTTTTGTGCCATTTCTGAGCAGCTGCTGTACCCACCTCAAAGGCAGAGTGTCTCTCCCCACCTACAAAGCAGGATGTGACCTTCCGAGCTGGAAAAGATTCACAGTGTCTGGTGACGAGCTCAGAAATTGGGTTAATACACCCCTGGGGACTGTCCTTGAAGCATGTGCTGCTCTCCACCCTGTGCTGCTCCCCAGGAGCCTCTCCTGCAGCCCCCAGGCATCTCACCCTGAGCCCTTGGTGGAGACTGTGCCTGCTGCTGGAACCTGCTCCACAACTGCAGAGCCTCCTGCCAGCTGAGAAGGAGAGAGTTACATAAGGGGTGGTTTGTTTGGGAGATTTTTTTCCCTTCTCTCTATAATTGGACAGTTTCATAACTGAACTGACAAATAACTTTGATCACTCTTCAGGATGAACGATTACGTGATGGATTTTATAACCAGGGAAGGAGGCTGCTCAATAGTCCCCATGGGCAGAGCAAGGAGCAGGAGGCACAGCTACCAGCTATTTTTCTAGGGAAGAAAAACCCCAACCGCATTCTGCTGAGAACATCAGCTAGTGCTTGATAAGGTGGCAGTTCCCAGGCAGGGCTCACTCCTAACACAGCACTGGAGTCAGCCTAAGGTGGTGATTAACCACAGGCTAATCAATAAGATGGATCACTGCCCAGCAATAATCCCCACAGATTTGGGCTATTTTCAGAGGGGATGAGTGCTGGCTGTGGAAATGCTGCTTTGCCTGTTACCTGAGGGGCCAGGGTGGCCCCTGTGCACAGCAGGTTTGGAGGGGATGCCCTAAGAGGGAGCTGGAGTCTGAGGACATGAGTGACTGATATCCAGTCCCAGAGGAGAGGCTGATGCCTTGTCTCATTCTTCTGAGGGCAAGTGCTCAGTGTTTCACAGAGGGTGACCTGCAGGCCTGCCCTTCCTGGTGGGCTGGAGCACCCTCAGGCTGTCCCAGCAGCCCCCTCCTGAGCCACTCCGAACCTGCTGGGCACCCAGGGGCAGCTGAAGGAAGCAGCAAGTGAGCAGGAGGCTGGGGAGCAGCCAAGCAGGAGCCTGACCCAGAAAGAGCAGAGCAGGCTCCCAGGGCAACCCCTGGCAGCTGGAGAGTGGCACCAGCTTGTGCTTCCCTGCTGGGCACAGGGACCTGGGAATGAGCAGGCTGCAGTGAGGGCAAGCACCAGGGAGGGGTCTGACCTCTGCCAGGAGCAAGGGCAGCTCTCTCAGCAGGGCCTGGGGCTGCTCCAGGGCCACTCAAGGTGAGTGCTGTGCTGATTATTCTGGGATGGCAGCTCCTGCCTACCTCAGCTCCTGCCTGGAAGTTCCCACATTCCAGGCAAGACCTCCCTAGGGAGCACAGCTCTCCTGGCTGGGCCTGGCCTGGCACCTAGAACAAGGACTGAGTGGGATGTAAATACTGATTGTAGGTGACAAGGGCAGCTCATCCCCCTGCTTCATCTAGGAGAGATCTCATTTCTCTCATCTGCATCACAGCCAGTTCCTTGGCAGCACAACCACACTGTGGACTGAATGCAAATGGACCCTTCCTGCTCCCTGCCTGGATAATGTGCATTCCTGGGAAGCATCACATCCCCTAAAGCAGGAGGCCTGAGCTCCCACAGTGGCTGCACTGCACATGCTGCCCTCACACAAACTTCAGGAGGTGTGGGCAGCTGAGCTCTCACAGACCACTCCATCTCCAGGGCTGCCAGAACTTCCAGACCAGGACTTGAGGATCCACAGGTCACTCCTGTCACTGGGAAATCTGTAAGCATTTTTCCTATCAGGTCTGCAATTTCTGGAGACATACCATTGTAAAAAGGCCAGCCACCTGTGGCAGGATTCTCCACAGCCACTTAATGTGGCAGGATTCTCCACTTCTTAACTCCAGCTGCAGGTGCTCAAGAACTGAAGCTTTCAGCTCTGCCTGTGCCAAGAGCTGTGGCAGTCACCACACAGAGGAAGCAGAGCAGGGACAAGTCCCATGGAAAGGTTTAAGTGCCCTCATCTCCTGCCATCCCCCTAGACTAAACACACTCCCATGCTGGACTTTTCATCTCTCTGTAAGAAAAGTAATAATAATTCATTCCCTCACTCTAAGAAAAAGGTCACAGGGAACCAGAAGAGTCTCTGAACATGAGCAAATCCTGGATATGGCTGGAAGCGAAATGAGGGTGATGAAAAGCTCCAAGACACCTTTCTGTTTCCAAAGGGAATGCTTCTCCCTTCCCTTTGAACACGCAGACTGCAGAGCTGGCTCGGAGCTCTGCAGAGGCATCTGTCTCTGGCTGGAGGAGGTTACATAAGGAGCTCCACCAGTCTCCTCCGGTCTGGCAGGTACTGGAACTGAGACTGGAAACTGCAGCTCTGCTCTGGACACCCCAAGGCTTGCTTTGCTCCAAGGAGTTAAGATTTTGGGCTAGTCTATAAGCAGAGTCTCAGTTCCAGGGAACACTGCAGCCCTGGAGCAGTGCCCAGTGGGGTCACCCAGCCCCACGGGCTGCTCAGGTGGGCACACTCCTGAGCGCACCAGCCTGGCACAGCAGCGATGTCAATGGGCTGTCCCAGGACAGTGTTAGGGACAGGGACACCCGGGCAGCCCCTGGGGTCACTCCTGGCTTTGGGCTGTGGAGCCACCAACAGCAGAGTGACCTCAGGGAGAAAAGAAGCACTTGCCAGGCCAGAAGTCCCAGAGGCTTTGAGCTTGTCCAGAGCTTTTCCCCAAGTTCTGCTGCGCTTTCAAATCAGCCAAGGCTGAGCCTCGGTGGCAGCTGCAGCTCGGTGACAGTGATGCAGTGCTGTCACCTGCTGGCTGCTGGCTCTGTGCAGAGTGTGGCAGCGGGGAAGGCCCAGAGGAGCAGCACTGCGGGCTGTGCCGGGCTCCAAGCGCCCGGGGAAACTGCATTCCCAGCTCCTGGGGATTAACACCAGCACGGCAGGAGCTGCCTGCAGAGAAGAAGCAGGGAATCAGGCTGGGTCTGCAGGCAGGGCTGGGAATGCTGCCGGGCACTGCATCAGGAGAACGGGCCTGGAAGGATCAGTGAGCACCACCACGGGCTGGGGGAACTGCCCAGAAGGAGGGTGTCCCCAGCAGAGGAGGGGCAAAGTGAGGCTCTGGAGCAGCCCAGGGCCTGGCAAACACGGCAGCCTGCCCCCGCTCCCTCCCCCTCGGCGCCGTACCTGCCGGATGGGCTCCGGGACGCGGAAGCGGCAGCAGGCCCTGACCAGGCGCACGGCCGTACCCAGGCTCACCCGGTGGCCCACGGACACGTACAGGGGCTTGGAGCTGTTGCTGCAGCTCCGCAGAACCTGGGCAGTCAGAAAGGACAGATCAGGCACTGAAGAGGCTCGTTTGAACACACAGAGAGGGGCAGTGGAATTAGGAGCTAGCCAGAGCCCTCGGGTGGGGTGGTGGCTCTGTGTTTGGAGCTCCCAACCTTCCTGAACATCTTCCCCATCCCAGTGTCTCCTGCAGGGAGTGTCTGTCCCCCGTGGCCCTTCCCCAGCCGCCCGAGGATGCTCTGGGATGCAGGAGCTGTGCCAGCCCAGGCTGACAGCACACACAGGAAGTGTCTCACAGCTGCCTGGTCCCGCTCTGCTCTGAATCAGCCATTCCCAGACCGATCCCGGGAAGCTGCCAGGGAACTGGCACCTCTCCCAGACTGCAGCTCACCATCCAGGCTGCTGGAGCACCTCAGGTGCCACAGCCACGGATGTGAATGCTCCCAGCACTTGAGCTGCCAACTGCCTACAGCCACCTGAGCTCTCAGGGAGGAGCCAGCAGTGTCACTGGTTACCTGTTCACACCTGCCCTCCTGCACGGGATCACTGAGAGCCCCACTGTGGAGAGGGACAAGTGGCCATGTGACAGCTTACCATGCCCAGGACCTTCCCCGAGGTGCCTGTCAGTGGGAATGCCTCTCCTGACCTCTGCAGGGAACGAATCTAGGGATAAACACACACCCGGTCAGCTCATCAGCACGTAATTATACGTGGCTGTTCCAAATTCCCTTGGGATATGAAAAAAGCAGAAACAAATCCCAGCCTGGCCTAACCTGATCCCTGTGCAGCTCATCCCTGACCAAGCCATCCACGTGCAGGAGGTTCTTGGCCACACCAATGCACGGCAGGTCCGTCAGGACCCCGAGGTGACAGGCTGTGCCAAATCCTGCCAACAAGGAGCCACTGTAGCTGCAGGCCACCAGGGAACAGGAATGCCAAGGGGCAGCACAGGGAGCAGGAGAGCAGGGCTTTCCAGGAACAGCCTACCTCTGGGATGGAGCAGGCCATTCCCATCTACTAGAAGCACCTGAAAAAGCCAAAGCAGAAATGATACTTCCTGGGCACTGACAGCACTCCAAGGAGCAAGCAAGCAGGGCTTCTAGCTCTGGGGAAAGGAGAAATCTCTCTTGGTTCCTCAATTCTCCCTGTAAGGCTCTGCCTGCCTGTGCCTGACCCTGAAGCAGCAGCAGCGTGGGACTGGCAGTGCCCTGCACACACCATGGGCTCCCACTGCCACAGGAGGCCTGGCTGCTCCCAGCTCCACATCCCTGCTCCCCAAGGAAAGGGAATGGATGCTCCAGCACAGCTCTGCCCATGCCCCTCCTGCCCCAGCAGCTCAGGCACCGGAGGGAGAACCCCTTCCCCAGGACTCTGCAGCCAGGACAGCCCAGCTCGGGACAAGGGAAACACAGCACACCTGAGGCTGGAGCTGGGGCTCCTCTTGCTGAAGTCTCTGCACAGCTTCCACCAGGACAGGGACCTCTCGGAAGGCCAAGAACCCGGCCACGTACGGGGCGGTGACAGGCACCATGCGGCAATCCTGGTACAGCACCTGGGGCAGGCACAGACAGCACCCTGCCAGAGAGCCCCTGCACATTCCAGAGCTCCTCCTCTGCTTTGTGCCCTCTGCTCATCCCTTTTAAACCCAGGGACAGCTCATAGGAAATGGTGCAAGGTAGTACAAAACAAAGATTCCTGCCTTGCCCTGTAGATCACAGCAGGACTTGAGCATCAGTTCATTAAAATCCCAGCAGACAGCATCAAACTTTATTTCTGTGCTTGTTAGAGCTTTTACAGTGAAAGATAATTTTTATATCATTTTGAAAGCTGGGAAAGAGACCAAAAATCTTTATTAGTTCAAGTAAAATGACTGTGAGAAGTGAGACCCACGGTGGGTTTGGAAAAGCTTTCCTATGTCACAGCCCATATTATCAGCTGGTTCCCAGCAAGAGCTCCCCCACAGCACTCTGCACTGGAGTACTGCAAACACCTCCCTCTGCCCCCAGGCACCAGCTCCCCGAACAGGCACTGCAGCTCCTCTGACCCTGGGTGAGTTCCCAGCCATCCCACAAAACTCCTGCAGCTGGGAGCTGTTTGCATCACACCTTTCTGAACTTCTGTCTAAATCCTTACAGGCATTTTTTGTGTGTGTGTGTGTGGCTTTTGTTTGTTTGTTTTGGTTGGTTTTTTTTTTGTTTTGTTTTGGGAATTGGAAGCTTTGCTGAACACACACAGAACCACAGAATGGTTTGGTCGCGAGTGACCTTAAAGCCCATCCCATTCCACACCCTCTGCCATGGGCAGGGACACCTTTCTCTAACCCAGGCTGCTCCAAGCCCCGTCCAGCCTGGCCTGGGACACTTCCAGGGATTCAGGGGCAGCCACAGCTTCTCTAGGCCGCTGTGCCAGGGCCTGCCCGCCCTCTCAGTGAAGCATTCCTCCCCAGAATCCCCCCTCCCGCTGCCCCACAGCCCCGCGGTGGCGGCACGGCCCGGCCCGGCGGTACCTCGAGAGCCGGGTAGCTGAGCACGACCAGGGAGGCGCAGGCACGGCTCTCGTCCCCCTTGCTGTAGGATAAATCTACACCTCCCACTCGGTGCAGCCCGGAGAACTGCGGGTCCTTCTGCCACTGCTCGGTGTCCTCCTCCACCACGCCGGCCCTCAGCCGAGCCTGCTCCCTGCGGAACCGCCGCGCTCAGAGCGGGGCCGCTCCCGGCAGCCGCTTCCCGTTCGCTCCCCGGGGAGCCCCCAGACCCCGGCCGGGGGACGGAGCACCGGCGGCTCTTGCCGAGGGTGCCCGTGCTTTGTGGGGACGCGGTGCCGGGGAGCCCCGAGCGCGGCCGGGCCCCGCCTAAGCCCCGCTGCCGCTCCCCGCCCGGGCCCCGTTACCGCTCCCGGCCCGGGCCCCGCTGCCGCTCCTCGCCCGGGCCCCGTTACCGCTCCCGGCCCGGGCCCCGTTACCGCTCCCGGCCCGGGCCCCGCTGCCGCTCCCCGCCCGGGCCCCGTTACCGCTCCCGGCCCGGGCCCCGCTGCCGCTCCCGGCCCGGGCCCCGCTGCCGCTGCCGGCCCGAACCCCGCTGCCGCTCCCGGCCCGGGCCCCGCTGCCGCTCCCGGCCCGG
>QUSF01000104.1:743199-827659 GCA_003676055.1 Chloebia gouldiae | reverse complement strand
GGCCCGGGCCCCGCTGCCGCTCCCGGCCCGGGCCCCGCTGCCGCTCCTCGCCCGAACCCCGCTGCCGCTCCCGGCCCGGGCCCCGTTACCGCTCCCGGCCCGGGCCCCGCTGCCGCTCCCGGCCCGAACCCCGCTGCCGCTCCCGGCCCGGGCCCCGTTACCGCTCCCAGCGGCGCCGCCGGGCAGGGGACGCGGCCATGGCGGCGCCGGGCCCGTCCCGCAGCGCCGCCGTTCCCCGGAAGGCGCGGTCGGGCGCGGACGTTCCGGGCCGGCGGCAGCGGTCCCGGCAGCGGTCCCGGCAGCGGGCGCGGAAGAAGCCGGAGCAGCCGCGGGAGCTGAATGAGTTTATTGGGAGAACCCGGCCCGGGACCAGGCGGGGCGGGCTGAAAGAAGCGAAGGAGCCGCGGCCCTCAGGGCTCCCTGTGCGGGTCCCGCCGCAGCGGAAGGCGCTGGGCAGGAGCCGGTTCTGCAGCTAGTGCAGAAAGGCAGTCTGCAAAACATCAACCCAGCACGAGGGCACCATGGTTTGTAAAAAAAGTCCTTCATATTCCTCCAGTGGCTCTCCAGTGGTGATCCAGGGTTCACATCGAGTAGCTGGGCCCATTTCACCCTCCTCCTCCTCTACAGCCGCCTCTCCTGTTTACAACAGGTGTAAAAACAGCAACCCCAAACCCAAAGAACAACCAACAAGCCCAAACAAATGCCCAGAGTTCCAGAAGCCCTGACACAGGTGTTGTGGCAGTCCCTGGCAGGGTTCTGTCCTAACTCTCCCTGTGCTCCCTGCGCTTGAAGACAGCAGCTGCTTTCCAGGTACCAGCGGCATGAGACAGAAGAATCTCATCTGGGAATGTGTCTTCCAGCTCCAGAGCTAATTCAGAGTCTTTGGCATAAAGATAAGGCAAGAGTGATTCCTTCAGGCTGGAAAACAGAGCAGAATGGCATTAACAGCTGGGGTACAGCAAACTTCAAGTGCCACAATATGAGTGCACTGCACCACCCAAAATACTCAATATCCACAACTGAACAGGTGTGTGTGTAGTGAGAAGGGTTGAACAGCCAGGTGGAGGTACAGAGCCCAGCCAGGGGAGGCTGCAAGACAGAGGTGAGCGTGCCTATCCCTGAAGGCTAGCCTTGATCATCGTGGAGTCTTTTTCCAACCTTAATGAGTTTGTGATTCTGTTACTATTTTATCCAACTGCCTGCAGAACTGCTGGTGTTTGTGCCCTGGATAGCCGCTCCTGGAGTGTTTCAACAGTGTCCCCAAGAAAGCCTGTGTGAGATGGAAGTGACACCTGCCAGAAATGGGTGTGGATATTCCTAATGCTGCTGCCTGGGCCGTGTCCCCAGGACATGCATGTGCCAAGGGAGTGTTCCCATTGTGTGCATGCTGAGGCAGAAAAGCTTCAGTAAACAACTGTGATGGCTTCGGGTGTGTAACTCCTACCTCCACGTGGATTTGAATTCCTCCACAGCTTGGACACATCTCAGCTTCAGGATGATCATTTCATGGAGCTCCTGCAGGAAGGTTTCCAGCCTGGAGTGGACCAGGAAGGTATGCAGGAGCTTGGCAAGCTCTGGGGTGAGCTCTTCTTTGTAGTCTGGACTGACATCTGCAAAAGGATCCTAAAAATGCAGCGAGGGGAGAAAAAACCCAAACACAGATTTGAGCAGCTGCAGGCAGAGCAGAGCAGAGGAGGTCACACAGAGGTGCTGGGGGTGCCATACCCTGCCGAGGCGCAGCAGCTGCTCCGATTTGTGGGCACACAGGAGCTGCCACAGGGCCATGCTGTGCCTGAGCTGGCACCGTCTGAGGGCCTGGAACAGAAGGACATCTGTGGATGTGAGGGATGTCCTTGGAGCCTGTCCCCAGCCTGCCCTGCCCAGAGAGAGCTCAGCACAGAGCTCATCTAGCCCCTTGGCCCGAGTGGAGCCCATCTGCCCTCTTACCCTTCCCCAGCTGCCCTCAATAATCCAGTTTTTGATACCACAACAAGCAGTGGTAAAGTGAGAGGGCTCTGTCACACAGGCTGGATTTAGCATAAGCCAGGGCAGATTTTTACCCCACAAGAATCTGAGCTTTGCTCTCAGGACTCACCTGCAGCACGTGAGGGTTTGTCTGATCCCCCATCTGCAGGACTTGCTCAACGTACTCAGTCAGCAGCATGTCAGCGTTCTCACCAGCCATGGCCAGGAAACCCAGGGTGATCTCAGTGAGGGACAGAGCATCACACACATCACTGTAAGACTGCAGCTCCCCACTGATCATGTTCATCACAGAACTGGGCAGAGCACTCTGAAAACCACAAAGTCACAGTTAACATTGTTTTAAGAGCCATTCCTTTTTCTGTTCAAATTGCTCAAGTCAAGGAAGACAACAGAGCCCCAGATTTAGGAAACTGAAATGCTGAACTATCTCCCTTTTCTTTGTAAATCCTGACTGACAACACAAGGCCAGATTGCATGCACCCAAGGCATGCTGAGAAATCAGCAGGCAAGCCTTTGGATAGACAAGGCAAGGCACAGAAAACCCTTGGAAAAGCAGGGATTTCCTGCTTGCCTTGCTTCCTGCAGTGCAGAAACCCACCTGCTCCAGCTTGTTCTTGACATCATTGAACAGCTGCTCGTAGTTCCGGTCATGTCTGTACACCAGGGTGGGGATTCCCTGTCAGGAGAGAAACCCATGGATGTGAAGCTCTGGAACGCTGCTCCCAATGCCCTCCTGGCTGCACAGCCCCTGCCCATCCTACCGTCAGTGTGATAAGTGGCTTCCCCTGCAGGAACTTGCTGATCACTTGCTGCTGGATCCTCTCCAGATCAAAGTCCTGCAAGGTCTCCCCTCCCTTCTCCATGCTGTACTGACAGTTGGACAGGATCAGAGGGATCAGGTCCCTCTCCACCTCGTAACTGATCAGGTGCAGGTCGGCCACTTCCGAGGGGCTGACCAGGTACCTGCAGGGAGCAAAGGGCTTGTGTTTAGAGGGAGAGACCTCTGTGGAGCAGGGAAAACTGCCTGAGAGGGAGCAGGGAATGCAGCAGAGCCCAAGGAGCGGAGCAGCAGCACACCTGTCATCCTCCTTGGTGTGCCTGTTGACGGAATGCACCAAGTCGTTGTGCAGCCCAATGAGGTAACTGGCCAGTGCTGTGGAGCACAGCCCCAGCCCCTGCCACCGTGGCAGCAGCACCTCCAGCCTGCTGTCCAGGCTCAGCTCGGCATCACAGTAGCCTTTAGGCAGTTTGATTTCCCCTGAAATACAGACAGCAGTGTTTAAGGAGGTGCAGACCAGCCCAGGCTGAGCCAGGGCAGGAGGAGGTACCGAGCCTGAGAAAGGCTGCGTGCTCTATGTTAGGGACAAGCACAGAAAGGAACAAGTTCAGGTGAGACTACTATAACAGAGAAACAAATCCTTCCCCTTGTACCTAGATTCTTAAAATTCAATAGCCAAGCCCAGTTTTGAGGATATGCCTCAGCTTCAGTGATGGGAACTGAAATCAGAATGAGGAGCAGTGGAGGAACAGGGCTGGGAAAGAAGCTGCTCACCATTGGTGTCCAGGGAGCTCCTCAGCTTGTTCCAGACAGACAGAAACACATTCACTCTCCTCTCTAACAGGTCCCTCATCACATCTGAGAAACAACAAAAAGATGAATCAATGGAACACCTTTTCCTGGTGAAACTCCAATACAAGGATCTTCAGAGTGCACTACTGAACTCTAGGCAACTGCTCTAGAGACTAAACAGACACCAAACTCCTTTCTAAAGGTATCAAATGGAGTAATTTGCTCCGTTTGTTATTTGCCTGCTCCTGCATGATCTTTATGTACTTTCCATAAGTCCTTAAAAGCATCAGTAATTGTGCTCAAATACAATTCAAGGAGTTGCCACAAACTTCACTAAAGGAAGGGAAGAACATTCATTCCACATTTTAAGCAAACCCTCCTCTAGGGCTGAGCTTAAAATGCCAACAGAGCCACTGCTGCAGTGCACAGAGATCCCACTCCCCATAAAGAATCTCCTGTACTAAATTCCCTTTAAAGCCATCTGGTAACTTTTCCAACCTATCCAAGTCTCCAGTTCATTTGGGTGAGAATTAAAAGGAAAAGGTGAGTTTCCCCTTCACTTTCAACTGGACAATCCAGCACTTTCTTTTTCGTTAATTACAATTTTGGCATAGTCTCCTCACCTGAGTGGGGTTCCCTGAGGAATTCCCTGATGGAGCAGTGTTTGATCTCTGCTGTGTTCTGGAATTGCCTCACCAAATCTCTCTGCAGAGCCAGAATCTCTGGTAGGAATTTCACCAGCCTCAGCTCACTTTCCTGGAAGAGGAATGGGAACCTGTGGGAAAGGCTGTGCTTGGACAAACCAGTTGGGAATACTTCCATGGAATTACTTCTTAAATGTTTAAAAGACAACAATATCTTCCATGTTCATTCTCTAAATCATAGCAAGTACTGAGATAATCCAAACGTGGTTTAGTCCTGGGCAATCCCAGGCTCTCACCCTTGTGCCCCCCCCCCCCCCCCCCACCTTCTGCAGGAACTTCCAGAGGACAGGAACGGTATCTTTGGCATTCTTCTGCTGCACAACGTGACCCAGGTTCTCCACGGAAACCCTCCTGCGGCAGCTCCACATCTTGGAGTGGTGGATGTGGCTGTTCCCTGGCAGCTGGGAGAGGAATGCAGCTGGGTCCCCATACACTATTTTCACTATGGGGTTGGAGGAGATTCTCTCATCTTCTTGTATCTGTTGGTTTAACTTCAGAAGCTTTTTATCCAAATCCTGCATTAAAAATATAATACGTTATTGGATATTGTGAAATACCCTCAGCTGAGCTAAGCAATTTCTGCTTTTCCAGCTATACAAATTCATCCCAGAACAACTCCAGTCTCAGGCTCCCATTTCCCCAGGTAGAATAAAGGTGGCTAATCCTTAACCTGAAGCTGTGCCATGGATGGGCTGTCTTTAGAAATAGCCAGGTGAAAAGTATAGCACAGATATTACAGATTTCCAGTGGATTTTGAACTGCTCAGTTACTGGCACTGTACAGTAGATTTCTCACCTCCAATTCAGGAACAATAATTGTGTTTGCAACAATTTCTTCCCACTTGTTTCTCATCTTCTTGGTGGAGAGAAAATCATCAAAGTGCACCAGCCCTGCAACAGGAATATTTCACCTCATACATCTGCAATATTTCAGTGAAAAGAAAGCACAGATTCACAGGTGCCACAAGTTAACTGAGTATCTTGGTCCAGCTGGAGACTGACACCCAAACACCACAGAGTGATCCAGGTCTCCAGGAGCTTCATGTGAATGATGGGGATATATACAACTCCTTCATAATGCCAGAAATACTGAACAGGTTGTCCTAGACCTTGTTCAATGACAGACTGAAGCTTGGAATACTTGGGACTGGTGATGTCCCACACTCCAAATGCGGGCTAGTTACACATAAATGCCTCTGTGCCACAGTGACTCCAGACCCCACCAAGACCCCCACTGTGCCATCCCTCTTCTCCCAAAGAGCTTTTGGGAGTCATTGAGAGGCAGCACACAACAGGGATTGCACACAGCATGAGCTGTGTGCTGGGAGAGCAGCCCTACTCAGGAGCTGCAAGCTCTGCCCATCTGTCATGATGTTGTTTTATCAATAATTCATTTTCAGAGTTATTGACTGCACCAAACCTTGTAAACCCCACATACTTGACTGAAAGAAGCAAACAGCCAAAGATTCTTCCCTCCCTACAGTAAGAAACAAGCTTCAAACTCTCTAGTTTCCACTTCAGCTCAGCTGCTGATGTTTAGGGGTGAAGGGGTTTGTCAGCAAGGTGGCTGCATGGCCACAGTCCTTCAAACACAGCCCCAGGTGTGATAGGACAGGTGGCTTTTCTTACACTGGCCTGGCTGCTGCTGGGGGGCCTGCAGGAGGCTGCTGAGCACCAGGTGCAGGATGTTGATAGTGTCATCCACACTCTTCCCCAAAATCCTTGTCAGCTGTGCCAAGTCTTCCTGAATGTGCTGCTGCAGAAAGCTCACCACGTTCTTCACTGTTGGCTTGATCATGCTTCCCAGGGACTAAAGACAACAAAGGCAAGAGTTGAGCACAGCCAAAAACATCCAGGGAAGCACAAAGCACACAGAGCTCAGTCCTGCCAGGCACCCCCACCTGTGGGATTCCTGCTACCTGCGCCCATCAAGGCAGGGATGGGTGGATGTGCCTGCATGGAAGTGCAGGAATTAACCAAAATTCCTCCTGGGCAAGGAGGGAGGGAATTTGGGTCTTGCATCCTGACAGACTGCCTTGGTCACTTGGCAATATGATGAAAAGGATCAGCAGCATGCAAAGGTTTCCCTACACTTTGTGTGACCACTTGGAAGCATTTTTGGAAGATACCTGAGAGTCTCTGGAGGCTCCCAGCAGCATGGACAGGTGAGTGAGCAAACGGAGCAGCACAAAGACCACGGGGGACACGCCCCGGTCAGACATTCCCAGTGTCCTCCTGTGCTCAACATCTCCAAGGATGTGGCCAGTCTGCGTTCTGTCTTCATGAATACTGTAGGAAAGTGCACATATGTTTTTTTTTTTACCTAGACAAAAACCACACAAGACATCTCTGATACCCAGCAATGCCTTTTTGACTCATAATGTCTTTGAATACCATAAAAGCTGCCAATTCAAAGTGCCACAGGGGAGCAAAGGCTTCCAGTCAGTTTTGTGCACAGAAAACCAAATTTCTTTGATTACTCCTGCTTGGACATCCCCTCCTTAAACCTTCAAGAGAGCAGCATGAAGTGGTTGGTACCTCTGGCCTTTGAGGGCACCACAGGCATGTCCTACATCATTTAACACTGCAAAGGCACTGAAGCAAAGCCCACCTGGACTGTTGGAAGCCCTGCACGGGTATGTGGTTGGTGCCTCCAATGGGGACGTGGCAGTCGGGACAGCGGCTCGTTTCCATGGGGAGCCCACACTGGGAAAAGCAACAGGAGAATACTGAATTCCAGAGCAACAGCTTCTCCAGCAGAGAAAAGGAATGAAACAAAAATCCAACCTCTAATTCAAACCCTGCTACAAACTGGGCCTCTGCCTGATGTTTCCCAATCTATGGTATAAATGCTAGGGGGATTCTAAATTTTACATAACAATGATAAAATTATCAATAATACCGAGTTTAGACGTGAAACTCTGTGCATGAGAACTTTCAAACCAGTACATAAAACAGTTTATTGTTGAAAACTTTGCTTAAATACCCACCAGTCCCAAATTCTTACCTCTCCCACAGTGCAGAAGTGGCCATTGGGACATGCTGGGAAGAGAAAAACAAATAGGATACTTCTAAGACATATTTATACAGCCCCTGTTACTCCTTTCCATTGGTACCATCATCCTGGAGCAAGAAATATGCTGACAATCTAATCAAAAGTCCTGACTATCCCAAAGCCCTATGGACTGACAGGCCCACGCAGGAAGCCAAGAAATTTTTCAGTGCTACTTCACCTTGAGAAACAAGGAATCAAAGCCTGACATATTCTGCTGCTGAGGGCAGGAATGCTCTCACCCCCTATTCCCTGCTGCAGAAAGGTCCAGCTGGGGGAAGCAGAGACAAAGCTGGCCAGGAAGGTGGAAGAGTTCTCCTTTCACACCCTGTTTGTATTATCTTTGTGCCCCCTCTGTGAACAGCTGCAGACTGAAGACTAAGCAGCACTGGATGTCCTTTGGTGCATCACCCACACAAACTGTCTACAGATCAGTATTTACCACAGATAACTTGTGCTGAGGAGTGTGTTTGTTCTCACTTTTGGAACAGTTTCATTCTCCATACCCAAGGAATTCCTTCCCCAGCCAGCCAGCAGCACTCACCATACCACTGCAGACCACGCATTTCCTTCCAGGTCCTCGCCTGAGCCGTGATGTCCTCAGGCATCGTGGGCAGAAATGAGCGCTGAGGAGGGAAAGGGGAAGACAGTCACAAAAGGATCTGTGAATCAGCTCTGTCCTGTAGCAGTCACTCACTGGTTCTCTGTTCACACTGCTGAACAAGTGACATCTGAGAGCAGAGATCAGGCAGGTGACGCAGATGCAGATTTTCAAATTCACCTTTGAAAACCCACTCTTAGAACTGTCAATATTGTTAATACGTTCATGTGAACTCTCCAGACATCCTGCAGTGCATTGTTTATGCACCCTGGTGCATACCAGCATGTTCCCTTACACCTTGGTAGCAGTTCCCTCCCCGTGCTGAGAAGCCAGAGCTCTCTGAGCAGGCAGGTCAGTACAGTGAGAGCTGCCAGCTGCTTTCAGCCTTGCTCACCCAAATATCAGCTTCATACTGCTCAGGATGGAGAGATGCCTTGAAAAGCTACCAGGCCAGATCTTGGTGTTGTGCTAATTAACCCAACAGCACTGAAATAATCCCTGACAGTGTTTCACAGCTCAAACCAGTGAGTCAGAGAATTGCTGTTGAGAAAGGGGATCCAGCAGATACAGGCAAGAACCAGGGAGGTGCTGAAGTGCACCTGAGCTCCGTGCCCTTACCTGCATGCTGTGTGGCTGGAAGGCCAGGTTCCTGAGGGGCTGCAGGACAGGGCTGTGCCCACACAGCAGCACAGCAGCCACGTGCACAGCCATCTCCACCAGGGCTCCCTGCTGGCTGCGGCCCCACGGCTCCACAGCCAGCCCAGGCAGGGCGTTCCTCACCAGGGCAACTGCAAGGTCCCGCAGCTCAGGAGAATTCAGCACTTGGCAGCTCTGGATGAACTCAGTCATCACCTCTGTTTGCTGAAAGCACAGATTGGAAAGAACTAAAGCCATCAGGATACTGCACCCACCCAAGTGAAGAGCACTGGCAGCTGCTTTCCACACTGGGTTACTTGCTCTGAAAACTCTCCCAGTCTGCTCACCTGGGCCATTACCCTGGCTGGGACAAAGGCTCCTCCACCACTGATTTAGATGCCCTTCACCCTTACCCACAAAGCAGGTTTGTCACAAGCTGCCAAAGTGGAGTGTCCTACCTGCTGCTTGGGACGAAGGCTTGGATCCCCGTACAGGGCAGTGACCTCTCGGAAGATGGCCAGGAGCAGGTGGGCAGATTCCAGAGCTGGGGGGCTGCTGGAGGCCTGGGGAAGAACCAAGGATGTGGCAGGGGACAGGCCTGAGTTGCCCCAGCTACAGTGATGGGATGTGCAGGTGGGAAAGTAAAGAAAATGTGCTTGAGCACAAGCCCCAGTGACCTCCCAGCAAAGGCTCCCAGGTGCTGGGAACAGCCACTGCCCACAGGGACACAACAGATCTGGGGCCATGCAAACCCAGCAGGGGTCTGGGGGGAGGACAGGGCCCAGCACGGGTCTTGGGGGAGGACTGGGCTGTACCTGCTGGGCCTCCAGCAGCCCCTGGGCCGTGCCCTCCATCATGGCTCGTCCCACGGCGTCGCGCAGGGCCTGGTACCGCTCCCCACACACCAGGTACCGGTCAATGTGGTTGGACTGGCTGTGCTGGACCTGCCAAGGGAACAGCCATGCACAGCACTGGGCACAACCAGCCAGCTGGAGGAGGCAGAATCTCCTCTTCCTCCTGAGCACTGGGGCATTTCAGGCTCCCCAGAGCAGCAGCAGCAGACATGGTACTTCCAGGAGAGACTCCATTCACCAGAGAGCCAGGACAAGACAATTCACAACCACCGCCACTCTGGCCTGTCCCCCAAGAGCCACACAGCACTAGGAACACCTCAAAGCGCACAAACTGAAGGTAAAAAGGGGACCAGAACCATCACCAGGAGATGCCTCTTGTCTACCTGTTGCAGAATTTCTGCTGGGAACACCCAGCTGAACTGTGGCTCTGTGACCAAGTTCTGAGCAAACTCCATCCCGTACTGGCTGGCAATCCTCCTGACCAGGTACACACGGTGCCAGTCGTTCCTGGTGAGGCTGCAGAACTTCTCCACGTTCTTCAGGTAACGCTGCTTCTCCTTCATCTGCTCTGGCTCTGCAGGGCAAAAAAGAGGTTAAAACAAAGAGGCAAAAGCACATCCCACCTTGTAAAACTTTTGCCCCGTCTGTAGCACCAAGTCCCTTTATTAGTACTGTGTTATTAGACAGAAGAACTTCAGAGCCCTCCCTTCCTCGGGTGTTGTCTGGAGCATCTCCTCAGCCAGATTTCAGACAATGATTAATTTCTCAGACAGGGAAGATATAAACTCATCAATATAAACTCTTAATCCCATCTAGCTGTGAAGAGCTGTCATTAATATAAAACAACAACCCTTACAGCAGTCCTGGGTCTCAAACAGCATTTATGCTTTAAAGTTCAATTCAGTGGGCTCTAAATAAATCTCACTGTTAGCATCAGGAGAATAAAATAAATCTCCTTCCATAGGTGCTAACTGCCATGTAACTACACTGGGGTCACCAGCACAGCCTTGCTACCAGTTACAGAGCACTTGTAACACCTGGTCAAGGGGACAGACACTGACTGACACCCCAAGGAAAAAGGGGGGTGCTGCTCTCCTTGGCCATGCATCAAAACAGGTCCTAGCAGAGCGCAGGGCACTGACAATGTCCAGCCCAGCTGCCCTGCATCCAGCATTTCCAGCTGCCAGCAGAACAATCAGACTCACGTGTGTGCTGCTGCAAGTGGAAGATGAGCTCTGCAGCCCTGCTCAGGCACAGGCGCATCTTGGCTACGGCCTGCAGGTATTCCACAGAGGCTTCCTGGGGAGCCTCTCTGCTGCTGGCTGGGAGGTAGTTCTCTGGAAAGGCTCTGTCTTCAGGCAGACTGTTTCCATGCCCATATTCCAGGCTGTCCTCTGACTTTTCACACATGGAATCCTAGAGAGAGGCCAGAACACTGGTGAGTGGCAGAGACACCTCACTCAGCCACCCCTGTGCCACCATCCCTGAGCCTCCAGCCCACCCTGCCACAAGCACAGCAAACCATCCCTAACCCTCCAAACCATCCCTGCACCCTCCACACCACTGCCACTGCCCCCTCAACCTAAACCTCTGCCAAACACCATTTTTAGGATGTGCCCCAGCTGTCCCACACTCCCCAAGCTTGGAGCTGAGCAAGAGCCATGAGCACGCTGTAAATAACACACATGCCATGTACCAAGATGCCAAGCTCTACCTGTCTGTCCCTTAGCAAGAACACAAATGGTGATTTTAACTACAAAGTCACCTAAAAAAACCCTCTAAGGAATAAAACCTCTCCCCTGCTGTCACATTTGTTTCAAGTTGTCTTATGTTCTGAAAGTTATGCAAGAGGAGGAAAGGGAGCAATCCAAAAGGCATAATAATTTAAGTTTTGCACAGTAATTTAAGGGTCTGTGGCAACAAGAAGGCAGTTCAGCAGTGGGCTGCTGCCATGAGAAAGGCCCTGTTTGCTGCAATCCTGTGCTGGAGTTTGAGGTTTAACACCCAGACACTTGTCCAAGGAAAGAATTTATGTAACATTGCAAAGACACACAAGCCTTTCCTTGAAAAGCAAGGCTCATTCCTGAGTGCAAGTTCTGACCAGATGTGTGGTAGCAGCTCTCTGGCCACAGAGAGAGGCACAACTTTCCCAGGCATGGTGCTGGGGAAGGCTGTGAGAAGGTCAGAGAAAAGAATGATAAACAATTCTTATCTTCACTTGCTGCACCTGTTTTTGTGAACATGTGGAATGTGTTATGGAGATATGTTTACCAAAGGGTGGTTTCTTAATTAGCTAGTGGTGGTGGTGCTTTAATTAAAGGACCAATTAGGTCCACCTGTATCATAATGGTCTATAAAAGCAATGGGTTTCTTCATAAGTATAGGACAATAAAGTGATTGAACAGCCTTCTGGAATCATGGAGTCAATGCTAATTATTACCCAGCTGGGGGATTTGATATCAACTCCTTTTGGGCTTTCTAACTGGAAAAATAGTTACATACACAAGAAACAGACGTAGAACTGCAGAAGAATTTCTGTTCTTGGCTACAAGAGTTTCATGGCCCAGCTCTTACCTCCAAGCAGCTGACAAAAAGCAAGTAGAGTTCTTTTTTGTCATTTTTCTCTAGGAGCTCGTTGTGCTCCACCTGGGACAGGTAACGCTGCACATCATCTTTCACCTCATTGAAGCTACAGAAGAGAGAGACACCCCTGACACAGCTGCCACACTGACAGGACTGCCCCGGCTCTAAATCACAGCACAGCTCCCAGAGCTGGCTGTGGGACAGGTGGGGTCACTCAGGATCCAGCTGCAAGATGGAGAAGCCCTTGTGCCATTTTTTGCAGGTGACATTTGGCAATGAGCCAGGCTTTAACCATCAGCAGTGCTCAATGAGCACTTCCAGGGCAAAAGGTATCTGGTTCAGGAGGTGGTCACACCTGAGAAGGGGCTTTTGTGCCCTGCTGTAAAGGGAGGCTGGGAGGGCTGTGGGGATGGGGAGGTCTGTGGAGCAGACACAGGATCAGTCCTGATTAAATATCTGTGAACGAGGAGTTTTGCTTTGCTGACCTAGATCAGAGCAACTACTCAGCCACCTTGCAGCAGGCAGGCATTCACCCTCAGCACCGGGTTAGTGAGGGACAGCCAGGTAAACCTTGCACGGGCTGCTCACACTGCACCACAAGCCCCATGCAAGCCAGCCAAGTGTCATGACTAATGCAAAGATTGTGAGATTTTGTGGCAAATGTGAGATTCAATGAAACTCAGGGAGGTGAGGAGAACAATGGGATGGGTTTGATGAGGAACAGAGCTGAACCTGGCCTGGCCTAACCTCCCTCAGCTGATTGTGCTCACCTGTACTTCAGGAGCAGCTTCAGCATCACAGAGCGGATGATGGGAGTTTCATCCACCTCATCATTAAATGGGGACAGGAATTTTGTGTAGACAGCAGGGTGATCTGCGCAGACAAGGGAAGGACAGGTTTGTCAGATGAGAGAAGGTGATGATGGATACAGCTCTATAAGACAGTGTGAGGGTGAAGAAGCTCACCTGAGTCTTTCACGAGGCTTCTGTGAACAAACAGCAGATCCAGGAGGCTCTGGATCACCTCTGGCTCAGGGGGCTCGTTGTCCTTGAAGCACATAGTGGTGACCATGTCAATGAAGAAATTATTGCACCTCTGCCGGAACAGGGCCTTCTTTGCTATGGCAGCTCTGGGAGGGGGAAACCACAGAACCTCTTAAACCATGCAGGAATCAAGCACAGGCAAAAGTCACCAAAGGGAGATACTCTTCAGCCTTCCCAAGGAGATAATTCCTAAGGTCCCTTCCAACCCAAACAATTCTGTGATTTGCATGTTTTTACAGAGGTCAAGGCAGCTTTCCCCTTTTCTCAAACAGAATGGATAGGACCTGTTCAGTTCCAGAGGGATGAAACAGAGTTCACCCACCACTCTGCTCATGTTGACCACCTCAGAGTTGAGAATTTCCTCACAAAGCCTCCCCACCCAACCCTCCCACCTTGGAGAGGGTGGATGGAGTACCTGAGCTCCTCAGAGACAGTTAACTCCTGATCCTCCACAACAACCCTGCAGTAGGGACAGTACATCTGTGTTGGCACCAGCCACAGGCTGATGCACTTGTGGCAGAACACGTGGTTGCAGGGCAGGCAGATGGGGTCCTTCGGCTCTCCCAGGCAGATGGGACATGGCTCCAGACCATCCCTGGAATCCAGAAACAGCAATGAACACAGCTGCTCCCATGCTGCCTCCCCAAAAGCCTTGCATTCAGCTGCAGCTAGACCAAGAGCTGGCTCACTGCACAGCTCAGGGTGCAGAACCAAACAGGGTCATTGCTCTTCCCTTGGCTTTCACTGCACTCCATGCAGCACTGCCAGAAGTGTGCTAGAAACACAGGCAATGACCCTGCTGGCCCCTGCAGCCTGTCCCAGTGTCAGTACCTGTAGAGCCTCCTGCTGACCTCGTTCTTGCACTGGCACAGCACTGTCAGCACCGCAGCAAAGGTTGGATGAGACTTCATGTCTGAATCGAGCTGGAAACACTGCAGAAGGAAAGGACAAAGCCCAGTGACTCAGCTGCAACACCTGAGACCAGAATTCCCGTGATCAGCAGAAGAGGGTAGAGGTGAAATCACAGCTTTGCTCACCTTGGCAAGAAGCAAAGTGTATTTTCTCACCAAACCCTCGAATTCTGGCATGATGGCATGGATGCCCACCAAGACGTGTTCCACGAAGAGTGCCATGGCAAACACACGGCTCCAGCAGGCCCTGTGGGGGACAGCAGGCTGTCACCACAGCAGGAATGGCAGCCAGGGAGCCAGGGGCTCACTGCTGCTCGTGCTCCCCTCCACTGCTCTCCTGCACTTCTCACTTGCTTTGCACTTTGGCTTTCCAGAGGGATTTTTGTCAAGGACAGAACATTCCAGCACTTCACCCAGGAGGCTCAAGGGCTTGGCCTGGAGGCTGCACTGCAGCAGGACCAGCACCACTGCACACACCTTCTCACACCTCTAACTTCTATCTCAAAAATTTTTTAAAATACCAATCACAATTAGCTACACTTTCTTCACTTCAAATAAACTAAACAAGGTCTGTGAGAAACTGGGGTAGCACTCTGGGCTTTCTTCCAAAACACAAGATGCAGTGAACTTCCCCATCTCTTGAGTCCATATCCACAGAGAATGAAGTGGGGAGACACTGCTGGTTAACAGGAGCCTGAGGAGAGTTTTAAATAACCCCTGAACCCAGATGGAATGTACCAGATGATACTGCCAAATTTAGAGAGAGAATCTACAGGAGATGAGGGAAAAAAAAATGTGGTTCTTGCTGCTTGGTATGTAATTGAGCCCAGCAGGGACCTGGAAAGGTTTGCAAAGCCTGAGAAAAGCAGCACCAGAACAGCTTCAGGCTGCCCCAATGCCCCAGAGCACCACCAGGTAAAGCAGCAGGGCTGTGAGCAGAACTTGGTACCTACTTGAGCTCCCGCAGCAGCTGATGGCAGCAGCTGCCCCTGCGCTGGGCACCCTCCTTTTTGCACAGGAATTCAATGGGCATATGGAGGGTCTTCACTTTCTGCAGCCAGAGCTCGGGGTAGGCTGTCTGCACCTGATTCTCCAGCTCCTCAGCACACACCATGGCAGCCAACACGTCCAGAACCTGCACACACACAGGGCCAGGGGAGACAACAGCTGCATTTCAGAATTACTTATGGACCTGGGGCTTTCAGTCTGGTTTGCTCCAGCATGTGTTCTACGGAATAATGTCCTACTTGATTATCTTAAACTCTGCAATTCTCATGTTTGTGGCTTGGCTCACTAGCATGTCCTATTAACTAATGCAAAAGCAGGGTAAACTATTTTAAAACCTGCTTGTAGCAATAACAACACAGCAGATAATTCCCAATTCTGAGGAACCCGAGCCTCTGCTTCCCCCTCTGCTGTCACTGAAATCCAAAGGAGACTGAAAAGCAGCTAATTCAGTGCAGACAGAGCTCCCTGCCAGGGCTGAGGGAGTGACTCTACCATCTCAGAGCGTCGAATTCTGCAGCCTTGCTGGTTCAGGAGGTAGCCAGTGACACGGGGATACACAGCCAGGATCCTGGAGAAGTTCTGCAGGCGGCTCTTGAACTGGTTGTGTGCCAGGTGAGCCCAGGGCAGGGAGGGCACCAGCTCCTTTCTCCAGGGGGATTCTGCCATCCACTCCTCAATGCAGGACATGAATGCCACACGCAGACACTGCAGGGGTGGCACACAGAGAAAACCAAAGGTGAGAAAGTACTTTTATAATTCATTTTGTACTGGAAATCCTGGCAAAACTCTCTGAAAGATGAGAATCACTTCCCTACAAAGACAGCCTTAAATGTCTAAATTTATACAGGTGCTTTCTGAGTAACCTCAGTATCCAGTGGTCTGCTCTGGGGTTCCCCTGCTCTTGGGCTGTCTCAGAGAGGCATTTTCCCCAAGGCAGGACTGATTCAGAAGGACACATTCACAGGCATCACATCACACTCTTCTCCCCATCCAGAGGGTTTGCAGCCCCTGACCTGCAGCTCCTCCTGGGAGGACACACCGATGGTCAGGACAATAAAGTCTGTGATGTAGCACTCAAAGAGCTTCTGCCTTTCTCCCTCAGTCAGAGCAGAGATGAATTTTCCCAGGGCAGTTTTCTGGAAGTATTCCACAAACTTCTCAGCATGGCCTGGAAAAAGAGGATGAAGAGAAAAGCTGAATGTTAGGAGGAAGCTGGCTTTGACACAGCATCAGAGACACCGACACCTCACTAATCACTGATGCATCCAGAACTCCCCTCAGCCAGGGCACTGAGGAGGGACTCAGGCCAGGCCTTGTCAGCCCAGCACCCATGTCATATTTCTGGAATCCCACCTTGTCATTAACTCTTGGCTGCTCCACAGCACTTTGAATGCAAGGGCACAGAACAGGTGAGAAAGATGAATGGTGAGAAGCACAAAGAAAAGCCTCCTGCACAGAACTCTGCTGCCACTCAGGAGCACAGAGACACTGAAGGTGACTCCAGTGACAGGAGGAGCACAGTAGTGACAAATCAGAGCTCAAAGGGCAGTGGATGGAGATGCTGAAGCCAGGCTCTCACCTTCAGTGTTTTGGATGTACTGAGCCTCCAACCACATCTCTTCCAGGTACTCCTTTATCCTCCAGCTGAAGGGCATCTTATTCCCAGCATCAGCAGATACCATCATGTTGTTCTGCACCAGGATTATCTCTGGCTGAGAGCTGGGGGTAAAAAGGTCATTAATGCACAGAGTTTTGTCTGGGAAGCACAGTGCAGACAACAGAGGCAGGGGCTGCAGAAAACAACTGAGCCCTAAGAGGGAGGGGAGAGAGAAGGGGAGGGAACTGCATGACTCTGAGAAAAACAGACTGAACTGTGAGCAGTGCCCTGCTGCCCTCCTGGAGCAGCCAACAAACAGCATCCCTCTGCCTCAGGGGTTAGAGCCAGTGCTGGGCTGCTCCCAGTGCTGCCAGCCCAGCCCAGCCCTGCCGCTGCTCCCCTGGGCTCACCTGTTCTTCCCCACACTGGAAGGGACAGTCAGGAATTTGGAGTCACTGAAGATAAACATCCACAGGTTCGTCACCCACTTTGCTCCTGGCCTGGCCAGCAGCTCCAGATTGCCATTTCTGTCTATGATGGCAATCAGGAGAGCCAGGAAGGGAGTGACCACCTTCTGCACTCGCTTCCACAGGGTGTGCCTTTGGGGAGAGAGAGATGGAGAAACCCAGAGGGAATGTGAGCAACACCATCAGCAAATCAGGAGGTGCCTGCCCTGAATAGCTACTGACATTTGCATGTGACAGAATCCTAAGGCTGCCTTTATGGGAAAGAATACCACCAACAAAAAAAACCTGCACTGCTCTCACTCCTGGCTCACCTGTAAGCCCACTGTTCCACTCAAGCACTTGTGCATCCCTGTCCCAGTACAGCCCCTTCAGCTCTAATTCACCCTTCCCCAAGAGAGGCTAAAATTGCCTTCAGAGAGTTTCCAGCACAGCCTGGAGACTGACACTGTAAATGTTCAGCTTATACAAAGCTGCTGTCTCTGCTGCACAGGTGCCACTTGCAGACCCTTCCTGGGAGGCTGCAGGTGACAAGGCAGTGCTGCTGTCCTCACCTGAAGGTACCTGCCTCCTGCAGAGCACTGAGGTTGGAAGCCTCCCGAAGCACCCAGTTTTCTGGATGAAGGGAATTTTCTTCTTGCTTCTTCAACAGGCTGGAGAGACGAACCTTGGTTATCTTCAGGAAAGAGGCTACAAAACAGCAGGGAACTTGTGTTTTCTTTTCTATTAGCTTGTACCCAAATATCCCACTAAGTATAGCATATGACAGTTGTTTCAAAAACTGGCCAATGAGGGAAAAAAACCAGCCAGCACAGCCAAAGAGCCCACTTGAACAGCAGAAAAGCCCTACATCCACCCACACACTGGAGCATAGACACACATTCTTGGGAGACCCCCATTGTCTGCACCACAACAAGGGTCTCTGGATCCCCAGTGACCTGACTGACTATTTTGGTGGTCCCCAGGTGTCCAGGGATACTCCCTGCAGCACACACCTTTCAGCTCATCCTCTTTGGAGAAAAGGCCAAGCAGAATCTGAATCCTCCTCCTGCTTCGACTCAGGTCTTCGTTCTGGTCCCGCAGCATGCCCACAGCACTCTGCACACAGGTCCTCAGCAGCACAGTGGTGTCCAGGATCTCACCCTGCCCAGGAAAACAAGGTCATTCCCCTGGAGTGACCCTCCTGTCCCCAGTACACTCCCTTGAAAGGGTTCCAGTGCTCCCTCAAAGGGCCTGTTGCTTGGCATCCCTGCTCCCAGCTCCCCTCAGCTCAGGCTGCAATTCTCAGCTCTTTTGCTGTCAAGAACACGATGCAGCTTCCATGGCCCTTTCAAACTGGCCTGTGACACAGCATTTGTGCTCAGTTAAGATTCCTGCAGGGGCAAGATTCAGCAGTTTGAGGAAAGAAGTGGAAATAATCAACATTACCAGGGAAAATCTGCCCATCTGGGGAATGCTCCATGTCCCTGGTGCTGGGCAAGTCCAGCTGAGGCTACCGGGGCACACGAGGCAGTGTGAATGTGGCTGCAGCACAGCCAAGTCTTCAGCCAGCCCAGCTCCACCTCAGAGCACACAACTGGAGTGAGGCTCAGGACCACAGCTCCCACCTCCAGGGGGAGATAGGCAACAGAAACCCTTAGAGATGATTTTTAAAAATCAGAAGAATGAAATTACTAAGGAATTACAGAGTCCTTAGAATGGTTTATTTCTTTAGTGATGCTGATTTTGACTGGGCAGTGGGGAGGAGGAACTTATGTCTAATCAGTAACATTCATGATGCAAATATAGCCGATTGGTTTCAGGTGAAGGGGGACGCAAAAGGTGTGTTGCACCCATGGATGACAGAGCAGAGAGCCACAGTGACAGCTGAGAGGCAAACAAATGTATTCTGAACTGACCTCATGGTGCTCTGCTCCTGGCACTGGTGTTCCAACCTCCATCTCCTCCTGCTGTGCTTCTCCACTGGCAGGCAGAGCTGCAGCTAAGGTGTAGAATTTTTATTAGAAAGCAGCAGTGCACTCCTGCATCAGTCAGATCAGAGTTTATTTTAGCAACTGCATCCCAGAGCAGCAGAACATCTGTCAGAGACCCATTAGCACCTGCATGAGTAGCTGAGATTCACCTCTCAAACACAGACACAGCTGCTCAGGCTGTCAGGCTTCATGCAGCAAGAGCTGGAAAAATGTGACACTGAGCTAATGCCTTAAGCTCTCCTTGACTCCTGTCAGGCACTGTGGTGACAGGAAAAAAGACTACGAAAAAGCTGAGGGGAAAGATCCTTGTCAGTTTCTGCCATGCAGCATCTGCTGCCTCCTGTGCTGAGACAGAACACTCAGGCTGCTGACCAGCGCAAATGCCACATTTTTGTCAAAAAGAAAAGGGAAAAATACCAAATTAGCTTGCTTAATGATCTAAAGTTGTAGTAGGGAAGTAAATACAAGTTGGGAGTCATGTGGCGACCCCCCCAAAACCAGGTGCTGAGCAGGGAAAGTCATCAGATACGTTGTGCCAGGCATCAGTTCCTGTAGTACCGAGTCTGAGACCACAGTTCCCTCTCCCCAGCACACAGCTCACCTCCAGCTGCACCTGGATCCTGAGAGAACACCTGGCTGATGGTGAGGTTCTGCAGGGCTGACAGATCAGAGATCATGTCCTTGGATCTGCGGAGGTCATCGATGTGCACAGACTGCCACAGCCCTACAGGCAGAGAACCACAAGGAGTCACTCCCAGCCTGCAGCTTGTTCTTCCAGAGGAGCTTCCCCAGAATTACCTGCCAGCCCCTTGGGTTACATTCAGAGGTCACTAACTCTCACCTCTTGCTGTAGGAGGGGAAAGCACAGTGCCCTCAGAACCTGCTGCTGCACATGTCCCTGCCTGACAGCTCCAAGGTTCTGAGGCTCCCAGAAGCCCCCAGACCCAGAGGAATCTTGCTGGACATGTCAGCACTTGCTCCAGAGCCTCTGGAGGACAACACACCCTCAGAGTTACCCTCGTGGCTGTGTGCTGCTCTCCAGCTGACTGGAGAAGGGACCTGTCTCAGCAGGCAAGGCAAAGTGCTCCCAGCCAGGACTGCCAGGTGATCCCCTGAGCAGTCCTGTGGGACAGGGAAGCAGCTCTGACAACCTGCAGGACAAACTGAGTCCAGCTTCTCAGCATTTAAAGGAACAATGAGCAAGAGAAATGATTGCCTGAAGGACAGATGGGCACACCCACCTCCATGGAATCCCACGTAGGATTTTCCTCCTTCCAGCCGGGAAAGCTTCATGATAAAGTAAACAAAGACAGAGACTTCCCCCAGGTCCACTTTGTTGATCTCATTGACAACAGTGTACCTGCAGTAAAGAGGAAATGCTGTTGGCAGAGCAAAGGCACACAGAGGCCCATGGCCACGGGTCTTTCCTCAGAGAGGACACCTGTCCTCTCCCAGAACAGACACAGGTGACTCCCACTCCTTCCTCCCAGCTGTGGTGCTGAGCTGTCACCTCCAGCTGTGCCCTGAATTATCCCATGACCCTCAGCTCTTCAGGAATTCTGCAGCCAGCGGCCAGAATTCACACTTCAAAGGCGATTATCTGCTCATTTCACCCAGCTTAATTTACTCTGACTTGGGTTATGAATTATTTGAAATACAATCAGTGCCTTTAGATTCATTCTGCTACAGAATAAAGGATTGCATATTCCTGAGTGTGAGATCCCCAAAAAGCACCAATAACCAAACACAGGGAGGAGCAGCCAGGCAGAACTGAACCACTCCACACCCAACTCACTTGGCTGAGGCAATGAGCTGGGCATCCCGAGAGCCATCTTCGAAGTCTGTCTGAATAATGAGGACTTTATTTCCTGAAGTAGAATCCAGGAAATCCCTGAAGAGTGAAAAAGAGATTTAACAGAAGTCACTGAGTATAAAGATCAAACATTAAAGACCACAGAACCAGTCACTGGTACATTCTGCATTAGCTTTGGCTGCTGCAGCAGGAGAGAGAAAAACATCAAAAATCCATCTCATGTGATGGAGCTGATAAGGTTTGTCCCTTATCAGCAGATATTTGGGCACAGCCAGCCCAGCCTCCCTTTTCCATATGTGCTACTCCGAATGCTCTGCCCACACACCTTCCCCACAGCTGACAGCCCGTTCCAAGCAGGAAAACACCAGCCCAGACTTACCGGATGCCCTTCAGGAAGGAGTACTCTGTGTCAAACTGCTGCAGGAACAGGATCTGGGGCCTCTGGGCCTTGCCCTGCACCTCCCTCTCCAGGCAGGCAGCATCGGCACTGGTGAGCAGCCGTGAGAAGGTGGTGACCTGGGGAGAGAGGGGCAGCAATGCAGCACCTGTGCTCGCAGGGCTGCCAGCCTGCTGCAGAGCTGCACTGCACCATGGCGTGCTGTGGACCTGCGCTGCACCCCAAAATCAAGGTTTATTTGCCGCCAGCTCTGCACACCCAGCGCTGTGGTGCACGCAGGCAGTGCCATGCTGCAGGCCTGGCACACGGAGCTGAGCGGGGTCAGGAAGGCTGGCAGCACCCCATACTCACCTCGGTGAAGGCGGTTTGGGACCTGGCCGCCGCACGCACGTGGGCGCCAAGGAAGTCAGCAAAGGACGTGTGCTGCTGCTGCCTGAAGTAGGTCTGGGCCAGGGCGTGCGCCATGAACACCCCTGCAGAGTTGCAGAGGCGGATGACGGCGTCGGGGGTGGCACAGTTGAGCAGGGCCAGCCGTGCCTGCTCGGTGACGCGGGGCAGGAGCTCGGCGGGGGCGCAGGCCGGGCGCAGGCGCTGCGTGCCCTGCAGCACCAGCGAGGCGCAGGTGTTGTCGTGGTAGCCCACGAACACGTCTGCAGGGCGGTACTGCTGCTGGCTGATGAAGTGCTCCTCTGTATTGACCGCTGTGAACTCCTGCACCCACCGCTCCAGCTCCTGCACGGCCTCCTTCTGGCCCTTGTCCAGCATGGTGCTGATGTCCAGGTAGTGCTTCTCCAGTCGGTTGATCAGCGGGATGGGGAAGTGCTTGTACACCACCTCCTTCTCCTCGATGACGATCAGGCGGAACTTGGGGTGCACCCGGCACTTCACCCGGTGCGTACCTAGTCCCAAATCCACATACTTCTGCCCAGCAAGGTACACATAATACTGGTTGAGGGCATCGTACAGGCTCTCGTAGAGGTTCTGCAAGTTGAGGAGCACAACCATCTGGCCAGTCTCCATGCAGACCTTCACTCGGTTGATGTTCCTGCATATCTGGGTGTATTCTTGGTCCTTAGGAAAACTGGAGCCAAAGATGATTTCTGGCTGCTGTCGAGCAGTGAAAAAAGCCTGCTGGAGGATCTGCAGTGCAGCATAGTTCTCAGTCAACACAAGCAGGTACCTGCAATCCCCATCCTCAGCACTGCTATAAATGTTCTGTCTGATCAGCTCTATCCTACTGATATCATGAGCACGTATCTCCCCTTTTTCTAGCAACTTGGAAGTGAATATTTCCAAGGCATTGACATCATCTTTGCCACCAAAGTTACGAAGAACCACTGCGGCGATGTCCTGAGGCGTGGGCTCACTTTTGGAGCTCTTAGCTAAGGCAAAAAACATCTTTATGAGGCTGTAGTAGTCACGCAGACCAAAGAACTCCCTGTCTTGGGCCTTGCAAATGTTTTCATATGCAACTGCAAAGTGGTGGAAATACTGCTCGACCTTCTGCAGAGCCCCTCGTGCCGAGCAGCAAATGCCCTTTGCACTCTCGATGAGCTCCTCTCTGCTGGGATCTCCACGAGACACAAAGATGCCTCGATTCATCTTTGCAGGGTCCAAAGCCCAGTTGGAAATCCCAATGAACCCAACCTTTTTGTGAGGAAGAGGGATGTCATCTATGCAGCCATCCTCCAAAAGTGGATGCAGAGTCTTCAAGGGCATTTTGGGAGAGTCTTCTGCCAGCCCAATCTCATCCAAAACCACCACTGATACATACTCCTCCAAGTTCTTCCCTTCCTGGAATCGAGCACAGTGTTTGAATGTGCCTATGATTCCCTCTGGAGTGGAGAGGGGGCTGCACTGAAAAGACACGAGATGGATCTGCTTCAGGTCCTTGAACAGATTGGAATGAGCTGCTTGGCCCTGCATAGCATCGGCCACAATTGTTTTTGCCAGGGATTTGGAGCTCCCAGGCTTCCCGACCAGAAAAAGAGGGATTTTCAGCTCAATACAGATGACCATCATGAAGACATTTTCTTTCAAGGCCAAGTTCCTTGCTATGGTATCCCGGAGTGGCACCCCACTCAGGAATAAGTCCTGCATCAGGGTGATTTCTTCCAAAATCTTTTTCTGGGTATCGTAAGGCTTTGGGAGGACCTGGCTGATGGCAGTCCTATATGGCTCCTTCCTTTCCAGAGACGCATGGTAGCAGACCCCGACTGCCAGCACCAAGGACCAGATGATGCCGTTTCTATCACCACCACCCTTGGGAGCTTTCCTCTCGGCCAGGTACTTCTCCAGCTCCCTCAGCAGCAGCTGGCTGTGCCTGTAAAACCACTTGAACACCTCCATGCAGCGCTCCACGTCCCGCAGGCTGACGAAGCTGCACTCGTCGTCCCTCTGCCTCATGTACTGCTGGGAGGCAAAGAGCACCTCTGTGACCATCCTCACTTCATCCCTGGCCATGGGCAGCTGCTCTGCCACGCGCTGCACGATCTGCTGGATGTACATCTTCTCCGTGCAGTTGTTGAGCTGCCCGAAGTCCCACACCAGTGGGATCATGCTGGGCGGCAGCGCGTGCACCCGGTACACGAGCTGTCTCAGTGGGGTGGACCCCAGCTTCTCCCGGGTATCATTGGCCTTGACCCGGTAGCCCAGCCCAGCCAGCTCCAGGCGTTGGATCATCCTGTCCATGTGCTTCCGGTAGGGATTGCAGGCTGCAATGATCCTCAGGCCAGAGCCAGAGGCCAAAGGCCTCCCCTGCACCGTGCGGTCACACAGAACCTCCTTAATGCTGCTCACAGCCTCTGTCGTGTTGGCTTCATCGAAAAAGAGGATGGTGTCCAACCCATACTGCTCCTTGTTGGATTTAGCCAGGGTTTCTGCTTCTCTGATCCTGGCGTAGATCATCTCTGCAGTGGTACCTCCATGAACCTTGACAAGCTTCATGTTCTCCACCTCTAACAATTTTCTGCGTAACTGGCACAGGAACTTCACCAGCCTGGTTTTCCCACAGCCTGTTTCTCCCATGATGACCACTGGGATGTCGCAGCGGAACCGCATCTCGATGGCCAAGATTTTCAGCATGTTGTCTGTGGTGAGCTCGTACGTCTCGTCGGGGTCAAACACAAAGGGGAGCCCCAGCACCATGCAAAGCCTCTCGAGCTTCTCCTCGCGCGGCAGCTGATCAAAGGGCACGTTGAAGGGAACCCTCTGCATTAACAAGCCCCGGAAGAGCTGGGTAGTCATGATGTCCTTCTTGATGACATTCCCGTTCAGAGGATTGATGGCATCAATGCGATTCCTGGTCTGCTGGAAGTGAAAACCAATGAATGTCATGGACACACGATCCTCATTGAAAAACAGGTAGGGATGAGGCTCTGACTCCCACTTCTTCCTGATGCGGAAAGGAAGTAGATCTTCCTCCGCAACATTCTCCAGGTGGGAGGACTGTCTTCCTGAACTCTGGTCAGAAATGCTCAGGGAGGGCGTTGCAAAATCCCGTGCCATTAAAATCATGAAGCCAACCACAAAGTTCTTGAAACCACTCAAAGTGTCCTGGACAAAGTCAGGGTTGCAAAAGACAGAAGCCTCGCAGTCTCTCAGCTGAATGTTGAGGAACCAGGTGAAGTTGCGGAGCTCTGCCCAGGAGGGATCCATGACCCCGCAGTGCAGGAGGAAGAGCTGCAAACATTCTGCAGGGCTGCCTTCCACCGAGAGTGCCTCATACCAGAATGTGTCCAGGTCACAGCCTTGGTCAAACCTCTTCAGGTACTGGAAGGGTCTCTGGAAAGCCTCACTGCAAAATTCCTCCTTGTCCATTCCCACATCCCCAGAATGGTTCCCAAGTGTCTCCATTTCTAGCACTTCTTTGGGAGACTTGCACGTTATTTTAGGGAACACATCCAAGAAGTGATACTTCTGGCTCACTGACATCTGGAGAAGAGAAAAAGAAAATAAAAGGTCATCACAGAGCTGTAGCCACACTCTTCATCAGCTTAGTTAATCTATTCTTAACAGTCTCTTTGCCTAAAACCACAGACCTGAGGAACAGGAGCCAGCTTTTTCCCCCTGCATCCCTTCTTCCACTTAAAGTGCACCAAGGAATCCTATTCCCTCCTATATTTTCCTTCCAGGAAAATGAGCCAGGCATCACCTCCAGCCCCTTTCTCAGGGCTACTTCAAAGAAAACTAAACCCAAGAAACTGCTAGTATTTATTCCAGTCACTCCTATATTCTGTTCTTACAGCTGCATATAAATATTCCCCTACTTTCAAACATGCAAATTAACATGAGGGAGATTAGATTTTGCATTTTTATGTTTCCTATAAATGTTACAGTGGGGGCAGTGAGGCTTGGACTAACATGCCTTCAGAAATCACCAACCCAAGGAAATTAGACAGGCCTAATTTGCTGTCTGGTGTTAGTGTCACCCTGTACAACACCAAGAACACCAGTTTGTTATGGGATACAGCACACCCCCAGTGAAACAGGGAACTCCTGGACTGTGGTTACATTCACAGTCTCTACAGCTCACCACAGCTACATACAAACATGTGCAAAGTGACTGAGAAATTCCCAGAAAAGGAGCATTGCTGGTACGTACAGGTCTGGCTGCTTTCTTTGGCACTGGGGATACCTCCAGGATTTCAATGATGTACAGATGACACTTCTGCCGTAGCCACATATTGCCATTATTATCTGTCAGGTACTGCAAAACCAACAGCTTGAAGAGAAACTCTGGAATTCCACGCTGCACCTATCACAAGGAGAGATACCAAGGCACTTTCTCTTCATTTACCCATCACAACTTCACAGAACAGTTGAGGGTGGGAAGGCTCTCTGCTCAAAGCAGGCCCAGCTAGAACAGGCTGCCCAGGGCCACATTCAGTCAGGTGTTTAATGTCTCCAAGGTGGAGACTCTACAGCTTCTCTGGGCAACTGCTCCAGAGTTGAATCACCCTGATGGCAATTGTGTTACTTACACAATAATGAGAGAACACATGGTAGGGAAATGGCTGGTTGAGAAACAAGAGCTTTAAAGAAAGCTCCTGCAGGGGTCCATGCAAAACCTGTAGGACAAGGCAGCTGTAGGAGGGAGGGATGTACTCACTGAGGAGGTGATATCAAAATGGAATATCATGGGCTTTGTCTGGTGTTCTCTCTTTAGAAAAGGCAGGAGAGATTTTAGCACTTTATCTTCATCCACTTCTGGTTCAATCAGTCTGATGGTTTTCAGAAGGTCTGTGCAGTCAGGCTGCTCTTCTTGCAGTCTCTCATGAAGCCTCTTCACATACAGAGATTTCCCTGTTATTAAAAATGCCACAAGAATTAAAGCCATCAATATCAGATATATCACATTAAGACCATAATAGACAGAAGGAAATAAAATGCTTAAGTACCCCATGCCCTAAAATCTCTGGAGCTTCCTAAAAGGCATTCCAGAAGAAAGTCTAAATCTGGTTTGAGCAGCTGGAGCCTGGAATCCAACACATTGCTCTTGTTATCCATATGGTTTGGTTTCCTTCCTCTGCCTGAGAGAAGCTTCACTCTTCATTAGGACTTCAATCTATTCTATTTTGTGCTTATTTCTAAAGTCAAACCAGGGGACAAGGTGACTTTGAGCTTTCACCTCCCTGCACTGACCAGTCAGAATTGCTCTTTTTGACCAAGACTCTTAAATCTTGGACACAAAACCTGGCAAGGTGAACCCCACCCTGCTTTTGAGCTCGCAGCAGAGCCCACTCTGCACATGTGATCTTACCCATGCCAGCTCTTTTGGAGGACACAATCCCAACACACATGTGCTCCTTGAACACGGCCGCAGCCGAGCTGGAGGGCTGAGCCACACGGAAGTGGTGCTGCAGGTACTGTTGGATCTCTGCCCGTGACCTCTGGGGAATCATGTGCACCTTGCAGTGGCTGAAGGCAGAGGGCAGGTAGCTGTTCTCCCGCTCGCAGTTGCACAGGATGATGAGCCTGTAGGAGCTGTTGTAGCACTGTAGGTGCTGGAACAGCTCCTCTGCCCTGCGGCTGACATCGTAGCTCAGCTCATCCGCGTACAGCATGGTGTATATCTTGTCCCCACCCTGACAGGGAATGAGGCACCTGCGCAGGAACAGCCCCACCTGCTCTGCGCTGGTCTGGGGCGTGCACAGCAGCACCTCGTCGAAGGTGGGAAGGGGCTGTTCAGGGCTGTTCATGTAAATAGCCAGGGCAGAGCTGAGCACCTCCGAGCAAGGGCACATGATGAGGTTGGGTTGACCCACACAGAGCAGGTCCTGAGGGAAGTCTCTGGTGACACATTCCCTGCCACTGCTGGCCAGGTTCTTCAGCCACATGCCCAGTGTATCCATGTCCAAGCAGTTGGGGAGAAAAGAGCCCATGTTGCTCATGTAGCACTCCCAGATGCGCTTCAGCCGGGCACTCAGGTCCCTCTCCCCATCCAGCAGCACTTGGAAGTCAGAAACAGCCTGGCCTGAGCTGGGAGGCCCCTGGCTCCTGAGGGCTGTGAGGACATCCTGCTCGGTGCATTGGGGGTTGAGGAAGGAGAGCATCATGAGTGCAGCCTGGCTGGGGCTGCCCCGGCCCAGCTCTGAGCACAGGTACACCAACTGCTCCGCGCTGTAGTAGTTCAGGTAGAAATGCTCACATCGCTTGGCATTCATGAAGCTTTTCCAGCTCTCCAGGAAACTCTCCATGCTTTTGCAGAGGGCTGGGAGCACGGCTGCCATATCCCCTTGCCCTTCCAGCACTGGGATGGGGCCCAGGGAGAAGTCTATAAAAACACAGGATTCTCTGTGGGGTGAACAATACACCTGGGCAAGCCAGGAGCGGAAAAGCATGTTCCCAGCTGAGTAAAGATCTATAAAGGCCTGGGCAAGTCTCTGGACATTGGAAAAGACCTGTGTGAGGACAGAAGAGAGAGAAACAAGCTAATTTACAAGTTTCTGCCATGAAACCACTGGAAAGACATTCAATGAAGAAAGTCTTTGGTCCCAAGGTGTGTCAGGCCTTGTACAGCAACCAGAGACTCTCTGTGACTTTTTAACAGCAGCATCCCAAGGCAGCAACGCCCACATGCCTGTGACCACCATCCCCAGGAACTCCACTGTCAACCACAGCCTTAAAAGCTTATACTCAAGGGAAAATCCAGCCCAGGCTCCAGCACCAGTAACTCCCCTGGGTTTGAAATCTGACCTCAGAGAACCTCTCCACCTCCAGGCCTTGCTCTCCCTTGGCCGACATGAGCATCAGTTTGTTCTGCAGCTCACGGAGCTCTGCCAGTGAGTACTTCCAGGAGGCCTCGGCGTCCCCCGAACTCCCTGGGAGGGTGAAGCGCAGGACGCTGTCCAAGGAGACCTGCCAGAGCATGAATTGTCAGCGTGGCTGGGGCTGAGGCTCTGCCCAAGGCCAGGGGAGCGCTGGGGCAGCAGCCCCCAGGCAGGAGGGGCAGCAGGAGCTGAGTGACCTCAGCCTCACCTTCTGCCCATCAGCTGGTGCCCTCAGCACGTAGACCCCTCTGCTGTTGATGGCAGCTGCCAGGGACAGTGAGGACAGCTCCACGGAGCCATGGCTTTCCTTCACTGTCTTTAGCCACTCCAGCTGCTGAGCCGAGGCACGCTGTGGGAAGAGGAGACACAGCACTGCCCCCACTGCTCTGAAATCTGGGATGTCTGCTTACACCTGACCAGGACAAACAGCTTGGGCTGGAAACAAGAGTTTAATAATGTAGAAGGAAGAAAGGAATGAGTACTGGTTTCAGCCTGCTTTTTCTGCAAAAATCTTCCTTACCCACTCCATGGGAGGCTGAACAAAGCCCACACCTCTTGCTACAGAAGCAGGCCCTGCTGCAACAGGGCAAGAATGCCCAGGTATTTGCCTCCCCTCTTTCCCACCATCAAACCTGCACAAGCCAAGCTGCACCACATCACACTGGAAAGCCTCACAGCACCCTGGAGAAACCTGTGCTACACCAGCTACATCTGCTGCAGTGAATTTTTGTGGCACAAGAACATCAGCTGTTTTTCCTCCAACAACAGCTGCAGCGATGTCCCCACACAGGTACCATTTGCCCGGTGCAGCCCAACTTCCAGCCACTCCTGGAAGGTAGAAATGAAGGAGGATGCAGAGGCCCTGCTCCAGCAGAACTCACCAGTTTCTGGGGGAGGGCTTCATCGCTGTCCAGGGCTCGCCACAGCTTCTGCAAGCAGCGCATGAAGTCCTCGAAGCCCGAGTCCTGGCGGAGCTCATAGAGCAGGGAGGAGTAGCCGTGCACAGTGCCATGGAAACAGGCCACACGGTCCACGTCCATGTCGTTCTCCCCCGCCGAGATGGAAGCCAGGTCAACAAACACCTTCAGCTCATTTATGTCTGAAACGAGGCAACACAGGAGTGAGCAACGTGTGAGTAGGCTTGGACACCACCCCTCATCACCACCCTCTGCAGGAAATGCAGGAAGAATGCTTTGAACAGCAGCTCCTGTGTAACTGCCCTCTCCCCATCAGCTTTCCCAGGCCATTCACCCATCCACAGATCCCCAGCCAAGATAGGAGCAGTGTCTGGGGGGTGTGTGCAGGTGAGGGTGTCTGTGCAGGTCAGACAGCTCAGCTGGCAGACACACAACTCCATCCCCTGAAACAACAAGTCTGAACTGAGCAGCAGCAGCTGCTGAAGCCCCCAGGCCCAGACCAGCTCCCAGCAGGGTGGTCACTGTGTGCTGCACCAGCCCACAGTGCATGGGTGCATGGGCACATTTAAAGGGTCCTCATAGCATGTTCCACAACAAAGCCTATCAGAGATGTAACTCTCAACATCAGAAGCTGCCAAGGCACAAAGCAGATGGGTCAGGGATTCGGTGTTCCTTCTGTCCCCACACAAGCTGCCATCCTTTCTAGTACTCTCTAATTCCTGGATGAGCATCACACACCTTTCAGTGCTTCCCTGACCCAGCAGACAAACTCCTTCTGCTGGGCCAGCTCCCTCAGACAGCCACGGCGGGGCACAGTGATTCCCTGCAGCAGCTTCTTGGCTTGCACGAGCTCAGGGCTGATGGAATCCAGCTTCTGGGTCTTGTAGGATTCAAGCTTTTCTGTCTGGAAAGCAAGTGGTGCAAACACTCATTGAGTCTGGAACTGTGAAATGTCACTGGTTCTGAAGCAGGGAGAGGAAAGCCCTCTGCAAAGCCACAGATGATGATACAGCAGTATCATCATCTCCCTTTAAGGAATGACTATACAAAAGCACTTGGAACATCTGATTTTTACCTCAAATAAGCATTCTGGGACAAGGAATGGCTCTTGACAGACTGAGACAGACTTGTGGGAAGGTTCAAATTTAGCCAATACCTTGACAATACAGAGACAAAATCAGGGATACTTACTATATGCAACAAGTTTTCCAGGATACTGAAGTCACCAGAGAGGCCTAAACTCTCTTTGACATGGGCAATGATCTTGGCAGCATCAAAAGTTAAATGCATTTCATGGTACTGCTGGATCTGCTGGACTCTCTGGTCAACCCAGCCTCTGTGTTCCGCAGGTCGAAGCCCACAGATGATGTTCAGCTCTGCTCTGAGATCTTCTGGATGATTTGTGAATTCCTGGAAAATTCTATCCACTGCAGAAAGTGTGAGACTTCCTGATCTGAGATCATCATACAGCATTGCATAGCTGTCAAAGCAAGGGCGGATCATGCTGTTTAAAGCATCATCAAGGTCCAGCTCAGGAGCAATCTCCTCCTCATCGTCCTCCTCATCCTCCTCTGGACTGTCACGCACATACTCCACTCCTGCCTTCTGTGCTGCTTCCTCCCAGAACTGCTGGAAGATCAGGCTGTCCTTAAAAGAGTGCATTTTGTGGACAAAGTCTTTCAGCTCTGGGCTCAGGCTGTAGAAGACCCGCAGGGGTCTCCTTCCCACCGCTACAACTTGATTCAGTCTTTTTAAGCGAAGATCTTTTGAGTGTTGAAATTCCACTTCACCTACATTCACTGTAAACCAGAGACAGGTCAGAGGGAGATCAGGTGGTGCAGCTTGACTCCAGCTCACTTCATCCCATCCCCCAAGCCACAAAATGCTACCAGGCAGGTGGACCCCTCCAAGTGTCATTTGATGCACAAGCACTCACTTGATCCCCAGTGCTCCGGTTTTACTTTCCCCACCCCTCCTCACCCTCACTTTGAGGCTTAGAATCAAACCAAAGCCAAGAGATTTTGAAGGAAAACGCTGTTTTCTGGAGTCGCTACTTTCAGACTGCTCCCCCAGAACTGTACCTCTCACAGACTTCTGCACCTTCCTGCACATGCTCAGGAAGGTTCCTATTGCTTTTTCCTCTCTTCTGAGCTGTGTAACTTCTTCGTGCCTCAACTCCAGCAGTTCTTTCAAGCTTCTCTGGAGCAGTTCCTTTTCCTCACTTGGTCGTTGCTGGTGCTCTGAAAGAAAACTCACCTGTAGTCACAAAGCAGACACTTCCCACACCCTGCACCCCGACTCAGGTTGGGAACTGCAGAGTCACAAACCCTGCAGTGACAACACAAACTGTAGCTGGGAGCTCCCTGCCCAGGCCAAGGGACAGCACTCCACATTGCTGCAGCCCCTCCTGAGCATTCCTAGCCCCTGCAGCCCCTTCTGAGCAGGCCAGCATCACCAGTGATGCCCTAAGCCAACCATGCCCCTTTGCACCCATCTCCCCTAAGCCAACCATGCCCCTTTGAACCCATCTCTTACTTGTCTGCCAAATGTGGAGGAACTGTTCCTTGTGCTGGAAAACCTCCTCCAGGTGTTTCACGAGGATGCGGCCACTGTGGATGTCATCAGTGACACTCATAAGCACAGAGTCTGCTATGGCCATGACATCCTTTGCTTCATCTGAAAGCTTGTCCAGAAGGTTTCTGTTTGCTCCTGTTCCACAAACAAAGTATGTCACGTTTCCCAAAAAATAGGCAGAATCAGGAACCTTTCCATGCCATGGCACAGAGTCCTTCCATTTCCTACTGAATCCCGACCCAAGAGCCTTTGGACTCACACCACCCTCTGATCCCTCATGTCTTTTTGAGCAAAGCCAGGATATCTCAGGACAGCAGTGTGGAAACTTTCCATGGAGAGCCCAGACCTAAACCCTGTGGGGCAAACAAAAGCCATTTGAATCCATTCACTTGGCCAACTCTTTGGCATTTTTGTATGCCAATAACTTATGAGAACTTCTCAGAGAAAGAAGTTATGGTCCACAAATCCTGAGGAAGCTGCAGTGGATGAGCAGAGGAATAGTGGCTCCCTCTTCCTTGGCCTTCCCTCTCCAAACCCAAGCTGAATAATTCAAGCTTTGACATAGGGACTAAACCAAGAATAGGACAATTTCTCTCTGCTCCTCTGTGCAGTGAGAGCAGTGAGGTAGAGAAAAGCTTCTCAAGGTCTCCTAAAACCCAACTACAGACCTACCATTAAAGCTGAAGATATGTTTGATGTCAGGCCACGTGAGCAGGTGGTGCAGAATTGTATCAAAGTCCTCCTCAGACTGCCCAGCCCTGACTGGCCACGACTTCACTATGACAGCAGATACAAGCTGGCTGAACTGGCCCACGTTGTAGGCAGAGATCTGTTCCAGGAGATTGCTCTGCATCTGCCAGGGCACACAGAGAGCACACAGAGAGAGCAGGGGTGGGTCAGATTCTGGGGTCCCACTGTGGCTGTGCCTCAGAACTGGCACTCATGCCAAGGAGTGCCTCCAGTGCCAAGGTATATTCCAAACTAGCCCTGTGACACAAATGACACCAGAACTCATGCTGGAAACATTACAAATATTACTCATGGAGCTCATTTCCTGATTTCTTATTGATATTTTTTTGTTGCTGGTTTAACAAACAATCCACAGCAATTCAAGCAACAACCACCTTCCCCTTCCATTACAAGGCACATCCCTGTGCAACAGAATTGCTGTGGAATTCCACTTTTCTTTCTCCTCCCTTCCCTACTTTTCCCTTTCCCTACCAGGGCACACACAGTACCTGGCAAGCTGCAGGTACAGCCTCTGTGGCACAGTTCTGGAAGCACAAGCTGATGGAAGACTCCATCTGTGTGATCTGGGGGTGCTGACAACAGTACACCAAGATTTGGTTCACTGGAGGCTCCTGAAGGCAAAAGGGAGATTTATCATGAACTCAAAGTGTTTCTCCTGGCAGCATGAAGCAGTGTTGCTATCAAGATAATAAAAGGAACCTGAGCATCAGTCCATTTCTGAGGGCCTGGGAGAGAGATCAAACAAATAAATGCTTGGAAAATATTTTAATTATTTCCATCTAAAGTGTGTGATTATTTAATATCCACCTCTCCTAGCCAAGCTCACAGAAGAAATATTAGTTTCCTAATTTCACTATGAAAAATCAATGGCTTAAGGAAATGTATAACTGCTGTAGAAAGGAGAGGAGGAGATATATAGGGTCAGTCTGAAAGGGACTGACACATGTGGGTGAGCATTTGGGAGCCTGAGCAGCACCATTTCTGCACAAGGAATGAAAAGAGAAGCATCAACTTGGCTTCTCTGGGCCCTTGGGCATTTACTTTGCACTTGCTGGTTCTTAAAACCACGGAGGTGACAATTGCTCTGAATGTGGATTTCCTCTGAAGCACCAGGACCTGCAGCCAGGCCACTGACCAAGATTACAGTGTGGGACATCGTCATGGCCAACTGCTGAGCCTCCAGAACCTGGTTTATTGCAGCAATGGCAATTGTTATGGCCAAAGGCACGGTGTTTGCACGTGCTCCTGCTCCAAGCACAGCACAAGTCACTTCATCTGCTCTGGACACCAACCAAGCCTGCCTGGAGTCTCTCCTACCTGCTGGATTCTTTTCTTCAGATCTGCAAGTAAAGTGTTCCTCCACGTCTGAGTGAACTGCTCATCTGGAAAGCTGATATTCACAAACTTATTCCAGGCCTGCAGGGGACAAGCAAACCAAGCCAAACCATTGAGTGCTGAGATTTAATAGAGAAGGAGATTAAAAGAACAATGTAGAAGAGATGCCCCACACGACTCAGAGAGTCTGAAGTCCTTCCAGATGTTTCCATCCTAGGGAAAAAGGACACTCCCAGAGCTGCAAAAGGCAGCTTTTAAGCCCAAACAGTGTGTTACTGTCTCAGCTGCTGAAGGAGATTTTTGGATGAGCCACTTCCATCCTGCTGAAAACTGTCCGAGGGAGGGCCAGGAGCAGCAGCTCAGATTGGCAGGGCTGCTCTGAGCTTTGCCTGCTGGAAGGCCCGAGGACAACCAGTGGGACACACTGGGAGCAAGACAACACCAAGGGGCAGCTCCTCACCCCAGCAATGCCTTTAGGAACAGCCAAGGAAGAGCAGAACGGAGGTGAGCTTCAAACACTGCCCACCCCCACCCCACTCCTTACCCAGCCACAGCTACAGAGCCCAGCAAAGAGCCAGCAGACTCAAGATCCTGGCTAAGCTGCACTAAAGCCCCTTTTTACTGACATTATCAGAAGATGACAAACCCGAAGTTCAGTGAAGAAAGTGAAGGTGATGTGGTCCAGGTACTCCTTCAGTAATTTCTGTTTTAAAACATTTCTGAACCAGGCTCGAGCTTCCCTCAGAGCTCCACTGAGCAACTTTGGAACTTCCTGCACAGCATCCCCTGGAACCTGCCCCACACAGAGGGAAAGACAACAAAATAAACACAGTTCAAGCAGGACAGCAATAGACAACTGAGTTAAATCAGTATTTCTAAAGAGAAGGCCCAAACCTATCCAGAACACACAAGAGCCCAAAACAGACCCAGCACTGCTTGAATAAAGAGCAGGAGAGGCTGGGAAAGTGCAGTGTTTACAGGCAGCTTGTGCTTGTGCTTATGCTTGTTCCAGGAAGTAAAGACAACAAATATTTAAGAGGAAACAAAACCAGACTTAAAACAAGCTTATCACAGCAAACCTAAGCATCTGACCTTACTCTCAATAAGAACCAAACTCATTAGGTAACTCCACACATGTCTGAAAGTACTGCAGTCTTGCTTAGAGTGTGAAGTTCTTCAAACTGAGACTGGACCTGACCCAAACCCAGCATGTTGTACCACACTTGTGATATTTCTGGGTACCTTGCTTGTATCAAGTCAAGAGTTCCTTGGTACTCACTGCTGGGGGCTGAAGCTGGGCAACCTTGGCAATCAGGCTGGCAGCAGTGGCAGGGATCAGGAACAACTCCACTGTCCTGGCAGCCTTGCAGAGCCTCTCGTGCAGCCTGAGGCAGCAGGATAAGCAGCACTGCCAAGAAGGAGCCCCCAGAGCTCTGCAGGGCAGCAACACAGAGGGAGAGTTAATTTTCCGCTCCAAGGAAAAATTAAAAACAAATTCAACACGGTGCAGCAGCTACCTCCCTCAGCTGGATTTAAAAAATAGGATAGAACTCCAGGATTCTTTTCCCCACAGAGATTTCAAGGCACACAAGCACAACCCCAGCCCTGGTGCAGAGGCAGACAATGCTCTCACAGGGGTGCACTGCACATACCTGGCTGAGGGCTCATCCAAAGCACACAGCACTGTGTTTAGAATCTCCTCTACCCGAGACTGGAAAGATAAAAAATGAAACAGTAGAAGAAATTTTACAGACCAATTTCTGATTAGCTGAGAAGAGGGAACTCACTATTCTTTTGCATCTTCTCCAACATTTTTATAAATAAACTGTAAAATAGCAGAACTTATTTACTGAATGTCAGAGTCAATACCTGGGCAGCTTTTATATGCACAAACCCAACCTGTACTTCTTACAATTTGGGGGTTTCAAATCTATTATTAGTTGTAAGGTCCTACTCCTGCTGTCCTCACACCAATACAAGAGTTTTCACAACAGCAAGAAAATCTCCCAAACCAGCAGCCTCTTGCCCACCCCTGCAAAAAAAACAGTTTCATGTCTGAGGAGGTCAGGAATGAAATATCTGCCATCACTAACCAAGAGTGGATCCAGCTAAGAATAACCTCCCCTCATCAATGACAACACCTCCTTTTGCTGCAGATACACTCCCAACTCTCCCCCTGAGGAGTCTCTGACTTCAGAACAACTATTTTTGCTCTTAGCTAGGTTTGAAGCTCTTTGTGCTGTGACCTGCTGCCAGCCCCAGTCCCCTCAGTGGTGGTCAGTTCTGCCAAAAGACACACAGGAGCCCAGTTGGAGTCTTCATCCCAGAGCTGGGTAAAACTGCCAGGAGACAAACCTCAGAGCTTCTCCACGAGAGGTCAATGTCCTCCAGCCTGTACAAAACACCTTGGAGAGTAACTAACAGGTCACTGGAGAAGTCTCTTATGAACTCAGCCAGGCTCCTCAGGGGCAGCACGCAGAGCCAAGACTTGACCAGAGTCACATCAAATTCCATCAAGTATTTCTTTTCTCTCATCCGTTCTAGCAGGGTCCTTCTGGAGGGGAGACAAAACAAAATTTTCAGGATTCCAAGGAAAAAAAGGCTGTGAGCTTGTGCAGCCGACAGAGGAGTCTCCTCCTCATTCCTGTGCTTTTGTCCCTGCAGCTGAGGATCAGTGGGCGTCCCCAGGGCCTAGGGGTGGCACAGCAGAACCAAACCACCGAGCACAAGCGCTCAGGGAAAATAAAACTCTAGGTCTTGCTCAGACTCTACACAACACAAGCAGCTTTAGCTCCCACCTGCTCCCTGGATGGCAGAACTGGGGGTTTGTGTTTGGGGGGCACACCGTGCCCAGCTGGGCTACACTCAGTGACCTCTGAGCCACCAGTGTGGTTGTGCTCAAATACCCCAAACATCCTCCCTCAACATGCTACATTTCATACTCTTTAAAAGTGAGGGAGGAGAAAACCCAAAAAAAGAGATGAGGAGGGCACAGGGAGCTCTGGAAAACTCACGCATCCCACTTCTTCCTGGTTTCAGCAAATGGAAGCCCTTCCAGCCCTGCCCAGACATCCTCCTCCACCAGCCTGTGCTCCTGCTGCAGGGGAGCAGCAAAGGAATGCAGAAGGGGAAGGATCCACACCCACTGGTCTACGTCACATCCAATGCACCTCTGGCACAAGTTTGTCAGGTCGACCTTCAAGCTAAATAAAAAAAAACCAAAACAAACACTGAGTGAAAGAACAGCTTTATGCTGGCCTTGAAAAAACCCTAGGGGTGTGGGAGGCTATGTTTCAATCTCTCTATGTGCCTTCAATTGACCTCTGGTCATTATTTTAGCTCCATCTACTCTTCATTGCAGAGGGTAACTGTGCAGGTTCAAGGCCCAGAGCTGCAATGTTACTGAATGTCTCTGCACAGACCCTGCTGCTGGAGCACAGGGAAGACCCAATCCTTTATCTACAGTCTCCCCATGAGCCCCCCCCAGCCCTGTGACATCCACATAGAGAAGGACTCCAGAAAGAAATGCAATGGCAGCTGTGTGAGTGAAGAACTCCAAATCCAGTGCCAGGTAAGCAGTCAGATTATAACGTGGTAAACAGGCACTCCAGGGGAAACCAACCAAAAAGTGTGGAATTATGCACTGCAGCCTTGCCTGGATGTTAGCCCTGCTTCAAGCAGGAGGCTGGAACTGCGACCTCCAAAGATACCTACAAACGTAACTTTTTCTCTGGTTCGCTGGCAGTAGAGAGCTGGATTCCTGTTTTATCAAAGCAGCACCAGCCTGGTCAGTTAGATGGTACATAGAGCACTTACTTGGTAACTCCTGCAAAATCCTGTTTGATGTGATGAATCTCATTCTGTACATCTTGTGGTGACACCTGATCCAAGCACAAGAGGCTGCACAGCTCAGCCAGGTCACTTTTAAGTACAAAGAGTGAATAGTTCTCAAGTACCATGAGAATGGTGAGCCCCAGAGCCAGTTTGCTTTGGATGACTCTGTCCTCTGGAGCTGCTTCTGGTGCAAGGAAAGGGAGAGCTATTTTCTTCATGTATTTTAGCAGCAAATCATTCACCTGGGACAAAGGAAGAGAAGAAACAAACCAAGCACAGCATTAGCATTAGTCTTTCTCTTCTGAAGCCAATGTCTTCTGCCAGTTCCAGTGAGGCCACAGGACAGGAAGGAGCAGCCTTGACAACCAAAAAAAGTAATGTAGCATTTCTGTCACATTTCCTAATTATGTCAAGTAAGAAATTTTGGATTCCAGTAGCCCTGCTGACATCACTGCTTAGAACAGGATCAGGAGGTTCTCCCAAAAAGCAGGCAGGTTTGGAGCAGAGATAAGTGCAAAGAAGTTGCTAGTGACAGAACAACTGGCAGCAAAACTTAATGGCAAGGTTTAGGAAATTAGTATCCGGACAAAAAACCCACTCAGGTACAAAATCACCATGTCACAGCCCTGCTGCTGACCCCCATGGGGTCTCAGAACCACACTGAGGTGCACAGGTTGACTGAATCCCCCCAGGCAGTCAGTGACAGTCACCCCTGAAGCATCCCCACTGCTTCTGTACCTGAACTTTGACTGGAAAAGCAAAATTAACCCAACGAGCTCAACAGCAAAATTAAAGTTTGTGTTCAGTAATGGAATGTTTTCTGTCTCTGTGCAAGAGAAGGGATTACCTGCTCTGTGCTGAAGTTTAGCTCTCTCCACAGCATTGCCTTGCCATCAAACACCCGCTGGGCTACTGCAACGTTATGGAACTGCTTCAGCTGCCAGAAGAAATTCCTCAGATTGTCAGGACTCCAGGTTCCAAGAATGCTGAAGATACTTTCTAACATAATATTGGCAGCTATTTTCTTCCCTTCCACCACTTCCTTGTTTTTATCAAAAGTAAAGTATTTTTTGAACTTGGAAGGCTTTGTACACACGATGTCATCGTACTGGTGCCACTCTGGAACAGCAACACAGGGAGAACACAGGAAAACAACCATTGCAATCAGGTGCCTTTTCCTTTCCAGCTGCCTCAGCAATACCTTCAGCAGCCCATTGAGCTCCCAGCTTCAGACAGGGCTGCCTTCCAGGAATGCTGGGCCACAGGATAGCAGGGATCACCCCAAGGGGCAGGTCCAGCCTGCAGAGCTCACCTCCATTGTTGAGAAAGTTTCTGTTTATCAATAAGCAGCGATTCACAGGTTGACTGGATTCTGAATTCTTGTAAATGAACTCATACTCCCCCTTCCCACAGGTCACCCAGTACTTGTAAGGAATGTATTGATCCAGGATTTCTCTGCTGAGAGTTACGGCACCTTCAATGAGGTATCCATGTTCTCCCAGATGCCTTGGGAACACAAACACAGCAAAGGCAAGCAAAGGACAGGTTAGCTGACCTACAGACCTCCTTTTCCACGCACTGCTCCATTTTTTAATAGGAATGGTGACTGTTCTTTCACAAGAACATTTTAGAACAGTTTTCTCCACTGTGAAATCTTTGCTGCAACCCCCACCTGTGGGGACAGAGCCACCCCTTGCACAGTGGCTGAGGCCCCAGAGGGACCCCGTTCTCAGAGCAGGGAACACTCACCGGGTGCAGTTCAGCTCACAGATGTTGTCCTTCCAGCTGGTGTAGGAAGGAACGCCCTGAGCCCTGATGAACACCTTATCGATATCGGGGTTGAGCTTGAAGTCTTTGGATAATATTGCATGGAAATACACTGTAACACCCTCACTGCGCCTCACAGAACTGCAAGGGAAAGAAGAAGGATTCTTTTGGGGTTTTTTAATTGCACAAATCACTGTAGAGCTCAAATCAGACTTGAACCACCAGCTGAGTGGTTGCAAGACCCATAAACTCTGGCAGCAGTTCACTCAGACTGATGTTTGAGCAGGCCCAGTACAAAGCCCAGTACAAAGAGGAAAAATGGGCTCCTAAAGGCAGCAGGAGATGCTCTAGCCCAGCAGAGTCACCTGGAATGGCTACACTTTCCACCCATTCCAGCTCATAGACATTAACCAAAATATCAAAACAGCTCTTCACACTATTCACCTGAAGTGTTGTGCATGTGAAGCATATGTTGCTCATAAGAGAAAGAAATAAGAGAATAATCTTTTTTATCCATCAGATGTTCAAGCAAGTTCAACATATCACCCATACTGCAGCCCCCATTCAACACTGGTTCTGTCACGCACAACCACTTCAGCTCAGTTTCAAGACAATTCCACATGTCCAAGGTACATACTGACCCAACCCAGCACCTCAATCTGGAATCCTGAGTCCTCTTCACAGCAACTCCTGTTAGTGAAGAATGCTGGGAAGCAGCAGGGCTGTTCTCACCTTTCTTTAATGTTTTCCACAGGCTTCTGGTTCCTTTTTTCCTTTTTGTTCTTGGGGCTGTCTGCTGCAGCCACAGCACCCTCCTTCCTGGCAGCCTCGGCTCCTTGGCTCGGACTTGTCTTCTCACTCACGTTAGGCATTTTCTCACCTGGGGTCTGATCTTTCTCTTTCGTGTTTGCATTCTGCAAGAGGGAGACAAACAATGCCCAATGAAACAGGAGACCCTGGAAGCCCAGCATCTCCTCCTGGTGTGTGGGCAATTGAGAGATGGGACTCTTGGTGCAAGCAAGAAGCCATTTATTATTTCTACAACTCAGTTTATATACTCCTACAGCCTTAGGTAAAATCTTTCACTGCTAAGCAATAACCATATTATTAATGTTTCTTAGCTCCATTGCTTAACCACAGTCTTGCACCTGCAGTCTTGCCCGACACCTTTAAACAAAGCCAATTTCCTTTTCATTTCCTTCCTCTCAGGGGTCTGGAGGTCGAGGTGACCCCGAGAATGCACAAGTCCTTGCTTCCCAGCCCGCACAGCCAAAGAAGAAGTCAGAATGTGTAGGGTCGGCTTCTCAAGGTTGTTTATTGTCTCTTATCTATAACATGCTTTCTCAAGGAGCTGCAGTCTGTCTAGCAGGTCAGTCTGTGGCAGACTCCCACCCTCTTGGGTTGGTGTTACCATTTTATACCAAAAACTACATGTGCTATGTTTACAATAATGTGCCAATATCCATCATTTATGTTGGACAGTGTGTCTCTACATTAAACCAAAAGGAAAGTGTCACCATCACAGCAAGACATGGAGGGCAAGAGAAAGGAGAAGGAGATCAGGACACACCCAAATCCCTCCATCTTGTCCCCTTGAACCCCTTACTTTAAAACCCTAAAATTCTACTTTTTCACCCTGTGTTAATTCAACTACCACCCTACTCAAACCCGTGTAGCTTGCAATTCCTCATACAAAGTTGGAAGTTTTTTTCCATGGGCTAAAATTGAAGCCACAGGTGTTTTTAACTTCATGCCAAGGTCTCTGAGCCCCCTTCTAGGGTCTCAAGGCAGCCAGAGGGATGTCCTTGGTTCCCACACCTTCCTTACATTTCTGTTTGATGTCCCAGGGCTTCTGACCCACCAGGGTCAAGATGCCCACATCATCCAGCAACTGTGCAGCACTTTCTGCTCTACTGCCCATCTGCCCCCCAAGATTGGTGCACCACCAGCTTCATCCTCCTGGAAACACTTCAAACACTGATCCCTTGCTGAGGGAAGCCGCTGGCTGAGGAAAACAGCCCATGATGGAAGAGGAGCCCAACCCAAACATACTGCCAAGCAGTCAGCTCAGTGAGACGCAGATCCCAGAGGATGGGCATAAGTGAAACCACAGCAACTTCCAGCTTACCAGGCCTGTGTGTGAACAGAGCACAGCCACCTGCAAACCACAAAATCCCTTCATTCACAGGGATCCCAGAGCACTCCAGAGAGCTGGCTGGAGAAGAGACACCTCCCAGTCCTGGGGGAAACTGAGCGACCCCTCAGTGAGTGCTGGGCTATAACTGTCATCCAGGAGAACAGAACTCAAATTAAAGCCTCCCCATAGTCCTCCCAATTCATCCCTATATCCCCAGGCTGGTGCTCCTCAGCCTCACTGACAGCATGAGCAAGTCAAACTGGCAAAGGGAAGCTGTGCCCACTGGAACACTCACCAGAGCTCACTCACACTCACCTTGACAGTGGAATTGGTCCCTTTCTGCTTGGATGCCTTTCCAGCCTGCAGGCCCTGAGCCCCAGGGGAGATCTTGGTCTCAGGCTTGCTTTGGGGGGCTCCCTTGGCAGGAGGCAGCCCAGAGGGACTCGCTCCCTGCCCTGCTGGCAGCAGCCCCTTGCTGCTGCCCCAGGCCTGGGAACCTGCTGTGGCTGCTGGCAGCTGGCCAGGGGCACCACTGCCCCATTCCACATCACCCCTGGCTGTTCCTCTGTGCTCAGGGGTTGTTCCATCCTCCACCTTGTCCCCTGGGGCTGTGGCACTGGGAGCTGGGGCAGGCCCCCCAGCTGTGCTGCTCTGCTCTGCAAGGCTCAGTCTCTCTGCTTCTGGGCTGCCAGCTTCCTTCCCCAGGTGTGCCAAATTCCTGTTGCCTTCAGGTGTGTCTCCACTGGCATCAGTACGTCCATCAGCACCTGGCTTTGCTCCCTCACCGCTGGGAGGTTGGATTTCTTGAGGAGCAACACTTGTGTCAGTCAAGTCTGCGGTTTGAACTGGTGCTGTGCTTTGAGGAAGCAGAGAGTCCTGTTCCCCAGAGATGGACTTATTTGCTTTAGTCTTCGCTTTCTATAAAAAAAAAATTCTGTTTATTCATTGCCAAAGGGAAACTCTTTATCACCTCATCCATTGCAGCAAGTACAGACATCTTCCTGCTAGGCTGGGCTAACAGAGAATGATCAGGAAGAGGAGGGACAAGACCAGCCAGTGAAATGCAAATAACTCTTGATAACTGTGTAGGTTTAATATTCAAGACTTGCTCAGCAGGAGCACAGAGCAGCACTGCAGTGTTTAAGCTGACTCGTGTAATTTGTGGTTTCCCCCAGCACTGCAGCTCCACAGGCACAACACAGCGAGCTTCTCCTGGAGGAAGCCAGGCAGCAGCTCCCCGACATGGCCAAAGGGAAGTGGGGGATGCAGCCTGGCCTCCTCACTTCACACAAGAGAGCAACAAGTCACAGCTGCTCCCCAGCAGGACCCTCACCTTTCTCATCAGGGAAGCCACCTCAGCAGAGTCGCCAGCCCCATGCTGAGCTGAGGGCTCTGCGTTGCTCTCTGGAGCTGTGACATCCTCCAGCAGTGAGGATCCCTCTTCCTCCTGCCATGTCTCAGCAGAATTGGGAGATCCACCTGTGGTGTCAGGTGTGGTTTCGGGCAGAGCTCTTGCTCTGTCCATCAGCGACTCTCACTCTGTCTCCTTTGTTTCAGTGGTGGAAGGAGGCCCAGCAGCACCTTCTCGCTTCACCTCTTCCTCTACATCAGGGACTGCAGGGACCTGCACCTCTTTTCTCTCTGCAATGGAGGGCAATAGATTGTTAAACTGGAAACTCACCCCCCAGTGGGGTTGCAGGATGGTTTGGGTTGGAAGGGACATTAAAGCTCATCTTGTTCCACCTCTGCCACAGGCAGGGGCACCTTGCACTGAACCAGGTCACTCCAAGTCCCTGGGTGGGGAAGAGAATCAGAAAAAAAGGCAAAACTTGTGGGTTGAGATAAACACAGTTTAATAGGACAGAAAAGAAAATGAAAATTACAATAACCATAAAGGAATATCCAAAGCAAGTGATGCACAGGGTGCTTGCTCACCACCCTCTGAGCAATGCCCAGCCAGCCCCTGAGCAGTGGCCTTCACCCCTCAGCCAAATCCCTGCAGTGTTTCCTTCAGTACCATGCCCTGTGCTCTGCAACATCCCTCTGGGCTCTGGGGCAGCTCTCCTGCCTCTGCCCCCTCCCAGCTCCTCGCTGCCCAGGCAGCCTGGGAGCCTGAGAAGTCCACAGCTTAGTGTAAGCACTGCTCAGCGGCAGCTGAGCTATCTGGCTGTTATCAACAGCAGCCTCATCCTGAAGCCAAACACAGCTCTGAACCCGCTCCTGGGAACAGCAAACTGTCCCAGCCAAAGTCATGAACACACAGGAGCTGTTGTTTCTGCCTGTTCAGCCCTCACGAGCCATGCCACCACACTCCCTTACAGCCTCCTGCCCTCTCCAAGGCCCTGCCAGAATAATTAAGCATTGATGTAGAGCTCCATCCCTGTCCCTCCTGCAGACACGGATGCAGCAGCAGTGCTGGCAACCAGCTGCCCGTGCCAGTGCCTGGAGCCCAGCATGAGCAGTGACAGGATAGCAGCACCTCCCAGGCTAGCACAGCCTGCTGGGGTGGCACTGTGACCACTCCCACTCCGCTGAGGGCTTTCCAGGAAAGCAGAGGAAACTCTCTTTTTATCTTCACATCTTTATCCAGTCCTTCAAAAACATGTGGAGGAGCTCCAGACCCAGTCAGGCAGCAGAGCAGATCTCTGCTTTCTGCAGGGGTTTCACAAGCTCCTCCACACCACCTCCACCCCAATTCTGAGAACAAAAGCTTTGAACCTTAGCTACTTTGGATGTTCTTCCCACAGCATTCCAGAGCTGGAGATCCCAGGTGTGTTTCCCTGTCATGCTGGAGTGCAGAGGGATTTGCTAAGAATTGACCCTGTTGGGACTGCAGCAGCTTGATTCTGATTTAGTGTGCTTTTCTAGGATCACATTCTCTCTGTCAACAAACCAAAAGCCATTCTGGTGGCTCGGGTGATTTGGTCTTAAAGAAGAAAAGGATTAGAAAATATTTCCCCCAGCATAACCGTGTGGTGTACTTGATTCTGCCTCTGTTCAGCAAGGCAGAATTAGTGTGTTGTCAAACACAACTCAAGGGTGAGTTCTAAATCTAACAACAAGCTGCAAATCAGAATTCTGTGTCAAGAAAGACTCAACCAGTCTTTTAACATAAAAACCAGCATTACTTCATTGCCAAAACAGAAACCAGTTCAACACTGGAGACGTGAGTGTGGAGACTGTGTGTAGGATGTGTCACCAACTGAATCACTTCTCTGTCTCCTGACAATCACTGCAAAGTGAAGAAAACTGTCTCTGGTCAGGAGTGCCAGTATAGGTTGAGATGAGAGATTGGGAGGGGAGTCTGGGATGAGAGCAGAGTGAAATGACCTGGGCAGAGCCCCACGGGCACCAGAGGTGACACAGGCAGCCTGTGGTCAGTGTGCAGCCCCAGGGCAGCCCGGCCCGGCCCAGCCGAGACCCGGGGCCGCTTCCCGGCACGGCCCCACAGCCGCTGCAGGGGCCGGGCAGGCCTTGCCTGCCACCCAAGGGGAACAAACAGGGCCGGGGCAGACACAAACACCGGCACAGCGTGAGGCAACACAGCCGCGTCACCTCCTCCTCTGCCCTTTTATTGTCACGAAGCGACCTGCGACACTGGAGAGCAGGGGCGGGAGCGTGAGGGGAACCACAGCGCTTAAAGGCAAACAAACACAAACAGCCAGCGCTCCTCCGCGCTGAGGGCCCGTGCTCCCACCGAGGGCCGGACTCCCCTTTCCCTGCGTGGGGCCGTTCCGCCGGGCTGGGCCGCGGCCGGCTCTAGCGGCGGGGCCGGGCCGGGCCATGACCGACGGTCGCTGCCCGTGAGGGGCCTGCCCCGTGGGCGGGGCCTGTATGCAAATGACGCCGCTCTATCTCCCCGCGGACTGGCGGCTCTCCGCCCCCTCGGGAGATATGCAAATGAGCAGGGTGGATGGGCCAATGGCGTGGCGAAGGAGTGGCCGTATGCAAATGAACAGTTATGTGAGGTGAGGGGCGGGGCTAGCGCGGCTCCCGGGGGGCGCCGGGACGGCCCGGGGGTGGGGGGGGCACGGGGAGAACCAAGAACCGGGGAGGGAGACGAGCGAGAACCGGGGGCACCGCGGGGTAGCGGCGTCCCGGGTAAACGGGGAGGAGATGGCAGTCCTCGGGACGCACCGGAGGGCTCCGGGCGGATTGAGGATCAGGGTGCACCGGGGATATGGGGGCTCACGGAGGCGCTCCGGGGGCACCGGGAGGGTGCAGCGGGACCCGAAGCCCGCAGTGCCGCCTGCCCCGGAGCCGCGACTGCCCCCGCCCCGCATCCCCCCAGGCCCGGCACCCCCGTGCCGCCTCTCGCCGCCCCGGCAGCGCGACTCACCGAGTGACCGGGCACCGGCACCTGCAGCGCTCGCTCGTTCCCCGGCTCCGCCGAGCCCCGCCCGCACAACTTTCGTTTCTCCGCCGAGCCGCCAACTTTCGGTTTTGCAGTCACGGTCCCCGCCCAGCCCGAACCGCCCCGGCCAATCCCGGCCCCGGCCGCCACCCCCGGGCGGCTCTCGACGGGTCCCGCCCCGCCCGGCATCTCTCGGGGTCCTTCCCGGTACCCCCCGAGCATCCCCCACCCATCAGCCCGGCGCAGGTGTCCGCGGCCGGCGCAGGGACGCGGGACAGGGCCCGGCAGCAGCAGGGCAGGGCGGGTGTGTTGGAGGAGAACACTTTGTGCTGGCTCCGACAAACAAAAGCGGATTCGCTGTCAAAAGTAGGGGCACGGCTGTTGCCCCATCCCGGATCCGACCAGGACCAAGCCGAAGACGGGCTCCCAGCAGCCCTGCCCTCCACTAGTGCTCACACAGGTTAGAGCACGCACACATTCCTAAACAGCCAGCCCGTTTTACCCCCATGTCCCTGTTTTCCCCCTCCCGGCATCCCCATGGTGCAGCAAGGAACTCACAGCTCAATGCACTCCAGGGCAGGACCCAGAGCCCCGGCAGGTGTGTGGCTCCCGGGCTCCTGCGCTGCCCTTCCAGCACCTCCGGCGGCAGGAGCTGTGCAGAATGTGCCCTCGGGTTCGCCTCACCCGCACTGCCCCAGCCTGCTTTCAGTTTCTTTTCCCTGGCAGGTTCAGCAGGACACAGAAGATAACTCCCCTTCCCACACAAAAGGAAAAAGCTTTCCCCCAGGAAGGCAGAGATCACACTGACTCATTAGCAGTTTCTGATTTATTACAACCTCGCTGTCGGCCAAGGGTAGTTCAGGGAAATGGAATTCCTGACCCTGCCCAGCCCCACCAGGTACTGTCCCCATCACACAGCCTGGTGTCACCGTGTCTGTCCCCTCGGCAGGGCCCAGGCCAGGGGCTGCACCCCAGGGTAACAGCCCAACCCTGACCCGTGTGTTTGGGGCAGTGTTTGGCACAACACCCAACAGACAAGATAAGGATAAAAAAGATAAAGATAAAAATCAGTAAGGAGCCCAATCCCAGATGTTTTCCCTTTCCCAGCAGCTGGAGGCTGAGCCCCTGTGTTCACTTGGAGGGCAGCAGAGCAGCCCTGAAACAGCTTTGAGACCTCAGCCTACATCACCCCTGGAGTGGCACAGAACATGGAAAAGGTCCAGCATTAAAACAGTTGTTAAAAAAATGACAGCACCTCCCTGGAGGAAGGATGGTTTTACACTGGTCACTGTGACAGGGAACAGTTCTGTCCCACAGCCCGTGTGGGGCTGGGCTGGTGCTGCTCTGTCCATCTCGGTGTGGGACATGGGGACAGTCCATCCCCATGCCCAGGAGGCCTGCCTGGGGCAGGTGGCTCCCACGGAGGCTGTTGGTGTCACTGGGGTGGCACAGGACATTCAGCCCAAACTGGTCTCACTGGATGAGCCCGGTGCTCTCAGCAGTGCCGATGAGGGGCTCTGCCCTGCTGCCCCCCAGCTCCGCTCCCCCGCAATGCTCTGGGACAGGAGAGGGGGAAGCAGAGTCAAGGCAAGGCTCATGTCCTGGCTCTGGCTGGGACAGAGGGAATTTTATCTCCAGGAGTGGGTTCAGAGCTGTTTTTGGGCTCAGGACGAGGCTGCTGTTGATAACAGTCGGATGGCTCAGCCAAGGACTCCTCAGGCTCCCAGGCTGCCTGGGCAGCGAGGAGCTGGGAGGGGGCAAAGGCAGGAGAGCTGCCCCAGAGCCCAGAGGGATGTTGCAGAGCACAGGGCATGGTACTGAAGGAAACACTGCAGGGATTTGGCTGAGGGGTGAAGGCCACTGCTCAGGGGCTGGCTGGGCATTGCTCAGAGGGTGGTGAGCAAGCACCCTGTGCATCACTTGCTTTGGATATTCCTTTATGGTTATTGTAATTTTCATTTTCTTTTCTGTCCTATTAAACTGTCTTCATCTCAGATCAAGAGTTTTACCTTTTCTCTGATTCTGCCCCACCCCTCTGCAGGGGTAGTGAAGAGCTCTGTTGCGCTGAGCTGCTGCTGGGTTGAATCACCAGAGCTCATCACAAATCCCCTAGGCTGGGGAGACCCAGTTCTTGGGAGGTGCTCCAGCTCACCCTCCCAGGAGCCCCTGCAGCCCCCACACTGCTGTCCTGCAGCTGGACAGGTCAGATCCCCATGGGAGTCCTCCAGACCCACACTCATGCTGTCCTGGGAGAGCAGCCTCACCTGCCTCCTCCCAGCTGGGGAAATGCTGGAATCCTTCTAAGTCTGCAGACAGGAGGACTTGGAGAACAGGGTCCTGAGGGCAGAGAAACCTGGGCTGGGAGAGTTCCGGCCATTCCCCATCCCCCGGGGCAGAGCCCCCAGCCATCCCAGCAGGAGCACCTAGCTCTTCCCAGTGCCCCAGCCTCCAGCTCTGTGAGATGGAGGTGCTTGGGATAGCGATGGGCCACCAGAGAGGCCAGCACAGAGCCCGGGAAGGGCAGCTGCGCTGACCCCATCAGCCACACCCTCCCACATACCTGCAGGCCACAGAAGGCCAGCGAGAGATTGTGCCTGTGCAGCTCCTGCAGCAGCTCTGCCAGCCCCAGCACTGCCGTGTAATCAATGCTGCTGACTTGGCGGCAGTCCAGCACCACAGAGCGTGCTGGAGATGCTGCTGGAAGACCATAAGGTCATGTCCCAACATGTCCAGAAATGAGCAGCCTAGGGGTCCCAGCCCTCAGAGCCAGGGCAGGGCCGGCAGGGGTGGGATAGTTGTGCTGCCACCGCTTGCACACGCAGTCCCTGGGCCTGGGCAGCACCTGCCACCCACACCAGAGTGATGCAGGCAGTGACAGCCGTGTCCCCAGGACACGCTGGGAGCACTGTACCTGCCAGAGCACGGCTGCACACTGAGTCCCTCAGGTGCTCCACGGCTGGGAAGTGCAGGCTGCTCCCTGGCTGCACCAGCAGCACGGACCCCTCTGACACCTGTGGGGGGAGACAGCCACAGGGAGCTCAGGGCTGTGACCTTCCCCAGGCAGGGACAACTGCCCGTGTCACTCACTGCCCTCCTGGATGGAGTGGGAGAAAGCAGGAGCCCCCATTCCTCAGGGAAACCCTCCTGCACACAGCCCATTGTAAGCAGGGCAGGGATAGCAATGCCTTCCTCTCCTCATGTCCAGTCTAAGGCTATTGCCTTCCTCCTGCTCTTTGAAAGGGGTTCCTGTGCCATGCCTGTGGCAGACTGGGGACAGCAAGAACAGGTCAGGAGCATCATGCAGTGCCCTAAGGAGTCCCCTCCCAGCTCCCTGGCCCTCCCACATCCAAGGGAGTGAGAAACTGACTTGTAAGGAATTCTCAAAATCTGTCAGAAAGCTCATACAGTTTTGTACATCTGTGTGCAAACCCTGAGATGAGCTGTGCTGGCTTAGGAAGGCCAAGGAATAGAAAGAGAGAGATTGAACTAGAAACAAGTTTCAACAAGTTTCAAATGATGGCCTTGAAAAGACCAGATATTTTAGAGAATTAGAACTGTGAAAGATGCATTGTGGCATTACATGGGGTAAAAGTACAGGTGATTGGTGTTAGAAGTAATAGCAGCATTGTGTGGCAAAAGCTAATAGGCTGAAAAACATTTCTAAGGTATTGTAACCAGGAAATAGGTTGGCTTCTAATGGAATGGCATTGAGTTATACATCTCTTATGTCTCACCCTTCATCAAGACTGATAACGGAATAAAATCTTTTAAAATGCCTCTCCATTGCCCCATCTCTGAAAAGCTGGGAAAACCAACACAAGGGTCGAGGTGGAGCTCACCTTTATCGGGGGCCTGGCAATGGAGTAGAGCAGGAGAACCCCAGAAACCAGCACCCCGGCCACGATTCCATACTGGACCTCCCAGAAGCAGAGCAGGAATGTCACACAGAGGGGCACAAGGTCCAGCCCTGCAAGAGAGAGAAGCCAGGCTCAGCTGTGGCTGGTCCTGGTGCCACAGGGTGCAGGTGGTTGGGGCAGCTTCTGTGGAGCCGAAGGTGGAGCTCTGGGTGGGAGCCCTTGGAAGGGGCCATGAACTGTGAACTGTCCCCACTGCATGACAAAGGACCCAGGAACTGCAGGCAGCCACACGATGGGACACTTAAGAGAGAGTGATGGGAAACTCAGTGATGGGACACTCAGGGACCAGCCCCAGACTTTTGTATGCCTGTGAGGCGATAAAAGCTCACAGGCTCCTTTGTTCTGGATACCTCCTCAGAAACACCCAACTCAAGCTGCTATTCTGTTATTCTGTTAAACTGTTAAGCTGTTATTCTCTTGTTTAGTTATGATTTAATTATTTTAAGGATCTGGACATATGGGACTCTACTCTGGAAAACTGGGGTAGAGCCAGAGAGCAAAACTGGTCTGAGTGAGTGGGGCAGGGGGGAGCGTGAAAGGGCCTCAGTCCCAGCTCAGGGGGGGCGAGTGTGACTGCCGGAGTGGCTCCTGGATGCTGGACTGGGAAGTTTCCTAAACAGGAGGATTGTCCACTACCCACAAATGTCCTCACTCTTAACCCGCCAGAGCGTCCGGAAGATGCCAGGGTCGAACATGGGCACCACGGCCGAGATGATGACGGCGGCCAGCGCCGCTTTGGGGATGTAACAGAAGAGAGAGGTAAGGTACGCCAGGGACAGCAGGACCAGGGCACCTGCGGGAGGGGGGACCCTAAGCCACGGGCACCCCTGCACCTAAGGGTCCCCAACACCAAGAGATCCCCAAAACCCAGGGATCCCCAACACCCAGGGGTCCTGACACACAGGGATCCCCAACACCCAGGGATCCTCACACCCAGGGATCCCCACACCCAGAGGTCCCCACATCCTGTGGTCCCCAACACCCAGGGATCCTCAACACCCAGGGGTCCCCACACCCAGGGATCCCCAACACCCAGGGGTCCTGGCACTGGCAGCAGCCCGGGGGCAGGGCAGGGCAGGGCAGGGCAGGACCTGTGACGAGGCCTCCTGCGGGGGTGCAGACCCCTGACTGAGCATTCACCGCCGTCCTGAAACGCAAACCCACACGTGCCAGGCTGTGCAGGGCCGGGGGGCTGGGGCTGCTCCTGCCCACTGCCCAGACCCCACCCAAGGGAACCACCCGCCCTGTCAGGGAGAAATGCGAGCAAGCCCTCGGCTTCCAGGACCGCACAGCAGGAAGGGAAGTGGCCCTCAGCAAAGGGAAGTGACCCTCAACAGAAGAGAAGAGGGACACATGCATAGCCCGGCCACCAAGGTGGGCTGCTGGGGACCAGGGCATGAGCTCAGGGACCCACTGGGGACAGCACAGTCTTCCACTCAGGATCTTGCAGAGCTCCCTCACCACGCAGCCCCAGTGAGAGCCCTGCTCCCCCTCCTGCTACCCACCGGCCAAAGCTGCCCGTGATGGGATATGAGGAGACGAAGGAGCCCAGGACATTGGCAACACCTGAGGAGACAAAGGAGAGGGGCTGAGGAGGCACTGCTGTGTCCCCAGACACTGTCTGTGTCCCCAGGACTGCCCAGATGTGGATCTCAGGCAGCCCAGGGGCTGTGGGACACCCAGCCCCACCCATGCCATCCTGAGCAAGCATCTCTTACCCAGAGCCAGCAGCTCCTGGTTGGGGTCAATCCTGTAACCATTCTGCGAGGCTGAAAGGAGATGGTGGCACTGGCCTGAGGCTCACACAGGCTCCTGCCATGCACACAGAGTGGAACCAGCAGCAACTGGGACAGCGTGGGCCCTGTCCTGGCACCCCTTGGGCACAGGAGCACCCTGAGACAACCCTCACCTCCTGGGCAAATTTCAGCTGTGCACCCCACAGGACCCCTCCTGCCAGCCCATGCTGTGAACTGGAGCCCAGCCCCTCCCAATGCTCCAAAAGGAACAGCACCTTCCCCAGCACCCCAAGCCCTTGCAGAGACCCCTCCCCAGCACCCCGAGCCCCCTCAGAGACCCCCCTGGACCCTGGCCCAGCCCTACCAAAAGCCTTGGCAATGGCGATGGTCTCCAGCAGCCCCATGAGTGGCACCACGGCCAGCCCGACCCCCATGTCCTGGGAGGAAGGATCCAGTCAGGGGGGGCTGGGACCCAGCACACGCAGGAGGGAGCAGAGCAGCCCCTGGGGAGCTGCCAGCACCCACCTGCACCATGCTCTGGAAGGGGACGGTGCCGTTGGGCGTGGCCAGGGAGAAGTGTGGTGGCCGGAAGGCTGGCAGGCCCTGGGGGATGCTGCCGGTGAGCCTGAAGGGCTGAGAGCCCATCACCTGGAAGGAGTAAGCCACCAGGCCAGCAAACAGGACAACAAGAGCATTGCGTGCTGCCAAAGTGGAGAGAGCAACCCTGAAAGCTGCACGGAGCCAAGGGCAGCGGGAAGGGCGCAGGAGATGCACATCTGAGCTGCTGGGGACCACCCAGCCTTAGGAGGGGGCAGAGTGTCAGGACCCTTGGGACATTGTCCTTCCTGACCCACCTCCAGGTCTTGCCTCCTGCCAGCCTGGGCTTTCCCAGTTTCAGGCTCTGCCTTCCCTGACCCAAAGAGATGAGCCCCTGGGAGGGGATGGGGCAGGGTGTCACCCTGTTCTTTTAAGAGTTTTAAGGTTCTTCTAAAAGTTTCAATGTCTTCTGATATTTACATATTTTTACTGAGTTTCTCACACTGTTCATATAAACAATGATTGTTTTGCATTCTTCTTTGTGGGTGAAGAGAATTGATGGACTGTTAGTTTGACCAGTGTGGTTGGAGAGGTGGCAGTTTCACCCTCCAATCCACTGTCACTTTTGCTATTGTATATATAGTAGAGTCAGAAAATAAAGTTTGCCTTTTTCAGTTCTTTTTCTTTCCTTTTACATCTAGCCTGGTTCTTTGAGTCATTTTGTGTCACGGTGTGACCGTAGGGGACAGCTAACACACCTGTGGCAGAGATCCAGACAATCAGGTTGCTGATCCTGACAGCCAGTGGTTCTGTGGGGGCAACTTGGGGCAAGTGGCTCTTCATGGCCCGGAGCCCTGCCAGCGTGGCCAGGCAGCTCAGCCCCAGCACAGCGTCCCCAGCCCTGCAAGAGGCACATCAGTGCCACCACAAACACGCTGTGAGAGCTCCCACAAAGCCCGGGGCAGGGGGGTTGTGTCACAGCCGAGAAATCAGCCCAAGCTGTGACCACAGAGATGGGGAGTGAAGCAGCTGCAGGGCAGGGAGCAGGGCAGGCTGGTGCTGACCTGGTCTCCCCGATCCTCCGCAGTGTCTCATAGAGCTGCAGGAAGAACTGCCTCGGGATGCCCTGAAGCCCCAGGATGTTCTGTGCAGGCAGACAAAGTGTGCTGGCAGCCCGGCCCCGTGACCGCAGCCATTGGCCAACGCCGGCCTGGAGCTGCTGCCAGAGGCTCTGATTTGGGTTAACCGCAAAGGAAGTGTGGCAGCCCAGCCACTTCCAAATTTGCAAACAACCCCCAGCTTCCAATTTGCAAACCCAAATTTGCCAGAGAATCGTTCAGTGTCTCCTGCAAGTGACCAGATCCCATGTCCTGATCTTACTGGTGTCCTGGATGCCACCACCCGGTCACCAGCAGAGGGTGTGTTCAGCTTGGTCTGCTCCGAGCAGAGCGTTCAGGGACCAGCAGAACCACTGGCAGGGGGTCCCGGGACCCCTTGGGGCTCCATCCCCCAGCACCAAGCACATCACCCAGCCCAGTGCTAAATATCCCAGTGGCACAGCACTAGGAGAGAGCTGGAGAGGCAGCCAGGACAGGGCAGGTCCTACCTTGATCTGGCTGAAGCTAATGGTGATGGAAGCAGCTGATGTAAACCCCTTAATGACAGGGCAGGAAATGAAATCCAGAAGGAATCCTGCATGGGATGGCAGGCGGTGAGCACGCTGCTGACCCCAGTGGGACAGCAGGACAATCCCAGTGTCCCGGAGAGCAGAGAGGAGGAAGGAAAAGCTACAGGCTGTACAGCAATATCCTAAGCATACATCTGTGCGTGGCAGGAGCATCTCACCGAGGCGCAGGAGCCCCATGGCCAGCTGAATGCAGCCGGAGAGGAAGGCGAGGAGGACGGCATAGACGGGCTGGTGGAAGGCGTACGAGGAGACCAGCAGGGACATGATGGCCGTGGGACCCAGCGTCACGTCCTTGGCCGTGCCCAGGCAGCAGTAGACAAAGCAGCCCATGAAGGAGGAATAGAGGCCGTACTGCAGGGGGATAGAAGGGGCACTGGCACAGCCCTGGGAGGCGGGAGAGGCCGGACACCTCCCGGACTGGGAGGGCTGGGCTGATCTCCGGTCACTCCAGGGCCCTTGGCACACGCATGGCATCCTGCCCGGGAAATGGGCGACTGCAGAGCGCCAGCCCTTGGTCACCCAGCCCAGCCCTGCCCGCCACAGGGCCGGGCTGCTCCGGGAGCGGGGTCCCGGATCACCCCGGCCAGAGGCAGCCCGGGGACCGGCAGGTCCCCGGCTCCCGGCCCCGGGCCTGGCACCCACCTGCGGCGGCAGCCCGGCCAGCTCGGCGTAGGCCAGCGCCTGGGGCACGGTGGTCAGTCCCACGGCCAGCCCGGCCAGCAGGTCCAGCGGCAGCCACGCCCGGGAATACCGCGGCAGCCAGCGCAGGACCGGCAGCACCGGGCGCGGACACCGGGACCCCGACATGGCCGGGACCCCCGCGGGCCGGTCCCGGGAGCGGAGCGGGACCCCGCGGGCCGGGGCTGCGCGGAGCCCCCGGCGCCGGCCCGGCACTGACCGCGGCTCCGCCCGCGCCGGATCTGAGCGGCCGGGGCGCCTCATGTGACCGGGGTGAGGAGGAGCCGGCGCGGTCGGAGGAGCCGCCGTGCCCCGCTGCCAGTGCCGGTGCCGGTGCCATGCGGCCCTGGGCGCTGGTGCTGCTGCTGGGCGCGCTCTGCCCCGGCGGAGCCGCGGCCCCGGCCCGCAATGTGCTGCTGCTCCTGGGTGAGTGCGGCCTGGCCCAGCCCCGGAGCCGGCCCGGACCCCCCTGCCCGGGGCTCGGCGCCGGGGGCATCCCGCGGCTGGGAGGGAGGGACGGCGCCGGGCTCCTCTGCATCCCCTCCGCAGCACCGCCTGGGGCACCCGCAGCCCGCGTGCTCCCGGTATCATCAGTGCTCCCCGGCCTTGTCCCCGTGCCCGGTCAGGGACAGCCCCGCGCTTACCCCGCACCCGTCCCGCAGCCGATGACGGCGGCTTTGAGAGCGGCGTCTACAACAACTCGGCCATCCGCACGCCGAACCTGGACGCGCTGGCCCGGCGCGGTTTGGTCTTCCAGAACGCCTTCACCTCCGTAAGCAGCTGCTCCCCGAGCCGGGCCAGTATCCTGACCGGTTTACCTCAGGTAGGAGCACTTGCCTGTGCCGGGCCAGGGCTGCCAGCCCACGGCAGGTGTCATGGGCACGGCTGGATGTGTTTCGGAGCTGGGCTGTCAGCCCTGGTCCGACCGTGCCGTGTCCCTTCACCTGCAGCACCAGAATGGGATGTACGGGCTGCACCAGGACGTGCATCACTTCAACTCCTTCGATGGCGTGCAGAGCCTGCCCCAGCTGCTCAGCCATGCAGGCGTGCGGACAGGTAGGAGCTGGGACCGGCAGGGAGCTGGGACCGGCAGGGAACACCAAACTAAACCTCACTGACAGAGCTAAACTGCTCATGGGCCGGGGAGCCCTTCCTGGACCTGTGGCTGTCCCCACAGAGAGGAGACAGCAGTAGCCACATCCCCCCTGCACTGCTCCTGGCACAGCAGCTGTCTGCATTCTCACAGGGATAATTGGGAAGAAGCATGTGGGGCCAGGGGCCGTGTACCCCTTCGACTTTGCCTACACAGAGGAGAACAGTTCCATCCTGCAGGTTGGGAGAAACATCACCCGGATCAAGGTGCTCGTCCGGCAGTTCCTGCAGAGCCAGGACGAGAGGTGAGACTGCCTCCTTGTCCTGGGAATGGCTGTCAGGAGGAGGGAAACTGGCTTCACTGAAGATGTGTCCCCATGGCCCAGCTGGTCACAAACAGGAAGAGGCCCCTTGTCCCTGGGGGACATATCCAGATTAGGTGGGGAGAGTCCTGCTGACCCCAGCTCACCATGGCACAGCCCAGGAAGGTCTCCGGGTAGTCCTTTGCTTCACCACCTCCACATCCTCCCTTTCCATCCCTAGGCCTTTCTTCCTCTATGTTGCCTTCCACGACCCCCACCGCTGCGGGCACTCCCAGCCCCAATATGGGGCCTTTTGTGAGAAGTTTGGCAATGGAGAGAGCGGGATGGGCTGGATCCCTGACTGGAAGCCACAGATATACCACCCAGAGCAAGTGTCGGTGAGAACCTGTGGGTATGCGTGGGGCTCTGTGGGCTGCACGTGATGGCAGCCTCTGAAGGAGCCAGGGCTGCCCCCAGCTTGTCACTGCCCCCAGTGTCACCACAAGAGCTGGCGAAGGCACAGGGGCTTGTGTCAGCCACGTGCCCCTTTCCCTGTCTCCGTTTAGGTCCCTGCCTTTGTCCCAGACACGCAGGCTGCCCGGGAGGACCTGGCTGCCCAGTACACGACCATCGGGCGCATGGACCAAGGTGGGAGCCATGGCTGGGCTGGGGCTGAGCTCTGCAGCCCATCCCTCCCCCCTGAGCTCTGCCCCTCCTCTCACAGGGATCGGGCTGGTGCTGGAGGAGATGCACCGTGCTGGCTTCCTCAACAGCACCCTGGTGATCTACACCTCTGACAATGGCATCCCCTTCCCCGGCGGCAGAACCAACCTCTACCGCTCAGGCACCGCCCAGCCACTGCTCCTCTCCTCCCCCGAGCACCCCCAGCGCTGGGGGCAAGTCAGCCCGGCCTTCGCCAGCCTCCTGGGTAAGAGCTGAGGGAAGGAGGCAGCACAGCTGTGCCTGGGGGTCTGGGCTGCTCCCCACCCTCCCTAAACCAAAACTCAGGGTCCTGTCCCTGGGGGCAGCCCTGAGCCCTCAGCATTGGCAGGGCCCGTGCAGGGAAGGGAGAGGAGGGAGGATGGAACAGGGTCCCCTGCAGGGACACCATCCCTGGGGACCTTTCTGCCCCTCTCTGGAGCTGAGTTTCCTCCCACAGTGCCTGTCCCTGCTCTCACCGTTTTCCTCCCCTGCAGACCTGACGCCGACCATTCTGGACTGGTTCTCCATCCCCTACCCTGCTTACAGCATCTTTGGCACCAGGCGGGTGCAGCTCACAGGAAAGTCTCTCCTGCCAGCCCTGGAGTCAGAGCAGCCCTGGGCCACCGCCTTCAGCAGCCAGAGCCACCACGAGGTGACCATGTACTACCCCATGCGAGCCATCCAGCACCAGCAGTTCCACCTCATCCACAACCTCAACTACAAGATGCCCTTCCCCATCGACCAGGACTTCTACGTCTCGCCCACCTTCCAGGACCTGCTGAACCGCACCAGGGCGGGGCAGCCAACACACTGGAACAAGAGCCTGCGCCAGTACTACTACCGGGCCCGCTGGGAGCTCTTCGACTGCAGCCGTGACCCTGCCGAGAGCCAGAACCTGGCACCCGACCCCCGCTACGCCAGCGTCCTGCAGCTGCTGCGTGCGCAGCTCCTCAAGTGGCAGTGGGACACGGGGGACCCCTGGGTGTGCGCCCCCGACGGTGTCCTGGAGGAGAAACTGAGCCCCCAGTGCCGGCCGCTGCACAACGAGCTGTGAGTGCCACCTGTGCCCGCGACAGCGCTGCGCTCCTGTGGGGCACGAGGGCTCGGAGCAGGAGCGCGATGGGCTGGTCCCAAACTCTGGGTGATGCCATGAGGCTCTGCCCTCTCTGCTGCCAGCACTGCTTGGGCCCAGAGCCCTGAGGGATTGCTGGTGCCTTGGCTCTCAGCCAGGGGAGCTAAAGGGCCAAGCTGCCCCTCAATAAAACCTCTGGAGGATAAGGCTCCATTTTTACCTGGAGCTGAGCACACACCTGCAGCAACCCCCAGCTTGGAGGCAGCAGGACAGGTCAAGGGCCTCTGTGGCACAGTCAGGGCTGCAGGAACAGCTGGGGACCCCCAGTGCTCTGGGAAACAGGGCAAAGCCTTCAAGGGGCACACAGGGTCCCACTGGAGACCTCCAGGCAGGGACAGAGCTGGGGTGTCCCAGCCAGGGGCAGGGAGAGAGGACAAGGACATGGCCTGGGGCTGCTCCCAGCGAACAGCAGCTTTATTCACAGTACTGCTCCCTCAGCCCCTGCACATCCCCCTCCCCAAAACCACAGCCAGGAAACTCCCTGTAGTTCTCTGCCCCAGTTATCAGTCCCCCAGAGTAACTGGTTTGCTGTCTCACAAGGCACTTGGGTCTTTTTCCCCCTGATTTGATGATGATGAGGTTTTCCCTGTCCCTGGGGGCTGTGCAAGGCTCCCCTCCCTCTGCCAGTCAGTGCACACCCCTCCATCGATGCCCAGCAGCAGAGGGAGAACAAGGTCCAGGAAGTGTGGGAAGAGCAGGGGCAGCTTGGGGTACAAGGGATGGGATGGATTTGGCCTCAGATTCCACAGGAGCAGCACAGCCTCTCCCTGTGACTGATGCTGGGTCAGGACCAGGAGATCACAAACTGCTCCCACATGGGCAGCGACACAGGGACTCTCAGCACCTGAGGGGACAAAGAAGGTGAGAGCCAGCCAGGAGGGAGCCCAGGGGGATCCTGGCCCTTGCAGAGCCCCAGCCTGACACAGTCCTGGTCCCACAGATGCCCCGGGAAGGGCACCCATGGCCCGTGCTGTGCCATCGTTGGGACCATACCCCACCAGCCCCTTGGCCGCACTCCAGGTCCCTTCCTGGCCACCATCCCTTCCCAGGGTGGGAACAAGCACTCACCTGGGTGTCACTGCGGTAGGAGAAGTCACTCACGATGGCACCGTTGGCCAGGACTTGCCGGGGAGGGCTGGTGACCCCCAGCACAGTCACGGCCTCCAGCAGGACCCCGTCGAGGTGGGCGCTGGCCCAGAGCAGCTGGCTGAGCACGGCGTCCTGGGGACACGGGGATGGCACCATGTGCCCGTGCCTCTCAGCCACCCCAAGTGCACTCAGGGCTCCTGCAGGTGCCCTGCCCCACCTGCTGCTCTTCTGCTGGCCACTGAGCAGACACACGTGTGCCAGGGCCACCAGGAGCCCCTGCCTAGACGCCCCCTGCCAGCAGCTCCCCATGCTCACGTTGGAGGCCAGGAAGAGGATCTCTGTGTAGTCCCCCCTCTCAGAGGTCTCCCAGCTCTCTCCATCATCCCAGAACAGGTCACCCCTGGCGAAGCCGTCCAGGGTCAGCGCCACCACCAAGGCCATGCCCTTCCCACGGGACTGGGCAGTGCTGAACGCGGGCTCCTGGGGCATGGGGCAGGCACAGCTCGGGGCACTGCCACAGCTGTGTCCCCCAGCCCTGCAGCCACAGCTTCTCTGGCATTGTCCTGGCAGCGGGGGTGGGCACTGCCGCCCTCCGAGGCTGCTCAGACAGGTCACCCTGGTGTCACTACAGAGCAGAGGGGGCTCACCTGCAGGGGCAGGATGTGCCCTGCACGCACATGGACGTTGATGGTGTCCAGGGGTGCTGGCAGGAGGATCCACTGCCCTTTGCTGTGGATGGTGGAGTCCTGCACGCGGACAAAGAGGGAAGAGCAGGCACGGGTGCCACATAGTGGGGGGGGGGGGGGCCAAGCCCAGTGCCAGAGCCCTCAAATGGCCACCAGCAAAGGCAGGTGAGGCACAAGACCCACACAGCCCCAGGGAAAACGTGCACACATGCAGAAACGTGCACGAGGTGCCACAGCAAAGCCCCCTGTGCAACACAGCAGGAGCACTCACCCCTGCGAGGCTGTACCACGTCCCTGCTGGGAAGTAGCCACTGACTTTGGTCTGTCCTGCCTCCAGCACGGGGGTGATGAGCAGCCCCCCGCCCCACAGGAGCTGGCGGTCCACAGCCCAGGTGTTGGGGTCTGTAGGGAATCTGGGGAAGGAGGGGAGGGCAGCGCCAGGAGACCCTGCAGCCACCTCCCGCTGAGCCCGGCGGGGTGGGCACTCACTCGAGGAACAGGGGCCGCGCCACGGTCTGGCCAGCGCTGTGAGCCCGGTGGAACAGGGTGTAGAGGAAGGGCAGGAGGGAGTAGCGGAGGCGCAGGGCGTTCCTCATGGCAGCCTGGGCGGGTGGGCTGAAGGTGAAGGGCTCCTGCGGCTGCGGGGAGGGGAAAGGCCCGAGGGGATGCTCAGCCCACGGGAGGAACAGAGGGTGCATTTCAGGCAGGCAGGATGGACTCTCCAAGCACTGGGGCAGACAGCCCTGCAGCTGAAGCAGCCACCTTCCCACGCTGGCAGGGCAGCCCTGGCTCGGCCCAGAGCCCTCTACCCGGCAGGTGAGGACTCGCAGGGCTCACCCGGGTGCCATGGTCGTTGTGGTTCCGCATGAAGGGGTAGAAGGCGCCCAGCTGGGTCCAGCGCACGCACAGCTCCTCGTTCGTGTTGCCCAGGAAGCCACAGATGTCGGCACCCACCAGCGGCACCCCGAAGAGGTTGAAAAGCAGCACTTCTGCAGGGGGCACAGAGGGCATCAGGGCTCTGCAGCACCCAGGGATGGAGCTTGTGAAAAAGCCCCTGGCTGTGGGAGCAAGGGGGAAGCAGGAGTGTGGGCACAGGCCCAGTGCCCCACAGCCTACCCGGTATGGAGTAGTAGAGCTGCTCCCAGTTGCTGCCAACATCCCCTGTCCAGTGCCCAGCATAGTGCCCGTGCCCAGCGAAGGTGGAGCGTGAGATGATGAAGGGACGCTTGCCCCGGACCCTCAGCAGAGCACTGGGAGTGGGAGGGCTCTGCTCAACACCCCCTGGCCAGGGAAGGGGCCCAGGGCTCCCAAGAGCCCTGTGCTCCACACCAAACCCTCACCCACCACCCAATGCCTGCCCATGCTGAGTCTCTCCCAGCTCTGCACCTCCAGTATGTGCAGGAGCTGTGGCAGGAGCCCCAGGCTCACTTGTGGGAGGCGATGGCCTCAGTCAGCCCATACAGGCTGTGCAGGTTGTAATGAGAGGACAGGTACTGCTGGCTGGAAGCACAGATGGTCCCGGCTTGCAGGCGTCCCCCAAACACACCTGCAGGGGAGAGGTGGAGCTAAGAGCATCCCCCAGGCTCCTGCCAGCCTCCCCAGAGCCCTGGGCAAGGCTGGAACCCACTCCTGTACCTGGCACGTAGGGGGGATGCTCCAGGTTGTTGTTGGGGCAGCCATCCTGGGAGCCCTCCACAAAGTTGGATGGCTCATTCATGTCCTGGGGAGGGAAGGAAAGGATGGGATGGCCTCACTGCTGCACTGCAGTGCAGGAGCCAGGGCCAGCAGCTACAACAGGGACACTCACAAGCCACATGCCATCAAAGGGCACTTGGTCATGGAAGTCCTTCACCATGTCATGCCACCACTCATGAGTCTTTGGGTTGGTGAAGTCCGGGAAGGCCGTGGAGCCTGGCCAGACCTGCAGTAGGGAGAGTGTTGGGCAGAGCCCCCAGCCCCACACACCACCCCACCTCCCACCACAGCCTCCCAAAGGTTTCTCTCCCACTCTCAGAGTCCTGCTGCCCCAGCCCCAGTCAAGCCCTGTCTGTGGGCACTGGGGCTGCTCCCCACACGCACCTTCCCAATCAGGGGCTGCCCTGTGGCGTTTCGGATGAACACCCCTCGCTTCAGGCCCTCATCGAAGGGCTTGTAGGTGCCGGGGGGCCCTGAGCTGCTGATCCCAGGATCCTGGAAGGGCACAAAGCCAGGGCTTTACCAGCAGCAACAGGGAATAGCCAGCTCTGCCTTCATCACCACCCTGGGGCAGCTGAAGCCCAGTGCCAACCTGCCCATGCAACTCACCACAATCATGATGTACTTCAGCCCACGGCTGTGGAAGTCCTGCACCATCTCTGGGTAGTCCTTGAAGCTTTTCTTGTTGAAGGTGAAAACCCTCTTGGCATCTGCGTAATCCAGGTCGTTCCACTGCACATCCTGTGGATGGAGGCACTGCAGCCTGGGGGGAGCAGGGACCCCACATGCTGCCGTAGGACCCCCACCCCATGGGGCTCCCACCAGCCCCCCACAGCCTCCGGGAGCAGCCCGGACCTACCAGGGGGAAGCGGGCTGCTGTCATGTTGGCCACTACCTGCCGGGTGATGTCGGTGGAGGAGTAGCCCCAGCGGCACAGGTGGAAGCCCAGGCCCCAGTACGGGGGCATGAAAGGGAACCCTGGAGGGTGGATGGTGGGTGCTGGCAGGGATGGCCCAGCCTTGTGCCACCCCAGAGCCCTGCTGTGCCACGCGGCTCACGGCATCCCAGCAGAGCCATCCTGGCCGCGGCTCAGCCATACCAACCACATCCAGGTACTGCCGCACCACGCTTTTGGGGTCGGGGCCCAGGAAGATGTAGAAGTCCAGGATTCCCCCTGTCGTGCGCCAGGTCAGGGCTGGGCTGGGCTGCACGAGCACGTCTGGGGAAGCACAAGTGCCAGGGGAGGAAGATGAGGATGGGGATGGGGACAGGGCCACGCCCAGCACCCCCACGGGACTCACCCATTGCGTTGCTGTTCAGCAGAAAGACACCATGGGCTGAACCATCATCCTCCATCACCAGGTAGAAGGGGTGAGAGCCATAGAGGTTGACATGGGGCTGGAGTAGAGCACGGTGTGGTGCCAGTGAGGCTCTGCTGGACACCCCCACACCCACCCAACCGTCCCCCACCTCTGGTCAGGAGGACTGGCTTCAGGTGCACACCCAGGGCTGTGCTCCCAAACTATGCCAACTCGGTCGAGCCCTGCCCTGAGCCAGAGCCCTGCAAACAGCTCCCAGGCAGCACAGAGCTCCAGGGGGACAAACCTGGGCCTGGGGACAAGGGTCCCATGGGCTTGTCCAGTGTTATGGCTGAGGCCCAGAGCTAAACCAGCACAGACACATCTCCCCAGCCCCAGACAAGATGTAAGAGGCCAGGGCCATCCCCAGGAGCTTGGCTGAATCTGTGTCCCTTTCCCCCAGTGCTGCTCTGTACCGCGGGTGCCATATCCCGATTCCAGAGTGTGACCCTGGTCCACGCTGTGTCAAGGAACAGCGGCGTCAGGCGCTCCCCCAGTCCTGAAATGAAATGGGAGGGCAGGGAGGTGGAGATCTGCAGGAACTGGTCTGTGAAGAAGAGGGGTGCGACTGTGGTGTTCAGCCTGCGGAGAGAAAGGGAGACTGTGGCCAACAGCTGGGAGGAAGGCACAGAGCTGGGGCCACCGGTGCCGGGCAGGGACACGGCTGCTCATCACCGCGGAAAATAAAATCATGTTTTGGATGTGCTCTGGGATTCCTGGTTCCCTGCCCAGCCACGGAACTGCAGAGGGAGTCCAAGTAAAGCCCGCACAGCCACTCCACTACTGTCAGCAGTGTCCCAGATGAACAGCAGTGTCCCCGGCACCCATCCCGGCACTGTGGGGCTGTGCAGGTTTCCAACCCGAGTCCCTCGGGAAGTGCGGGGGCCGAGGGGCACTCACAGGACTCTCCCGCCGCGCCGCCGGCACACGACGAGGCCGAAGGGGTCTTGGATGACCTGCAGCCCGTAGAGCGTGGACGGGGCTCGGCCGCGCACCCGCGGCGTGGCCAGCGGCACCTCATAGCGCTGCCGGGCCGCGTCCCGGAGCTGCGGGCGGAGAGCGGTCAGCGGGGGAACGCGGCACCGGGGGGCAGCCGGGCGGGCCGGGCCGCACCGTGAAGCGCAGGCGGGCCGCGGTCTCCAGCGCCAGGTCCAGCCGCAGCTCGTCCACGGCCCCCGGCAGGAAGGCGGCGGCCACGCGGCGCAGCCGGGCCGAGAAGCCGCTCTCGGTGGCCGTCAGGTTCTCGGCGCGGTAGCTGCGGTAGCCGCGGGGGAAGAAGCACCACGGCGGGCCGGGCGCGGCGCGGGGCCCGGGCCCGGGGCTGTAGCAGCAGCCCCGCGCCTCGCAGCCCGCCCGCGACAGGAGCCGCTCGGGGCCGCAGTCGAAGCGGCCGCCCGGGGACACATCGCAGGCGGCAGCACCGGGGCCCCGCGCCGCGGCCGGGACCAGCAGCGCCAGCAGCGCGGCCGCCACCCCCGGCCCCGGCCCCATGGCCCGGCAGCGGGGACGCACCGGCACCGCCGGTACTGCCGGGGCTCGGCCGTCCCCACCCCCGCAGTCGGGGCTACACCGGGGCGGAGCGGGGAGGCGGGGCCCAGCAGCTGCTTGGGGCAGAGAAAGTGAAACGTAAACAGAAACATACCGAAGGAATTACAATGGTACGTCTGAAATAAACATTATAGTCGACAAAGTCAATATTATACACCGCACCTGCTTATCTAGTATTTATTTATTTATTTACTTACAAAGTCTGGAGCCTGTGGAAGAATATAAAAGATACTACATATATTTTCTATATTTCTTTCAGGCTTTCTCTGACCCGAGCTTGGATCTCAAGCAGTTCCTGAGCCACTGCAGAGCCCTTTGGTGCTGGGGCTGTTCCTCCTGGATCTGCTGCACGATGGTGTTAATGGTCTGCAGCCGACCCTGCAGCTTCTCCTGCTGGTTCGTGCAGGCCTCTTCAGTGTGGCACAGGGCCTTGTACTTCCCTTGCCTCAGTGCCTGCAGCTGCTTCTGGTGTGCCTGGTGGGCCACAAGCTCTAACAGGTTCTGAAAAAAGCAAAAAGATAAGGGGCTGTGACAGTAGAAAAAGCATGGGCAGGACTCGTGTCAGGTGCTGTGACCATCACATGAACAAGGGAAGGAGAGAACTGTGAATTCCCCACCATAACAGCCAAACAGCACCCTCAGCCCAGGTGTTGGAGGGGTATAGATGTCACAGAATTCCATAAATCAGAGAAATCACCAAATACATAAGGCAACCTCACCAAGACAGGGTTTCAATATGTCAGACTGGCTCTTGGGGAGCTCCCAAAACATGCTCAGTTAATGTGTTGCTCTAACACCACACTGAACACACCCAGTTGAGGACAAAGCTGGCAGCAGAGGAAGCAGCTTGCCCTGGCTGGCTCACATGCTGTAAGGGAGTGGATGTGCTCACCCATCGTTTCTCGTTCTGAAGACATTCCCTGTCCAAGCTGAGGCTGTCAGTCTCAGCCTGGAGCTGGTGCAATGCCTGCTTCTTTTCTGAAAAGTTGTCATTGAGGGACTCTTGGATGATCTCCAGCTCCTGCATGGTTTGGTTGCATTCATAAATGTTCTAGTAAATGGAAGAGAAGGGAATGGCAGATTTCAGTTCTTTAGTTCAGCTGCATTCCTGACCATCCTCCCAGAACTGGGTTTTGGGGGATTTTCAATTAATGATTTTCCAAGCCTGCCCCTGTGCCGGCGCAGGGTCTGTGCACGGACACTGCTGTGCTCGCTGCTGATCACCACAAGGTCAACCCCAGCTGTGTGAGCTTCTGCAGCCCCACTTTCCTTGCTCACCTCCTGTGTTTCCCTGATCTTCTTCTTCAGCTCCTGTTTCCTGCTTTGATAGTCGCTCTTGGTGCTGTGTTTTACTTTGCTTTGAGCCTCTGCCCGATCTGTTATGGTCTCTCTTTGGGAAACACAAGCCTCCATGGCCCGGATTAACATCTCCTGCTGCTTCTGCAGCTGCCCATAGCGGACCTGCCATTTGCCAAGACACAAACCAGCCTCAAAATCCCAAATGTTTACCAAGAGCACCAAGGGAAGCTGTCTGGGTGGCACATCCCACCAACATAAACCAGATATACGGGACATGAGTGCCCGCAAGCCAGATTTGGTCCAAGTCCAAACCTGTTTTGCTGTGTGTGAATCTGGAAGGCAGAGGCCTGGATTAGCAATTTGTCTATACCAATACTCAAAATTAGTCTGAACCTCATTAGCAAGAGCAGAAGCAAAAAAGCAGAAGCATCCTGAGAATGAAGGGGATGAGCTTCTCTGCCAGGAGAGGGAACACTTCCCTAAACCAGTGATTAAAGTGAGGCAATACTTAGTAATCAACACTGCACATAAATCAGGATCACAGAATCAGGTGGCAGACATACTGCAATTTAAATAGATTTCTTGGGAGTATCCAGATTCTACTGAGGCTGGCACGGGGAATGCAGGATGTGTGGGCTGGATGTGCTCAGTTCAGTCGAACTGCAGGGGTTTAGAGTCCCACCCTGGGCCCTGGAGATGCCACTTCTCCAGCCTGTTTCTCATCTCCTGCCTCATGTTTTAGCCACCCCAAGGCTGAGTACATTGGGTGGTTTCCCCTCCTCATCCCTCCTTCCCAGTGCCTTACTTGCATCCTCCGAATCTCTGTTTTCATGTCATGGATTTCGCCATGTTCTAACAGTGCATCTGTTGCTTCCCGCATCTCTTTTGCCAACTGGAACTTCTTCTCCCACAGCAGGATCTGATGCCTTCAGAGAAGAAAGGGGAAGGAAGGAGAAAGCTAGACCCCCCAGTGACCTGCTCAGTGCAGCACACTCACTGGCAGTTACTGGCAGTCTTCCCATATGGATCTTGTCAACATCCAGCTCACACATGCTCTAACTGTTAAAGCCAACATCCTCCCAGCTCCTGCTGGTTCCAGAGACTGCTGAAACACCTTTCAAACATTCATCCCCCTCTCCAGGAAGGCTAGAAGCACATTTACTGCTGCCAGGTTTGGTGACTGCAGGAGAATAGGAACATGGACACAGTCACAAAGGACTGTGGCACTCTGGTACCTACTCTGCTTCTACCAGGCTGTTCAGGAGCCTTTCCTTCTCCTCAGTCAGTTTATTGTGCCTCTCCTGCATCTCCATGGATTCTTTTTCTGCTGCCTAGATTTGGGAAGAACAAAACAGTGTTGTCAGGCTGAGAAAGTTTTCCAGGATCACTGTTTGCCTCTGATCTGCATGGGAGGATGAGACTGGGAATGAGGTGCCAGGTGCCTCAGTACCTTGAGAGACTGCACAAACTCATTCTCTGTGACGATTTTGCCATTTTGGAGGTCCTCAACGCTGCTGTTGTTCTTGTTGATCAACGTGTTCAACTTTATCAAGTCATTTGACATGTTCTTCATGTGCCGTTCCACGTCCTTCTGTTCTTTTATTTCCTGCTGAAGTTCATCTATGGGTGAACAGAAAAAAGTCTTAGAATTCCCCTGAGCACTAGGTTGAACAGAGACAAGGTGTGACAAATGGCTATCAGAGCTGGCACCACCTCAGGCAGAGCCACCTGTGTCCCATGACATGTCTCAGCCAAAATGATTTGCCACAAGCTCAAAAACAAAAAAAATAGATTTTGAAGGAAACTGCTGTGGGAAAAAGTTGGGTTTGGCCAAGGAAAGTGCAGTCATTGCTGGGGACATTTACCTCCCCACTACTTGCAAACTTTATTTAACAAGTGTAACAGGTGACATTGTCACTTAGGGTCCACCTGTTGGGACAGTAGGATCAATCCTTATAGGAATAACTAGGTGCAATCAGCAGGAGTGCCTGGGCTTTTGGAATTCCTGCTCACACACAGCCAGGAGCACTCTTTGGGGCAGGTCCATCTTTTCCCATCTGTAACCCTCCACTCCCTTTCCCCTCCCTTCACAGATGAACATTTTAAGGAAGAGTTGGACTTTAAGGAATGACGAACTTTCAAGGCGCAGTTTCCTCTGCTGCATGATGATGATCTGCTTCTGTAGCGTGTCCAGGGAGGTTATTTGTTCCTCCCGCTCCCGTGTCAGCTTCACCAGCTCCTTCTGCTCATCAAGCCAGTACTTCTGCAACATCATCACCTCAGAGTTGCATTCTTCTATCAGCTTGTTCAGCTTGTTGATTTCAATTTCCAGTGGTCCCAGTTCTTGCCCCTGTACAAGAGCAAAGTTTGGGCTAAATCAAGCAGAAGCTGCCTGAGTTGTTTACAGCATCTGGAGATTCCAAAGTTTGCACAGGACTCATTTCCCCATGGGTATCCAAAAGGTCTTACACTGCCAGGGACAGATCTGGGAGTCATCCCAATAGGGCCAACTCTCAAACTGCTGAAATCTCACTACCTGCCCCATTCTCCCTTCCTCAGTGTTTTCAGATTTTCCTAACAAGATCCTATTTACTCACTGATGCCATTTGACATTTTCATCAGGTGCAGGCAAGTCCCTGAAGGATCCATGCCAGACACACCCTCATTTCACAATTCCCTTCACTGCATTTTGAACTAATAAACAGAAACACCTGCATTAACCAATACAGCTTTTAAATTACAGTGCTGATGCCTGAATGTTTGAACTACCCAACACTTAAGACAGTTACATTGATCAGGGACATCCGTGGCCATCACAAAGAATAAAATCAAAATTGGGGCTGAAACAGAAAAGTACCTACCCCCTGCTGAGAAAGAAGCATCTCCAGCTTCTTGTTGTACAGGCAGATGATCCCTCCCTTCTTGTCAGACAGGAGCCTGGACTTTGCAATCTCATTTTCCTGGCAGGCGATCAGTTCGTTCATATTTTTTATTTCCTTGTCCACCTCACAGAGTGTTTTTTGGTGAACTGTCAGCCTGCAGCTGGTATTGGTTGCATTCAGAATAATCTGGGCCACATCGTTCTCAACCTTGTAAAAATGCAGCTCCTGGGAGTATCAAGAGAGAAAACACATCACTGACCCAAACAACACCTTGTTGAGTAGTAATGCCACTTGTCCAGCACAGGACTCAGGGGATTGAGATTCTACTCCCAGGTCTGTACTACAAGCCATAAGCTACTTACCTTCTGTGTATCTTTGCTTCTCCATCAGCTGCCAGGTAATAAATATCTACCTCTCCCATACAGCTGTTGAAAAGCATTAAGGAGCCTAAACATTCCAAAAACCTTTAAGACACCTCACTCATCCCTTCTGTAATGACCCCTTGCCCAGCTGTCTCCAGTTACCTGCCACCAGTACCAGGACATCACTATACTGTCCCTTCTCCAGCACACCTGGCACACACCCCCCTCACCTAACAACCAGCACAGCACTCACAGGTGTGAGAAGGGCTGGGCTGAGTTTTCCAATCCTTCTAAGTGATCCAGTTATACATTCCCAGAGAAAGCAACTTATCATGGATTAAAGACTGGACTGTTGGACTGATTAAACAGCTGGACTGTTCCTTGAATATTCCTCAGAAATGAGAGCTGCCTGCATCCCATTCCATGATGAATCATAGAAATAAAAATTAGTTAAAAATAGATTAAGTAAGTACCAGATGGCCATTGTTTTTCTTTAGTACATAAGAAATGCTAGTACGTTATAGTAAATACTCCCAGGACTCATCATGTTGCCCTATTCTTGAAGTAAAGGACAGTGTGTTTTTGTGTCAGGCCTTTTTGGCCAAGCTCTCTCACACACACCAGAATCCTGCAATAAGATCACAGGGAGAATCAGATTGGAGAGGAATACTCAGCAGAGCTTCAATGCAGATCTGAAACCAGAACAAAGTCACTGACAAACCCTGCTGGGGACCCATTGCTCCAGTGCCTCCTTCCCTGCCCTCCCAAGGGGGGATGCCATACCAAGTCGCTTTTTCTGTTCCGAAGTTTTTCAGCCAGCTGGGAGAAGCGCTTTGCAACTTTGCTGGATAGCCTCTGGTCCTGAAGCTTTGCCATGATTTCGCTCTCTAGCTGCTCGTTGGCATAAGTTCCCTTCTCTATACCCTTCCTGATGGACAGCAACTCATTCAAGTGAGCAGCCTGATCCTAAAAGGTTGGAAGACAGAGACAGGACCATTAAAACCGTCTGAGGAAGTGTATTCAATTCAAGTATTCAAAAGGATTCACGTTCCATGGCCTCTCCTCACCATCTTGGTCCTGCTGAGGGCCTCCTCTGTCTCATGGAGAACTCGAGTGTAGGTGCCAGTCTCAACCTGCAGGGCCTCCTGCTCCAGCAGGCACTGGGCAATCAGTTTCCTTGTCACACTGGCATCATTCTGGGACCGGTTCAGGAGCCTGACAAGGTTCTCGTTCTTCTCCTCCTCTTTCCTGATGGACTTCCCACAGCCATGGATGTCCCCTTCTAGGGACTTGAGGTCACGCCTGTAGTTGCTGAAGGGGCAAAGAGGATGGAAAGTCATCACAGGGATTGGTGCTGAACAGCCACCCACAAATTCTTTTCAAACACATCATTGCAGCAACAACTGTCCAAGAAGGAAGATGTTTGTAAGGGCTCAGCTGCTGTGACAGTGCAGAGTCAGCAGGAGATGGATGGAGACATTAAGATTCAAAAGTAAATGTGTGTAGGAAAATTGATTCTTTCTTTCTGTACTGTCCCAGCCCCCATTCCAACCAGGATGTCACCATATAAAAGTAGATTGTTCTCAGAGAATCAGTCAAGCTTTAGGGCTCATGAGCAGATAAACACTTCCTCTGGTAATAACAGGGAGGTTTTCCTGAATGTTTCCAAAAGCCTCACAAAACTCTGATAATGAGAGATAAACCCTTCCTGACATCCAGCTCTTTGGAGTAAGAGATGTTGCAAACATGAGGGAACTCTTTTAAAGGAATAAAATACAATCATAAAAACTCTAAACAGCTTCAAGAACCCCCCACATTCTGAGGAAGAGATGTGGTTAAGATAAAGATAACAGTAACAAAGGAATGAGCTTCTCATCCTTTAAATTTATTGTGTACTTCAGAGCAGGGAACTTGTTCTGCCTGACACACCGTGCCCACACAGTGCTAAACCCCACAGGAGACACTGGAATCCCCTTCTAAAATCCCTCCTGCCCGAATCTGAGGTGTCCTCAGGGCCTGCTTTCAGACCATACCTCAGCAGCTCCTGAGTGACAACATAGGCCTCATCCCTCTGCTTCATTCCAGCCAAGCTGCTGTTCCAGTGGTCCATCAGCTTCTTTTTCTCCATGTTAATAGCCTGAACCTCCAGACCAGCCTGAGGAACAGAGAGATGGCAGACAGGATGAATCTACTCTGTGTTAAAAAAAAAAATCGTGTTACAACACAATTTTTTCTTTTCTTGCTCATAATGTGCTGAGCAGGATCAGCTTCAACTCTGTGGGTAATTCATTTCTCAGCAGCCCCAAAGCACAGGTCTGCATGACAAAACTGCTGAGAAAGGCAGGAGGAAGTGATTTACAGGCACTTCTTAAGGACAAAGGAAAAGAAAAAAAAGTCCTCATTCTTCCAAACAGGAACAAACTGTGAAACTGTGTCCCACATTGTGCACACCATGTGAGCATGGGCCAAAGGGGTCAGCCCTGCCAGAGGCAAATATTAACCACAAGGGACAAGTCCCCTCCTACCTCACTGATTGCCTGCCGCGTCACTTTTGTGTCCTCTGCCTGGGCCACAAGCTGAGCTTCAAACAGAGCAATTTGTTCCTGGAGCTGGTGGACTCTCCTTGTCAGCTGGTCCAGGAAAAGGTCCTACAGAGTCAGAACCAAACAGTCCAGGGTGAGTCATGGAATCTCAGTCTAAACCAACTATATCCTACAAGAATAATATCTGCTAAAAAAGGAATTAAAACTGGCAACTGGATTAGATTGGAGTCCTACTGAAACTTTCCCATTCATGCACAAATGGCTCACAACTGCAGCAGGGATGGCTTGCAGGACAATGAAACCTTTGCTGACTGTTTATTATTGCAGCTGCAGCAGAAAATTGATAGGTCAGCTCTGAAGCCACAATCCCTCCTGTCAGCAGTGAGTTCACTGGTCCAGCTACTGGGAACCTTAATCATGTATATTTGAAAAGCCTTTGTTAAAACCCTCCTAAACCCACTGTATTTCAACAGTTTGCATGGAATTCTGCAGGAGCAGTACCCCGTGATTGTGTCCTGGAAGGCAGCAGAGGGAGCTCCAGCACCGACCGGCTCTGCTCACTCCCCAGGCTCACTTTCCATTGTGAAATTCTGTGATTCAGAATCATTCTCAAGACCTGTACACATGATATTTCTTCATTAAATATCCTCCTTCCCCTACAGCCCTTCTCCTCGAGTGAAGAGTGATTTACTGTCCTAAAGCTTGCAAACCCTCTGGGCAGTGTTGCTGTCTGGGGCAGGCAGGGTTTCTCCTCCTTTTTAGAAAAGCCTGTGGATTTAATTTTTTCAGTTATTTGAGAAAAATATCCCCACTCCTCTTGTATTATTCAATTGCTCTAGCCTTCCTCCTGACAAGGTGGCACATCCTCCAAGACTGATTGCTGACACCTGCATTTATTTATTTCAAAGACAGCTTTTCTTGGTACCTGTTTTTTCTTTTCCACCTCAGCCTGGATCCTCTCTGCCTCAGCCCTCTTTGCTGACTGTTTCATTAGTAAAAGCCTGTGATGCATGTCCTGGTCCATGTTCTGTACATAGAAGAGCTCCAAGGCCAGATTTTCAATCTGCGTCTGCATTGCAGAAACTGTGGGGACAAGAGGCAAAATAGTTACAGAGAAGTTTGTTTGTAGGGTACACCTTAAGCGGATACAAAATACAAAAAAATACAGAAGTTCCTGAAGCAAAACCTCTCACATATCAGCTAAACCAGCCCTCCCCAGCATACATATTTACATCAGTTTTGGAGTACAGCTCCACAACAAAGATCTTGGCAAGCAATTCCTGGATTCCTAGCTCACAGAATTCCAGGAGTATCCGTGAAACTTTTCAATGAGCACATTATTCCTGATTAATTATTCTGCTGCAATTTTTCAATCCAGTGCTGGCCTTAAATGCCAACTAATTTCTCCACACAGCCCTAGAATTGGGAAACACAAACACTGCCAGGACTGCCTGGGTCACCTTTCTTGCGTTCATCATCTGTGTTGTGACACATTTCCTTGTGAGCACCCCTGAGGCCCTGCAGCTCCTTCTCCAGCTGCTGCCGCGCTACAGCTGCCTGGAACCAGCGCTCGTGGCTCTTCTCCAGCTCCACCTCCAGCTGCCCCAGCTGCTGCTGGGCCCCAAAAAGGATCACTCCCAGCTCTTCTCTCTGCTCCTTGCTGGTCTTCATGGCTGATCTCTGTAGACACAAGAGAGGAGGAGCTGTCTCCCAGCAGCTTGGACAGGAAAGGCTGTGGGAAGGCAAGGCAGAGGCTGGGTACCATTCCATGGAGGTCTAGGTTCACTTGTTCTATCTGCTTGGTGAGATAGTTCTTCAGGGCAGCCTGGAATCTTGTCATCAGGGGCTGTAAAGAAGGACAGTATTATTAAACTCTGTGTAAATAGATTATGAAAAAACCTCACTGCTACGTCCCCCACCCAATAAAACATCTTATTTCTGCCACAGACACTTGTGTGCTTATTTTAGCTACACTCACCGCAGCGAGAGATTTTATAGAGTGTGTTTTGCTGATGCCAAAAAGTGAGAATATTTGAAAATCAGAACCATGCCAGAAGAGCTATATCTGAGAACCCACCCTGCTCACTCTTGCTGCAAGGACTTCTCTTTCAAGGGCACTGGAGGGATCAGATCACTGCATTGCTCACTTCTGAACCTGCAGTTCTGGGGTCAGGATTGAGTGGCACAGTCAGTGGATAATACTCTGGCAAAACTGATTTTCACACGTGCAGCTGAACAGCCACTGCTTACAGCTCACCTCACACATTTCAGAGAAACACAAACACCAACCCTGCACATAACAGCAAGATTTGAAGACTTCTCACATGTTCTGGGTCCAGGACGACCAGTTCTGTTTCTTCTGCTTTTTTCCCCCTCCATTTTCTTCTCTCATGCTCCTCAGCTGCCTTGTCCCGTCTTTGGCTGCCATGATCACTGGGGAGCTCAGAGGTCAGCCCTGCATGGCGAGAGCTGGGTTGTCCTTCACTCCCTGGGCCACAAAAAAGGGAAAAGGTAAATCAATAGGATTAGATTTCCTAGCATTGTGCCTCTGGTTGGCTTAATAATGATCAGAATGGGAGAAAAGCAGAGGCTGTGCTCCAGAGATGTTGCACAGGCACGGGAGGGTACCTGGCTTGGTGCCTGTGCCTGGCTCTGCTGCAGATGCTCCTGAGGGAGGAGGAGGGGCTCCTCCAACTGGGCGTGGCTGCTCCATGTCACCCTGTCCAGGGGGACAAATGTTGGTCACATTCTGCATTGCCTGGGAAAGTCTCAGAAGATTTTTCCTGAAACATAAGCCACCTTTTCCATCTAACTCTATTCACCCCTCCACATCTCCTCATTTTTGCCACGAGACATGTGCAATGCAAGCAGAGGATCAACACAAGGGCCTGGCTCTACAGCCAGCACAGAGACACTCCCAAAACAGAATTACAGCATCCCACTTGTGCAGAGCCACCAACAGCTCTGCAGCCAGACTTCTTCTGCAGGGGCAATGACTGTTTGCTCCTCCAGAGGACCAGACTCTCCATTGCCATTCCCATTCTTCCCTGGCCACAGCACAGGTGAAAAGCAGATCAGCACACTGCCATTTGCATTTAATTTTAATGCTGTGGTATTTTTTTGCCACAGGGCGCAGAAGTTTAATTTAGAAGCTTAATCTCATTTACAAAAAGAGTCATCCAGCAAGCACTGGGATCATAAAGATCCTGACAAAATTTCACACCACTTACAGTTCCACGTGCTTCTACTTCGCTTCTATTTAAAAAAATCCCTTACAGATTTAGTAAAGAAATTCTTCCAGCTAGCACGACATGTAGTCAAATTATTCTCGTTCTTCTTTCTCTCTTTGTTTTTAAAGAGAGGGTGAGCAGCGGAACTGGGCACGGGGCACGCACCGGGGAGCTGGACGGTACCGCGCCGGCGGTGGAGGGGACGGGTAGTGCCGGGCAGTGGAACCGGACCGGGCAGTGCCGGTGGAGGGACGGAACCGGGACCGGGACAGAACGGGAGGGGACGAGACGGGCGATCCGGGGAACAGGGGGGCAGACGGGCGGCGTCGGAACAGGCGGTACTGGGGCGGGATGGGACGGGACGGCACGGCACGGCACGGCACGGCACGGCACGGCACGGCACGGCGCGGCGCGGCGCGGCGGAGGAGCCCCGGGCGGGCAGCCCCGGGCCGGCCCGGCCCGGCCCCGACTCACCCGCGGCGGCTCCGCCATGTTCCCGTTGCCAGGCAACGCGTCAACACCCGCTCACGTGATCGCCCGGGCCGCACCACCGCGGCCCGCGGAGGGGGGGGAGGGGGGGCTCGGGCCGCACCATCCCCGGCTCGCGGGGGGCTCGGGCCACGCTCCGTCCCCCGCCAGACCGGGTTCCGCCCGCGGGCCCCGGTACCGGCACCGGGCGGGTCCCTCTGTGCTCTCCTCGGGCCGGGCAGCCCCTGGCCGGGCAGACGGGCGGGGCCGCAGGACGGGCACAGCCCCGCGAGCCGGACGGAGGGGGCAGGCGGCGGCGGCGGCTCCGCGCAGGGCCGGGAGCGGCGGCGTCGGCGGCGTCTCCGAGCCCGCCCCGGGCTGGGCAGCGCCGGGAGTTTCCCCGGGCTCGTCCGTGCCGGTAAAGCGGGACCGGGCCGGGCTGGGGGCGGCGGGGCGAGGGGGGCCGAGGGATGCTGTAGCACTGCCCCGGGACCCCCGGGCCCGGCACCGGGATCCCGCCGGTACCTGGGCAGGTCCGTCTTTGATCCCGCTCTTTGTCCGCCCTTCCCACGGCGGAGCCCCGCGGAGGGCGGCGGGAGCGGGCGAGTGCTCCGGGAGAACGGAGCTTGCTCGGGGGCCGGGATCCCGTCCTGGGGTCGGGATGCTTTCCGGGATCGGGATCTCGTCCTGGGGTCGGGATGCTGTCCGGGGGTCGGGATGCCACCGGAGGCGCTGGTGGAAATCTAAATAGTTCTTAAACTTTCTCTTCTGTTCTTTCGGTGCGGCTCCGTGCAGTTTGGGGTGTTTAAATGTTTTCCTTCCTTGTGGGGACCTGCTCTTCTCCCAAGTGACCCCAACATCCACCTGAGCCCTGTGACCCGCGGGGAAGGTGATGGAGGATCGCTGGCAGTGGTTTGATGAGCGGCCTCGGGATGCTGCAGGCAGGGGTTGTGGGGTGCTGCACTGCTCTCTGTGCTGCTGACACTGTAAAATAACTCGGCTGCTTCCTTTGGGAGATCTGCCTTTTCGGATCGCAGGCTGGGGGCTTGTCTTGCAGAGGTGTTTTGTTCTTAGCTGCTGCTTGGAACAGAAAGAAAAAGGAAAGTCCAGGGTGTCTGAGTGGCAGAGATGGTGCATGGTCTGATGTCTGTCGTACTGAGAGCAGAGCTTGCAGTCAGCTCACCTTCCCAGCTGTGATCCACACTCCTGGGTTTTGAGCTGCTGGTTTTTGAGAATCAAGTCCTGAGAGTGTTATCAGGACACAGCAACAGGATGTTGGAAATAAAAAGCTATAAGAGCATTTCCTGTGGCCTGAGCAGTGAAGATAAGTGACATGAAAAGCTGGTAAATAAGGGACAGAGGCACATGTGGCACACAGTGTCTCAGTGACAGCGTGTGCTGCCGGTGAGTTTGGTGCTGGGTGAGTTTCATTTGCCTTTTGTTTGCTTTTTGTTTGCCCTCTGATGCCTGAGCAGGTGTGGCAGGGAGCAGCCAGCCCTGACATAGCATTCCCTTTCCCTTTTCATCCCTGGAGTCACAGCCCTGCAGGATTTAGGCTGCTGCCCCTTTTTTACCTGCTCAGCTGAGATGCATCTGAAATTGGTCCCACTGTAGCGACTGCATTTGGAGGTGTGGAGATTTTGGCTGTTCCCTTCCCCTTTCTCTTGCTCTGTGAGCTACTGCTGCTCCAGCAGGGCAGCAATGAAACACTTTTTGGTGACCTACATAATTCTCCCCATGAGATGGGATGACTTCAGAGTGGCTCCCCATGGTAAATGCTTTTCCTTGCTTTGGCTGGATCCTCTTAACTGGCTCCAGCGTAGCAAGGAGTTTGGAAAGCTTTTCTCTTTTTATTCCCAATGTCGAGGTATTGTAATACAGAGGGAAGGTTGTACAAGGGCTCTCATGTGCCTGTAGAGGAGCAGAGATAAGTGAGTGACCAGCTGAGAATGGCACAGCAGATCCACCCAGGAACTGAGAGGCAGATGAGTCCACATTCCTGGCTGCCATACTCCAGTTTCTCTGTGCTTGAGAGTTCCAAACCTGGCATTTGCTGTTCCCAAGAGGGGAAAGGGGCAGCAATTTGTGCAGTGTCTGAGCCCCACCATCACAGTGACTGTGCACTCCTTAAATATGTAAATTTAAATCCAAGTTATTAAGGGCAAGAACGAAAACGAGCCTGTTGTATTTTCCTTCCCAAAGACATTTCATCCTTCAATGTGGTGCTGCTGTTTGACAGCTCCTGTTTCTTGCCGTGCCCAGACACGCTGCAGGTCTCACATTTCACTCCCAGAGCCCTGCAGCTCGGTTATGTGGCTTGTAAAGTGAATGTGCCCTGCGAGCCAGAGCACACCGAGGGCTCAGCACTGGGAGCTGTGGCTGCAGCGGCCCAGGCTGCCGGCCCCGCTCTGGGCTGGGCTCCCCAGGGAGAGGAGCCGGGTGCTGTGGTGCTGTGGGTGCCCCCAGAGATGTGCTGGGTGTGTACAGTGTGCATCCCGGGCCAGGAGACAGGAATCTCGAGCAAGCAGAGGCAGCAGCGTTGGTGCAGCAGCGGGTGCCAAGGGAGGTGCGATGTGCCAAGGCAAGCAGGATCCTGGGGATGGGTTCCTGAGGGGGGAAGGGTGTCCTGCAGGAGCGAGCAGCCGGTGCCAGTCTGGGTGCTGCTGGCTGGAACTGGACAGGCTCTGGGAAAGAGGCTCCGCGGGCGATTGCAGGAATTGGCTCCCCAGCACTTTCTCACTCACGAAGCTGAGAAGTGCTGGCACTGGCTGAGAGAGCAGCCAGGGCTGTGTGAACAGACACAGGAGCTGGAGAGAACATTTTTAGTGGCAACGGTTGATGTGTGGGAGAAGAAAATGTGTGTGTGCGTAATAAATATTGGCACTCGGCAAGAGCTTATCAGCTAACACAGTGCTTCAGCTTCTGGAGAGCTGAGCTGGCTCTGCCACACTGAGAAGAATCCCTTCAGATCTGCAGATAAATATGAAATTAATATGAAAAGTGGGGTTTTTTTGAATGGTACTGATTTACTGCTGCTTTCCCAAGCGCACACAAGAGGCAGCAGCAGTTCCTGCCTCTCCCCACGACCCAGGCCCCATGGATTATGTGTGCAGATGTTGTCACACGTGGAAAAAGGCTGACAATAGAGCAAACCCTGCAGATTTGGTCTCTGTATTTGCCACTTTGTGTTGTATGAATTCCTGTCTTTTAGAAAGGAGGTACACTTTCCCAAGCTGAGTTTCAGGAACTTTGGGGTTGTACCAGTAGGCTAGATGACCTTCAGAGGTCCAGTCCACCATCTGGTCTCCACTGGGACTGACTGGGTCTTTATTTCTGTGGCCTTTGAAACCCCAGCATTGTAAATGGCCCTTTGGGGTTCCCTGTTCTGGTGCACCATTGTCCCAGCTACTGGAATGACAAAACTAGGTATTCCTTGCCACAGTTCAACTGCCTTACAGCTTCTCCTGTCCTTCATTGACAGCTCTTCCTTTCTTTTGCAGTGACAGTTCCCATGTGTGAAGACTTTTAATACATTTCCCTCTCTTTTATCTTCCCTTGGCAATCTCTTTCCCTGGCCCAGATAACTCTTGTCACTCTCCCTGAAACTGTCCTGTGACTTGCATCTGTTTTTCATTATTCCCGCAAGCAAAGCTACAAAGAATTCCCTGGCCTGTGAGAACAGTGAAAGGATTGAGTTTCCTGGTGATATTTATATATCCCAGTGTGTCTGGCTACTGTCTGTAGCACTGCAGTGGTCTCTGATTTCTGATGTGCAGCTTTTCTGCAAGACAAGTCCAACAGACTGAATTTCTGAGCTGGCAGGACCCCATATTCCAAACTTCTTGTCTTTTTTTTTGTTTCCTCTTCCCAACCCTGTGTGTACCTGCAGCGCTGTCCACCTGCACATGCAGGCAGTGCTGAACAACAGGTGTTCTCTAGGTTCAAAGCAAGACTTCCCTTTCAATTCCTCTGGCTTTCCAGGGAGCAGCTTTTGATCTTTACCTGTCGCTTTGTTCTTTCTGTGCCCGGTGAAAGCTCATTAAGTGGTGCCTCTGTTGGCAGAGACGTCCTGACCCGCCCCTGCCTTCCTGGGAGCACCCAGAGAGCTGCAGCAGGACGTCTCACGCCCTCTTGTTTCTCATGTGCGTCTCCAGCTCCAGCCCCTGTGCTTCATGAGGAAGCACAACCCGGCCAGCAGCAGCAGCCAGCTGGTGCCTCCTTCCTCCTGTGCATCCACTGATTTTTGGGGTTCTGAGGAAGTTGCTGTCAGGGATGAAGGTCTCTGCTGATGTAGCCAATGTTGTGCTGACAGGTGACCCTGCCCAGGTGTGCTGGAGGCCCAGGTCTCTGGCCAGGTTGCTCCACATCACTGCCTCTGACTCCCCTGGCCCTGTTTGGAAACAGCATGTTGTAACTCAGTGTGGGGAAGGAGAAGTTGCACCAGAATTTACTGTCTGCTCTTGCAGGGTGCAATGAGGGGAAAGGTGTTTTGCTCCTTAAATGTGGTTGAGGCAAATGATTTTCTGCCAGGTGCAACCCAGAGCCTGAAACTGTGGATTTTGGCAATGTGGACAAGAATGAGCTTGGGGCTCAGTTGATGTTTGGTTTTTGGGGCTGAGACATGAGGACACGTGTCTGGTGCTAGGAGACAGGAGTGTGCAGGACTTGCAAAGTGATTCTCTTATCCTGAACACTTGCTGGTACAGAGCAGGGTTGAGGCTCCTCCATGAAGTCCCAGCAAAGGCTGAAACACAGGAACTGCCTCTGCTGTGATTTGAGCTGACAAATGTGCCCATTTCCAGTTAAACCAATAGTTTGTCCTTTAATGAAGGCTCTGTCAACAGCTTGGCAATCTCATTTGCAGTCTTCTGCGTGTACCAATCTGTCAGAGGCAGGACAGCTAATTTCCTTCCCTGCAGCCCTCACTCTGCCCTTTGGGAAATGCCCCTTTGCTATTTCTGCCTTCTGCCCTCCTGGGCTGGCTGAATTTGCATCAAAACCAGATTAAGGAAATCAGAGCATCAGACAGTGCTTGCTTAGGCCCTTAAGTATTTCCTCAGAAGATGCCGCAGGCCAGGGCCTGTCTTTATTTTCCTCTCTGGCTCTCGTGGCCGTGCCCTGCAGCCCAGTGTGGGGCTGGTCCCCAGGAACACCCCGGGCTGAGCTCCCCCTGGGCCTGGGAGCGTGGCTGTGTCTGGGCTGTGCTGTGTCACACCGGCCTCTTCACAGCAAGCTGGGCCATGGTAACACAAAGGAACAAAAGTGGGAGTTTCCTCTTCTGTGGTTTTGGCAGAACAGAAACTGCCGTGGTTCTGGTGCTTCCCAGCTGGGGGTGGCTGCAGAGAGCCTGCTCTGCACTGGGGTTTCTTTGTGTGAGACCCTCCTGCTCTTCCAACACCTTCTGGTCCATCTGCTGAATGCTTTATAGCTTGGGTGACCCCTCTGGGTCCACTGCAGAGCTCCTCATCATCAGCCCCAGCCAGCAGAACATCTTTGGGCACACAGCTTATTTGGGGGTGAGCTGGGGATTGTGTTGCACAGTTCTGCAAAACTCTGGACAGGTGAAATGTTTGCCTTGAGCTGGTGCTCTGTGTCCAGGCTCTGCCCTCCCTGGTGAACACAGGGCTTTCGAGCCTCATTTCTGGCAAGACTCAAAAGAACCCAAACCAAACCCAAAAACAACCTCACAGAAAAAAATCCCAACCCCGAAAATTTCAAACACACAGAAATGGCAAGCAGCAGATGAAGTGGGTTTGATTGATGTTGTTTTTGGAGATGCTGTGGCTGGAGCAGCAGCCCCATGTTCAGTGCTGTGGTCTCAAACATTTCTGTGCTGAAGGAACCTCTGGGATCAGCTCTGGCTCTGTGACATCCCCAGGTCAGTGACACATTGGGCAGGTCCGCACACTGAGCTGTTCCCTCAGTGGGGATTTTAGTCACCGGCATTGCTGTTCTGCCTCCTCCCACAGTAACTGTTAACATGTGGCATTTTGCTGCTGTCATGTTTCTTCATTGCAGAGAAAAATGTCCTGGGATTCTATGTTTGAGCACCTTTAAAGCATGAAAGTGATGTTACAGATCTACAGCATTAGTGGGCTCTTGCTTGAGATGTGGATTGATGGGAGACTTGTCCTCAGACCGCGGGTGGCATGTGCTGAGCTGTCGTTATTTTGGTTCTCACACTATTTTTTCCTCTTTCTTGGCAGATCTTCTGAATTTGGCTCCTGACTAGAGCTGACAGATGATGGAAACATTTCCCTGGCGATGTCTCTGGGGCGACTCCTCCGTCGAGCCTCTTCAAAAGCGTCCGACCTCCTGACCCTGACTCCCAGCGGCGGCGGCGGCGGTTCCTCCTCCGTGCTCGATGGGGAGATCATCTACTCCAAGAACAATGTCTGTGTCCACCCCCCTGAGCTGCTGCAGGGCATTGGGGAGCACCATCCAGGTGATGGGGTGTTGCAGACACTGCCCATTCTCTCTTTTTCTCTCCCCTGGGTGTTGCTTTGATCAAGTTCTACACCGTGAGCTCTAAGAAATGAAGAGGTGCCAGTGGGGGGCAGGGCAAGGCAGTTTTATGGAAAGCTCAGGAAACCCATCCACGAGCTGATCCATCAGCTCTTCTTTTAGTAGGAAGATTAGCAATATTGCTCCTTTCTCTTCTGGTCCAGCATGGATTTTCTGGTTGAGTTAGTCCTTTTGTGCAGTCAGAAGTTGTCATGTGAGGACAGTAAATTCTGTTGCTCATTCATGTCCCTGAATTGTTCAGGAAATCCAAGTATCCTTTTGCAGCTGTCATTGCTGGAGTGGCCTCGGCAACCACTGGTAAAGGGAAAATCCAAAAAGCCTGATTGTGGCTGCATGCACTGGAGTAAATGAGGATAAATCCTGCTCTGTCCTTTTATTTTCATCTGTTCCTGTGCTCTTTCATGTTCTCATCAAAGACCTGTGGCTCTTGGCTTAGCTTCACAAAATGAATTATTCTCTGAACACTGACCCTTGCTTTCCTTTTGGTGTGGGTGTCTTCTTTTTCCATTGGCTTCCCATAAATACTGTAGCCTTTTAGCTACACTAAGGTAAATATTCTTGACAAATCAATGTTCAGCTGGCACTTGAAATTGTTTAACTAAGAAACAGTAGAACTTTTTCATGTGGAAACATATTTTATGATTTACTCCTGATTAGTAAATCTGTCCAGGAAGTCCAAGTATTTGCATGTAATTTCTGTGTTCAGTTAGGCCAGAGGGAATTCAGACTATTCAAAAGCCACATGCAGACTTGAAATGATTTGCAAATACCAAATAATGCTGAGCACTCCACAATTCCTCCGACAGAATTCTGTCCTGGTAACTTAAAGGGTTTGTTTTGCCCATGTGTAGTGGTAGTGAAGCAGCAGGAATCACGGAATGGTTTGGGTTTGGGGGGACCTTAAAGATCATCTCCTGACAAGGTAAAGGGAGGACCCTAAAGATCTTCCCTGCCATGGGCAGGAGCACCTTTCACAAAACCAAGTTGCTCAGAGCCCCACCCAGCTTGGCCTTGAACATTTCCAGGGAGGGACAGATGGGGAAAGGGAAATTTCAGGATAATGCAGTTTCCTTAGAACGACTCCGTGTCACATCTGGTGCTCCTGTGCTCTCTCTCAGGCTATTTGTGCTTGTACATGGAGAAGGACGAGCTGCTGGGAACCACGCTGATCCTGGCCTGGGTGCCCAACTCCCGCATCCAGCGGCAGGATGAGGAAGCCCTGCGCTACGTCACCCCCGAGAGCTCCCCCGTGCGCAAAGCGCCCCGAAAGCGCGGCCACCACGCCCAGGCCTTGGGCATCGGCCGGCCCCTGTCCCCCCCCGGAGCAGAGAGGGGCCCTGGGCCTCAGGGGGGACGAGATTCTCACGGTGTCCCAGCTCGTGAGGGACGGGGCCCCCTCCTCGGAAGGGGAGAAGCTGTCGCAGAGCGGCACCCGCCGGTCCCCGCAGCCACCCCGCAGCGACTCAGGGACCCTGTCCACAGTCAGCTCCCAGGAGGAGCACAACAGGTCGGAGGGCACGGAGGAGGGCCTGGACTGCAGGGAGGACGAGGGCTCCTTGGAGCTGTCTGCTGACGATGTGAGCAGGGATAGCACTTTTGACTCTGATTCTGACGCCTTCTCTTCCCCCTTCTGCCTCTCTCCCATCAGTGAAGCCCTCGGGAAAAGCAGCAGTTCTGTGTTCATGGACAGTGAAAGCAGGTGAGTGCATCCTTTCTCTGGTTTCTGGGTGCTGAACTTGGAGATGCTGAAGGAAGTTGAGAAACTTCACAGTGGCATTAAGCTCAATGCTCTGTCTTGCTTCAGACTTCTATGGCGTTCACAGGAAAGCATTCTGCTTCTGCTTAGTGAACCCTGTCCCCAAACATCCAGGGCTGTGTATGTCCTTTCAGGTGAACAGTCTTGAGCCCTGGAAGCAGCATTGCTAAATTAAACAGGTCCTTTGTTGGCCTAATTGGCCCTGCTGAGGATCTGAGCTTGTTGCTTCTCGTGCAGAACCACATCAAAGGGCCCTGCTGACTTCCTGAGCTGTGGGCACCCCTCCAGGCCCTGTGTTGACATGAAACCCGTGTGTGGGAGCTTGTTTTGCTGTTCAGAACGTGGTCCTACTTCAGACAGATAAATATCAATTCTTGCATGTCTAACCGGGGTATTTCAGTCAGTGCTTCCCAGTGTCACCTGCAGTAAACTCCACAGAGGGAAAGAGGGCAGCTTGGCAAGAGAATAACGAGCAGGAGGGCACCTGTACAACTCCCTGTTCCCATATCTAGTGGTTCTGACTTTCTGGGCCCTGCCCTGTTGGTGTATTCCTCGTTTCCATCTCGGGGAGGATGAATGTGCTGTATTCCTGAAGCACCATGGGGCTGATTTTTAGGCTACAACTCAACTTTGAAACCACGCCTGAAATGAGGAGAAACGCGTTCTCCTTTGTGCTTGTCAGCAGTGCACAGACTGCACTGACGGTCAAAGAGATTTTGCCTCTATTTTGTGGGCTAATCTCAAGCCCAGAGAATGCCAGTAAAAACAAGGTTTGTGAGGAAGTATTCTAATGGATTCAATTCTCTCTGGATATTTTAAAACCCTTCTGTGAGGTGATGTCAGACTTTGTATCAGCCTTGCATTAGGCATCTGCCCAGGGTTTGCTGGGCTTGAGCTCTGCAGCACCTGTGCAGTGGGGTGAGTGGTGACTGTCCCATCCCATCCCATCCCATCCCATCCCATCCCATCCCATCCCATCCCATCCCATGCCATCCCATGCCATCCCATGCCATCCCATGCCATCCCATCCCATCCCATCCCATCCCATCCCATCCCATCCCATCCCATCCCATCCCATGCCATCCCATCCCATCCCATGCCATCCC